>WOVY01000430.1:0-483021 GCA_013436015.1 Rhipicephalus annulatus
GGGAGAGCGCATTTTTTCTTTTGAGAAGTGGCGTCTCAGACGTTCTTGAAACGTTTTGCAGGTGTGCGCGAATCATTTCGACGCTTCATGCATTGAGAAGACGACATCGTAGACGGATCCAAGGACAGGGAGAGTTATTGAAGTTGCACTCCCAGTACCACGGTTGCGTCCTGGATCTGTCCCAACGGTATTTCCGGCTGTCCGTCCTACCTATCAGTACGAGACCAGAGCACGAGAGAAACCCCTGACGCCAAGAGGAGCCACAAGAAGCCTCCCAACTCGCCCGTGCTGTAGAAAAGTCGCTGGCGTCATATGAAGCGGAGCAAAAACGAGACCGTTTTTCGTCCCTCGAAGAACTAAGGGCTCGCCTGCAAGGGGTGTCATGTCTCCAAAGTGGACTGTGATTCATAAGAAGAGTGCTCCATGTTTTTGAACATTATCGACTATCGTGAACCTTGTTTGAATGCGTCATTGACCGTGTTTTGCAAACCTTGAAGTCTTTGCCTGCTATCAAGGTTCAACCAATCAAGAACCTTGGTAGCGCTGTTGTACCAGACTCAGTTCAAAAAGTAAGTTCCTTGTTGGAAATTTGAACAACCTGTCGATGCTGTCTGAGGAGCGTGCACTTATTGCCACCTGCTCAAGCAATACATTCCCTTGTTTGAGCCTTGTTTCCAGTTTTGGTATCTCTTTCAAGTTGTTAGCTTTAAAGGTGCTGTACTTTTTTCTTTTTTTTAACTCGAACTGCCTCGGTGCCCACTGTAGCAGTTGTACAGTCCGTTTTGGTACCTAAGCTGTGTACACTTTCCTTGTGCACTCTGTGTAACAGACATGTTGTGCACTGTGATTTGTTTTTTTCTTAGATTTTGTTTGATTTTTTCCCTAGGACATGCACCTACCTGTGGCAGTACAATTACTTTTCTTTCTGTCATTTATCATGCTGTGGACCACATTTAGGTCACAGTGTTCTTTTGTATTGTATTTTTTGGCAAGTGTTTGAACCTGATACCTTGTGTTGCTACTGCTACTATGATAAACGAATGGTATGTTTGCTCTAACCTACAATTTAAATGAAAGTGTGCTTTTTCTGTTCCAAAGCTCGGGGATGTTTTGCTGTTACAATCTGTTTTGTTTTCTGAGTTTTATGTGGCAAGATATTGTGTTTTGTACTTTTGGCATATTTTCAGCATTAAGGGCAACATCTTGTGTTGCCTGTCGTCTGCCTGGACCGAGAACAATGTGCACTGTGATATTTGTACAGACGGCGTCTGGCTGTGATAATAAATACGCATTATTCCATTCACGATATTCATTATTTCTTGATACCATTGATAAGTTCCCCCCGCAACGGTGGCTCAGTGGCTAAGGCGTAGCACTGCTGAGCACTAGGGCGCAGTTTCGATACCCGGCTGCGGCGGCCGCATTTCTGATGGAGGCGAAAAGCAAAAACGCCCGTGTGTACGAGATTTCAGCACACAATAAAGATTCCCAGGTAGTCAAACTTGATCCTGAGCCCTCCCCTACGGCGCGCTTCATCGCCTGCGTTGCGTCGGCGCGTTAAACCATACAATCAATCGATACCTTGATAAATCGTGCGGACATGGTGTGAAGGCACCTCGCCCGAGTCGGTAGGCGTGAAGGGCGCTCGCGGCTGGCGCAGCCACCCAGCGAAGGGCGGCCGGCCGGCCGGCGCGATGTGACGTCGTCGACGTCACGTCACGTGACGCGCAGGCCTGAAAAGCTTCCGGGGTGACGCCTCAACCCTCGAGCTCCTTTTCGCACCAACTGAAGGCCAGATCGGCGGTACGGACAGACGCCGATGGGGTGCAGAGCAGGAGGGCAGTGGAAAGGCGCTGTAAAATGCGCTCACTTGCCGATGTTGCAACGCTCTGGTGACACCGGCGCTTGATGGCGTGGGTGCGGCTACGGAGCAGTCAACCCGCATTGGAGACGCGATGCTCCATGCGGGGAATGGGCCAGCCCGTCAAGCGAACAGCTTGCGCCAAGACGCGATGCTCGGCGCAATGGTGACCATTAGCCAGGGCACGTACGTCGCTGTGCCGAACGCCTGACCGTGTAGACGCCTCGCCGAGATCCACGATGCCCTCGGCGAGGACGAGAACAGCAACGCCAGGCCGCGCCCCGAGATGCAGTACTCGTGCCGGCAATGCCGGCAATGCCGCCCCAGCTTGTGGTTGGACGGCAGCAGCGTGGACGGCCGCGTTCCCTGGCCGGAACCTGGATCGCCTGCGTCCGACGCTTCGGCCCGCTGTCTTCCGTCTGCCGCTGCTTCGACTCATCCCCAGCCACAAAGCTTAGTGCCACGTAATGGTCACACGTGGCCCAATCGTGGTACGCCACCTTAATGGGCCACCACAGGTCATCAGCTCATTGGCTGACCTCACGCGCACAGTTGGCTCAAAATCCCACGCGCCTTGCCCCGCACTTCCGTCGTTGTCATCGTTTTCTTCACTCATCACCAAGTCCTTCCTTGTGATTTTGTTCAGGTGGTGATAATCAACGCAGAAACGCAGGGTCCCATCCTTTTTTTATTAACACCTTGGGAGACGCCCATGGACTCTTGGACGGCTGAAAGATGTCATCCCGCCGCATTTCATTAATTTGTCTCTTCATGGTCTCGCGTTCTCGCGTCAAAATCCTGTACGGACTCTGCAGAGTGTTCTGGCATTTTCTTCGGTTATGATGCGATGTTTCGTGATGGGGTCTGCCTAATTTTTGATGACGACGAAAAGCTATCTTTGTATTGCAGAAGCAGGGCCTTGAGCTATTCTTGCTTATGATTCGGAAGTCTTGGATTGACGTCTAAAGCTTTGGGTGAGGCTTGGTTCTTCGGAGCAGGTTCTGCAGAATCGGCGAGAGCGAAAGCACTGGTGGCTTCCACAATTTCTTAGATGTATGCGACCGTTGTTTTTTGTTCACATATTTGTACTCATTGCTGATATTCGTGACCATAACCGTTGCTTTGCCTCCCCGCAGTTCGGCAATTACTCTTGCGACGCAAATATTTCTGGTAACCATCAGATGCTGACTGCCTTCAACGACGTCTTCCAATTCAGGTGGTTTAGGAGTGCTGACTGAAATAATGACCCTGGAGCGAGGCGGAATGGTGACTTGTTCTTCCAGGACATTCAAGGCATGGTTTCTTGAAGGCGTGCGTAGCGGTAGTGCTTTTTCTCTGGATAGCGTTATCGACTTGCAGTTTGGCGGCAGTGCACGAACCGGACGGAACGTAACAAATTTTCTGCTTTCGCAGCTTGCTGGCTTTAACTTGGCTCACGGATACCGGAGCCTTGATAGACGAACGCGTCGCCACCACTTTGATCATCGTGGTCCTGCGCCTGCGCTTGGAGTTTCACGTGACCTGGACGTTTAACGTGACCTGGACCTGGAAAACGCTTAAAAAGACGGCATCGCCGAGTGGACCACGCAGTTTGGCGGCAGTGCACGAACCGGACGGAACGTAACAAATCTTCTGCTTTCGCAGCTTGGCTTCAACTTGGCTCACGGATACCGCCCTTATCGCCTTGATAGACGGACGCGTCGCCACCACTTTGGTCATCGTGGTCCTGCGCCTGCGCTTGGAGTTTCACGTGACATGGACGTTTTCACGTGACCTGGACCTGGAAACGCTTAAAAAACGGCATTGCAGAGTGGACCACGCAGTTCGGCGGCAATGCACGAACCGGACGGAACGAAACAAATCTTCTGCTTTCGCAGCTTGCTGGCTTCAACTTGGCTCACGGATACCGCTCTTATCGCCTTGATAGAAGGACGCGTCGCCACCACTTTGGTCATCATGGTCCTGCCCCTGCGCTTGGAGTTTCACGTGACCTGGACGTTTAACGTGACCTGAACCTGGAAAACGCTTAAAAAGACGGCATCGCCGAGTGGACCACGCAGTTCGGCGGCAGTGCACGAACCGGACGGAACGTAACAAATCTTCTGCTTTCGGAGGTGAGAAGCGGTGTTACTCACGTCTACGTCTGTGCCTGTGCACTGCTGCCGAACACAGCGTGAAGTGTATTTGCTTTGAGTGAAGTGTTCTTGCTTTGCTATGGGGAAGGATTCCGCAAAAAGTGCGGTTAAAGACGCGGAAAATGACGCAGCAGATGTAAAGGATTTAAAAGAGCTGTCGAAGGTATTTGAAAATTTCAAACGCGATTTCAGAAGTGAGATTCGGGAAATTAAAGACAGCATAGCCTTTTGTTCTGACACCTGCAGTGAGGTGAAAGATGTAGCCACTGATATTAAGAATATGAGAGCTGAAATGCAAGAGCTCATAAGACAAAACATGAAATTGAAAGCGGAAAATAAGAAACTGTCCCAGAAATGCGATGAGCTCGAACAGTATCAGCGCCTAAACAATTTTGAGATAAAAGGTGTGCCGGTCGGGAATGATCCAGTGGATGTTGTAACAAAGATAAGCGAAGCTGTCAGCACGGCAGTTCATCTGTCTGATATTGACTCATGCCACTGGATTCCCACTCCTAGGCCTGGTATGAAGAAAGTAATCGTTCGCTTTTTAAAAAGAACAAAACGTGACGATATACTGGCGAAATGTAGAAAGAAGAGGCTCGATAGTTCTATGCTTGGGGATGACAAAAAACGCCCATTTTTGTAAATGAGCAATTGACGCAGAAGGGAAAGGCATTGCTTGCAGCGGCAATACAAAAATAGAAAGAAGCCGCATGTAAATTTCTCTGGACATCCGGTGGCAAAGTCCTTGCACGCAAAGATGAAGGATCACGAGCGATACACATTGCGGATGAGACAAGCCTGGCTAAAATTAGAAATTAGATCTGGCATGTGTCATAAGAAATTGAAAAACATTCCACTATGACTGACCTTGTAAATAACCAAAGGTATTACAGTGTTGAAGACTTTAATAGGGTATTTTGATCCGGAAAAGGCTTGTTTAAAGCATTGCATATAAATTGTAGAAGCATAAAACGAAAGGTCGACGACATTGCTAATTTTATATGGTCTATAGCTACCGGATTTGATGTGCTAGTTTTCTCCGAGAGATGGATTACTTATAAAGAAGATGCGCCGTTCTTTCCAGGCTATAGTCATGAACTTCTCGGTCGTAACCAGCAAAAAGGTGGAGGTCTTGCTATTCATTTTAAGGATTCGTTTTCGAGTGAACTGCTTGATAAGTATACTGTTATGAACGATGATGTTAAATGCAGTACAATGTGTGTTGGCCCATTCATAGTAATTGGTGTATACAGGCCACCACATGGCCACAAAAAGAAATTTATTGAGTTTCTTAATGTTGTGTTATCAACTGTTCGCGGGAATACTCCTTGCATAGTCATGGGTGACATAAACATTGACCTCTGTTCCAGTGATCCTTATGCCAAAGATTTTGAAACGCTCTTACTTACATATGGAAGTACAAATTTTATACGTTCACCTACTAGGATTACACCAACAAGTGCTACGCTCCTTGATATATGCGCCTCAAATTTAAGCTCACAGAATACAAAATGCGGGGTATTTGCGTGTGACATAAGTGATCACATGCGCATCTTCTTTCTTGCATGATTTACTTCTCAAATTGGTCAGAAAACAGAGACATCTTTCCACCGAATTAAAAACAGCAAAACTCGGGAACATTTTTTTTCAGCTAGTACAGAACATAGATTGGAACGCTGTTTATAGACAAGAAAATTTTTATGATGCTTATAACACAATAATGAGGTTATTGAGTGCTAGCTATGATGCGGCATTTCCACTTCAGAAGCACTCACGTGGCAGAAATAAGAAATGCAGAAAGCCTTGGATAAATCGTGATCTTTACCGGTGCATAAAAATAAAGAATAAATTGTATCATGATTTCATCCGTTCGCGGAACACAGACACCTTAGCTGAGTACAAGAAATACAGAAACGTTCTAAAATCAGAAATACGGAAGGCTAAACAGAACTACTATGAAAAATTATTTGAAAGCATTGACAATGACCCGAGGAAGCTATGGGAGGTCATAAATGGGCTTACGAACACAAATAAGCGTTGTAATAGGACACAGTACCTAACAATTATTGGTCAGATTATCAGTGGTGAAATGTTGGCCAATGTTATGAACATTTCATGAATGCGGGTTGCTTTATTTTAACGAATGATAAGCGAGATAATGCTCCAACTACTGATAAGACTCCTTTGCCATATTCTTTTTTTTCTCGCACCCACAGATCCAGTTGAAGTAGAAAGATTATTCAGAAAACTTAGAAACAATGTTGCATCAGGGATTGATGAGATAGGGTCTGTTGAGTTAAAAATGGTGTCACCATTGATATCGAATGTCTTCGCCTATATTACGAACCTCACCCTCACTAATGGTGTATTTCCAGAGCAGTTAAAGGTGGCGAAAGTCACAGCAGTACATAAAGGTGGTGATATCAATACTTTAGCGAACTATTGACCTATATCCGCGCTTACAACAATATCAAAAATATTTGAAGGGGTTATTTATGATAGACTTGCATCCTTTTTGATAAGCATCAAATAATAACAAAAAGTCAGTATGGCTTTCAAAAAATAAATCAACAGAACAAGCTCTACTGTATATTAAAGATAAGATAATTGAGAATATGGAAAACAAAAAATATACTCTCGGGCTCTTCCTCGATCTTCAAAAGGCATTTGACTCCATAGAATTCAAATCATTGATTTTTAAGTTATCAAGTTATGGGGTGCGTGGAGTTGCATTACAACTGTTTAAAAGTTACCTTGAAGATCGTTATCAATATGCACAACTCACTAACACTGTTTCTGCAAAGATAAAATTAAACCAAGGAGTCCCCCAAGGTCTATACTGGGGCCATTATTGTTCCTTGCCTATATAAATGACATTGTCGATATACCTCATTCTCCGGAACTCATAATGTACGCTGACGATACGAATGTTTTCTTTTCATCAGACAATCTAATATCACTTGAGGTCAGTGTAAATAATTATCTAAGCAATCTTTCAAATTAGTTAAGACAAAATGGACTGTGCTTTAATGCAAAAAAACAACCTATATGATATTCCGACCTATAAACAAACCTATTAGTAACATAGCTGTAAATTTCGAAGTAAATTGCATCGCACATGTTAGGGAACAAAAGTTTCTTGGTGTATGGTTTCAGGAGGAATGAAACTTGAACACTCATGTAAATCATCTGATCACCGCATTAGCGCGAATAGTTGGTTGTTTTTTAGAACAATGCACTTAATCCCAGTGTGGTTAAAAATTCGTATGTGCTATGCACTCTTCCGTTCTAAAGTAACCTATGGGATGTTAGTCTGGGGAACGACATCTCAAGGGAATTACCATAAGTTACTAACTATGAAAAAGAAAATATTAAGCTGCTTTGAAAAATATAGGGGGAATCTACAAGACTTGCGCACTGCTCCACTATTCATTAAACATTCCATACTCAGAATTGATCAATTATATCATTTTAAATTTCTTCAGTTAATACAAAAGACAAAGCTCTATGAAGAAAGTCGCACCGAAACACCACGCTACAGTCTGCGAGAACAAAAGAAACGAGCTCCTAGAACAAGAACCAAGTATGGAAAACAAAGTGTTGCGCACCAGGTACCTCAGGTTTTAAATACCCTTGCACATCAATTGAACTTTAGGGCTAGCAGTGCGACTTTCAAGAAACAAAGAAAGCACTTATTCATAACCACCGGTCTACACTATCGAAACTACGTAATGGAGTCTCATGCCTCTGCAAATGCTTAAATTGTTCATAAATTTCTATGTCAATTATACGAGTGTATACAGCGCAAATCATTGTATCCGCATGCATTTTGTGTCTGTTTTTGAGTTGTTTCATTGATATCGTTTAGTTGTGAATTTTTACGAAAGTGACCTCTAACTCTTAAAATGTGTTATGTAAACTTTTTATGTTATTTATGTTTGAGTTTTGTGTGTACAATTGCAGGTTGCTTGAAACCAATGTATTGAATATATATATTGTTTGTCAGTGCTGATGTCTAAACTTTGCACTGTCACGGACTGCGGAGGGATAAGGGCCTTTGTCAGGCTGTTCGCCTTTAGCCCTTTGCCCCTGCAGTGAGCTCCGTATCCAGCTTACTGTAAATAAAAGTACTACTACTACTACTACTACTACTACTACTACTACTTTGTTCTTAGGTTGATGACAGAACCATGGAGGCATAAGAAGTTTATGACAAGGATGACATCTCTCGAGCAGAGCTGTAGGACAACGAAGTTTGCAGGATAAATACGGCCGTTAATGGTGACTCTCACTGTGCAGATTCCTGCTGGCGTTACAACATGACCTCGGGCTGTCCGGATTTCGGGGCCTTCTCAAGCTGTCCTAACTTTCTTCAACTTCACGGCGAACAACCCACTAATGACGGAATAGTCGGCTCCAAATCGACGAGAGTCGTCACACTGTGGCCATCGATGAGAACGTCGAGGTCGCTAGTTCGCCGTCTCGCGTTGCAGTTAGGTCGTGGCGTCGAGTCACGGCTTCGTCGGCTTGTTCCGCTGCTTCTATGTTGCGTCGTCAGGTCACTTTCGGTGAGTGATGTTTCGTCGTCGAGACTTTGCCTGGTTGGCGTGGTGTTCGGAAATCTCCGTCGTCGGAGGATCTTAAGTTGATCGTCGCACAACGACCGCACCTCCATAGGTTTCGGCCCTTAGTTTCCCGGGTACGGGATAAGAGACCGACCCCGCGTTGGGCCAGAGTACTGCTAGTGGTGCGGTGACATGCGGCGGCTGGGCGACGGTGAACGAGAAGGACTTCGTCGTGTCCACTGAGTTCCTGTCAGGTAGTCGGCGATGTCGCGTGGCCGTTCCCCTTGCTGCGGACGTGGTGCATTGACGGCGAAGCCACGCAGTCCCATCTGTTGGTACTGGCAACGGCGGTATGTGTGTCCGGCCTTGCCGCAGTGGTAGCAGAGCGGGCGGTGCTCAGGTGCACGCCAAACGCCCGTTTCCCTCGTCGCACAACGCTGGCCCGTTTGCGAACGGTAGGACGTCAGTGGGGGTGATGGCGGCGGTGGCGTCTGGCGACGGAAGTGCGATGGGGTGGCGTTTTGGCGTGGACGGGGAGGAGCGTTTTGGCGCATTGCAACGGCGTAGTTCATAGCTTCCGGCTCGGGCAGCGGTGCTTGGGGAATTCAAAGTGATACGAACTTCTCGCACAATGTCGGTGGTCGAATCCACTTGAGGCTTCGCCGAAGGCAACAGCTTGCGCAGCTCTTCACGCAGATCTTCGGAGTCACTGGCTTGAGCAGCAGCGCATTCTGGAGTCAAGCGACGATTATACTGTCTGGTGCGCATGTCCAGGGTCTTTTCAATAGTGGTCGCTTCGAATACAAATTCTTAAACGGTGTTCGGTGGATTCCTCATTAGGTTCGTGAAGAGCTCCTGTTTGACCCCTCGCATGAGGAAACGAACTTTCTTCTCCTCAAGCATGGGTGTGTCGGCGTGACGGAATGGGCGGGTCATCTCGTCTGTGAAAATGGCAACTTTTCCGTTTGGCAGCTGAACCCGGGTCTCTAGTAAAGGAGCGGCCCTCTCTTTTCGAGCGACGCTCGCGAACGTTTGTAGGAGTGGGCCGCCGAAGACCCCCCACGTTTGAAACGTGGACTCCTGATTTTCGAGCCAGGTTCTCGCGGTGTGTTCCAGGTAGAAGTACACACGATGGCTCTTTTCATCATTGTCCCAGTGGTTGAGGGCGGCCACACGGTCGTATGTCTCTAGCCAGGTCTCCGGGTCTTCGAAAGATGCCCCACGGAAGGTTGGTGGTTCCCTGGGTTGACGCACGACGATCGCGGGCTGGAACGCTGCGGTTGTCATTGTCGCTGCAGTCGAGGTAATGGCCTTGGTCTTCCGCACCTTGTCTTGTAGGGGCCCGTACTCCGGTGGTAGACCTTGATGTCAGTGGCTTATTCTCTGCTCCTGGTTGGCGTCGGTGTCTTGTCCATGACGTGGGCTGGGTTCACGGCTTGACGGGGCTGTCCAGTACATGAACGAAGCAGCACCTCTACCAGATGTCACTGGGTTGTCACGTGGCCGAAGACAGGAGACTTTAAGTTGGGATTTAACTGTTTATTTGGGCGAACCTGTGCCCGGTAAACAGAAAGTCCGATTACAGTAGCAGTCTTGCATAGATAGCAATTAATGGAGCATTGGCTGTCGATCAATTACTGACAAGCGGCGAAGTGCGTCGGCATTTATACTCTTGCCATCGAATGTTCTAGCCTTATCGCTGGCGGTGACGAGTGTTCCAGAATAATCTGTACAGTTTGCGGATTGGGCGTGATCTTATCGAAATGAACCACTACAGTCCTGAAGCTTCTCACAAACTTCAGGCGTGATTTGCGCTGAGAATTGTGTAGTGTATTGGGGCGATAACAAGGCTTGCGGAATGGAACGTGGCGTTATGGTGGTTTCGAGACGTTAAACTCCACATCAATCAATCAGCATTTTCAAGTTGTTCGTAAGCAGTTGCCGGAACGTTCTCTGGTCGACGCACGTATCTAAGTGAGCATTTGGCCAGAAAATAGTTTGTGGGGCTTCATGAAACAGCTTGTATCCTGGAATACCTCCGGTGAACGCGTGGTCTCTACGGCCACTGAATTGGCTGGTCAAGTGCTTGTCTTTTGGCTGAACTTTAATCGATGGCACAATATTTAGCCAGAAGCAAGAAGACACGTAAGACACACAAAAGCGAACAGGCGCAGCTAAGTTTTATTCTTCCGTGAGCTTTTTGGAACTCTTAGGCATACGCACTACACCATAAAAGCAGAATAACAATATTCTAAAGCACTGCCTCATAAAAACCTGTCATTCAAAAGCTATACTCATTTTGATAAAGAGCTACAGAATGAACGCTGACACAAAGGTTGTCAGCTTTCTGCATGTACATACCCTCAGGCGATTCCCGTGCTACCTTGCCTTTGCTCTTCCACATAAGTCAAGCGTTGCCCAGCAGTGGTTCACATGTACAAGCTTTGCATTTATAAGACAAACGAGGTCTTCTCGCATTTCTTATAAAGAGGGCATGCTGCGATTGTCAATTATTACTACGGCCGGCCTGGGCGACGTACATTCGACCACAGCTCAACAACATGTTATAAAAAACACCGGTTGAGCATTTATTAAAAATCATTTTCTTCGTGTGTTCTTTTCCACACTCCAGATTCTAAGCAGCTGACACTCGAGCACAAATACAAGAGAGGTCTTTCGAAGCCAGAACACTGCTGGTGCGTAACACCTAAAAAGCCACAATTTTCAGAGAATGAGATACCTTTTAATTATATGGAATAAGGACGGGACGCTTATTCTGATCATTCACTGAAGATTCACGACTGACGTCCCACTAAACTTTCATTCCTAAAGCCTTGTACAAGTTTCCTAAAAGCAATGTAGAGAAACCCACGGAAACAAGCCTAGACATGTGGTGTTCGAAGCTTTTTATTGCTATAGCAAATATATGAAAACTCTCAGCTAGTTTTTGCCGCCGGCGTCGGCGTCACTGACAATAACCCTATATGTATACGTATCTGCATTGCCTCGTTCGTTTATGAAGCTTTGTTATCGCTTCGTTACACTACGTTCAGCGCAAAGCGCGTCTACGATGTTTGAGAAGCTTCGAGGCTGTAGTAGATCATTTTGTTACGAGTACGCCCACTTCGTGAACATTAAAGGTTTTACTGGAATCTAGGCTACCGCCAGCGATAACGCTAGAACATTTGATGGTGAGGGTATAAGCACCGACAGAATTCACCGCTTGTCAGTTGATCGACGGCTCTGTTTGTCGCTAGCATTGCCAGTGTCTCGATGTAATCTTACTTTCTTTTTACGTGGCCACAAGTTCGGCCAAATACAAAAAATATTCTTTAAAGTACTGCCTGCTCCCCTTCGTCGAAGTCACTAACCCGTGAAAGTATGAAAACGCAAGAAAGAAAAATAATCCCAAAAATACAACGGCGCATGGAATAGAACGTCTTAGCGCTGAAAAGTGAGTGCGAGGCAATAGCCACTCGGCCACAAAGGAGCACCTCCTTCAACGTCGAAACGGCCACCCATTTATGTCTGTCACTTACTGCTGCCTATGACCACCTAGAGGAAACTATCGTGTTTTTACAAGTATCAGTGAGATGGCACCATTATCGCGCGTCACCAGATCGTCACGACATGGCGGAGCTGCGCTCTCATCTCTCACGCGTACTTTTCATCGCGAAAAGCTAGAGAGGGAGAGTGGGGCGCGCGTGCGCTCGCTTATTTCGAGGCGGGGGCAATCTTACGCCTTGAGATTTCACCGGAATGATTCTGTTCTAGTTCCCGGCCGCATAACTATCACTGCACTCGTTGCGCAGTTTTTGTTTTCGAAAAGGGTGCGCTTTTCAGGCACAGTGAAGTAACGACTGAGACGCTTATTCACGTTCATATGTACCTGTGAGTACGTTTCGTGTGTCAGAAACGTGGGGTGCGTTTTGATATGCTTGCCATTCTTCGCGTTACCTTCGGATTTGTTGCTATCGCGTTCATTGCGTCACCTTTGCGGCAAAGCTGCGACTTTTTACCCGCATGTCAGCAGGACTTGCTTAAAGCCACATGAGTGGAAGCTTGGGCTAGTTGGTCCGTTGTCATATTTGCAAGATGTTTCAGCGCGCGAACAAAGGAAAAAGGACACAGTAGACAGAAAGAGCGCTGACTTCCAACTAACATTATTTCACAGAGTGGCAAGAATATATACTGCTAAAAAGGATAATAACAGAGCATGAAGGTAGAATGCAAACCTAATCTACACATCAGTAACAAAACACGTGTGACGGGTCCTCTATTGCCTCAAAGCCCAGCTAGGGAATCACGTTCAGCCTGTGATAAAGCAATCGATGATGTGCTTACACATTTATCTCCTAGCAAATTTATTTTTTCGGCTTCGATAATTTCTCGGGTAAGCTGGTCCCTGTGCCTTGCCAATATTGAGCACTGATCAAAGAGAGGGGTGCACCCACAATCTCGGCAATGAATGCCGAGATGCCCTTGTACCACAATGTGCACGTTGTTTCGGTGTTCGCGGAGGCGGTCTTTTATGCACCTGCCGGTTTATGTGTTGCCCAAGGCGTGCAGGTGCTCTCGAGATGTAAGCCTTCAAACAAAGTTGTCAATACAGGAAGCACTGTCGCGTACCTAAAGGCACATTCCTTGTCACTTCTGCCGGCTGACAAGGAAGGTGGTTTTGCGGTTCTTTCCCGTTCAATGTTTAAGGTGAAAGCTATGCAGGCAATGCAGTCCCTTTTCAACGAGAATAATGAGATTCATCTGGATAAGCTTAAGAAGCGTGCGAAAACTCTTACCGGGGCACTAGGGTTTCGAAACCTTTCAAAGGCGATAGATAGTTGCAAAAAGCTTAGCCTCGAACTGTTCTTTTCTGCGAAAACTCAGAAAATTGACTGCCCATTGCGGGTCATTGTAACAGAAAGGGGGACCTGGCAAAAGTCTGTAGCACTTTTCTTGCAAGAAAAGCTAAAACATATAAAAATAGACGATCCTTTTTTGGTCAAGAACTCTGACGCTGTTATTGACATTATTGGGCGAACTAACACAGGACTCCAGGCAATGTCTGTGAATATTAGGGACTTGTATTACTCTTTGCTGCATGAACAACTACTTAAATGTGTAGAGGAATCCATAGAGAGGTTAGGATCATCAGCGTTTCAAAGGTGTACTGGAACTCATAACAGCAGCTTATTAGAATTACTCAGTTTTTAATTGAAGGCCACTTTTGTATCATGGGAAGACAAAAACTACTTACAAAAAAGTGGAATATGTATTGGTTCATGTTTGCCACCCACTCTCAGTGACATGTTTTTAGCACATCATGATCGTGTCTTGTCAAACAAGCTTCACGACTCTGTAGTTTTTAAAGTTTGCCGTTTTGTTGATGATTCCTTAGTGCTGTTTATATGCGATAGTCGAAATTTTCAGACTGTTTCCTCTGTTTTCCTTTGTTTTTAGACTGTTTTCCGAGAGTGCCTGAAACCACTAGTTCTAACCCATGAATCACCCACTGATAACAACCTGAAGTTTCTAGATTTGAAGCTTTTGCTAGAATCCCGACATGTTTGTTGGATGTATGAACCAAGAAGCGCAAGCCACTTTTGCCTTTCAGCTCAGCTCACTCTAAATTGGTCAAGCGGGGCATCGCTAACCTCTGCCTTGTCAATGCCTTAAAGAAGTCCTGCCCCCATATGGTACACCACAACATTGCTCTACAAGTAGAGCGGCTTACCAAAGCTGGTTACCCCGCGCATGTTCTCGTTTCGGTGGCGGAAAAGCTGATCACTGTCTTAGCGAGGCGACAAACCGGATAAGCAAAACAGTGTCAGAAAAAGCCGGCCTGTCGTACTGCCTTACGTGCATGACGTATCACACAGGCTAAAAAAGATTGCTCGAGACGCCAACGTTTTTGTGGTTTTTTTCTGCCCCAGAAAAATTGCAGAGGCTTTGCAAATGGGTCAATGCACCTCGTGCAAATTCTGCCTAGTGTTCTGTCGAGCACAGGACACGCTATGTCCTAAGCGCAGTGGGAGTCGTTTACATAATTTCACTGACGTGTGGGTGCATCTATGTCGGGCAAACCGGCAGGTACATAAATGACCGATCCGAGAACACCGAAACAACGTGCACAATGTGGTACAAGGGCATCTCGGCATTCATTGCCGAGATTGTGGGTGCACCCCTCTATTTGATCAGTGCTCAATATTGGCAAGGCACAGAGACCAGCTTACCCGAGAAATTATTGAAGCCGAAAAAATACACTTGCTAGGAGATAAATGTGTAAGCACATCATTGATTGCTTTATTACAGGCTGAACGTGATTCCCTAGCTGGGCTTTGAGGCAATAGAGGACCCGTCACACGTGTTTTGTTACTGATGTGTAGATTAGGCTTGCATTCTACCTTCATGCTCTGTTATTATCCTTTTTAGCAGTATATATTCTTGCTACTCTGTGAAATAAAGTTAGTTGGAAGTAAGCGCTCTTTCTGTCTACTCTGTCCTTTTTCCTTTGTTCGCGCGCTGAAACATCTTGCAAATATGACTGCTTGAAGCCATCTGCAAACTAGCAGTTGCTATCGGTCTCTTCACATTCTTCGAATTGGCGGTATGAAATGGCGAAAAATTTTTGTGCACACGAGGGTGATACATCCAACAGACATTATCTTCGTTTACCCTGAAGAGAATATCTAAAAATACAAGTTTGTCACTAGTGGGCAAATCATGTGTAAACCTGAGTCCTGGTCCTTGCACCTTAAAAGAACGTAGGACTTCAGCCACACAATCAGAATAAGCACCATTTCTTTGTTTTGTCAAAACAATTGAGAAATCATCAACAAAACCAAACAACTTCAAAACCTTGTGATTTAGCAGAGTGCTTGCTAGGTGATGATTAATGTTTGAAAGAAAAACGTAGCACAGCAGAGATGCGACACATGATCTGATACGGATGCCTTTCTCCTGCAAAAAGTGTTGATCATTAAATAAGATTAACGTTGCGTCAATGTAACATTGCAACAGTGCTAAGCGCAACGCCGTTTCTTTTTTTAGGTCAACTGCGCTGGCTCAGCGAGAATCGGCTTTGTCGGCGAAATTCCGCTCGAGGACTTTGACGATGAAATTAATATAAATCTGCGGGCCGTCTTGCACATAACGCAGGATGTTTTGCCACATCTCATGAAGACAAAAGGTTTGTGTTCTAGTTTTCAGCTTGACATTTGTGAAATGTTTTTTATAGTAGGTTACACGCTGAGAATAAACGTAATTATGATTCCTTGGACTATCGAAATTGATGTGCTATGAGTCAGTCAGCGAGGAGCTGCATACAGTGCATAGTTTGGGTTTGTGGCAAATTAAGGCAATAATAATCATCTCATGACATGCCTTTATATTTGCACAGTTGTCATACGTGCGCGAATGTGTAATCGGGCATATATAATGGTTATGAAACGAATGTACCATGCTACTAGGTAAAGGTAAACCAGCAATATACGCTCGAATTTTCCTTCTCTAGCCCTTTGGCCATCCTCATCTGCCATCCTGGCGTCATTTGTCCCATGAGGTTGCGTAAAGAGCCCCAGGCATTGTCAAGTCGGCCAACGATGGTCTCTTTACCTGCTAACAGCTACGCGTGCCGTGCTCTTTCTCCTCGCCCTGGAAAAAAGAATACTCGCAGAGGTACAGGCAAGGGAAAATCATTGGAGCGTAGCGAATAGTGAAATACGTAAGGACCACGTTTCAATTACCAAACGTAACTCCGGTAGTGTTGGCTGTAGACAGGTGCACAAGTGCAACGCCACCACTAAATATGAACTTCTGGGTTGTTTTGGGGCTGTTTAGAAATTTCTTCGCCGGCCCATGCCTGCTCAGTTTCGACATTAAATTGCGATCTTTCTGGGCTTTCTGCGCGTACCACTCAACTTAAGTGACAGGCTGAATCCAGTCCAGTAGATACACTTACAGTAGGCTGTGAAATTTTATGAATAAGGCAGAATTGTCTGCTGAAAAAATACTGAAAAAGAAGGCCAGGTCAGTACATTATCAAAAAGCAAAAGAGGCGATTGTTAGCAACTTGATGGACCTCAATGTCACCTTTGGATAGCGTTCAGAAGTACAAAGGGGGAAGCACTTAGATTAGGTATGTAGAGCGGTGTTTTGTTGTGGGGCGCAGCACGTGCGGGATCTGAAAAGCGCAAAGTGAGGTCCCGTGTTCCGCGAAGAGGGACGCGCAAGACCCGCGCAAGAAAAAGAAAGGTGGCTAAATTGTTCACATGGTTGACGAGAGAGCCGTCAAAGCTGCCCCTTCCTACCCCTGTTTGGGACAAAGGGGACGGCTGACCAGAAAGCGGGTCTCACGAGAACCAGGTGACGCACCGTCGTCTGGTTTCAAGATGATTGCTCGGCATTCCCGAGGACCGTTTGAGAATGCCGTAAGGACGTGCAAGTAGCTTCAACCGCTGGACTGACAGAAACAGTCGCGGTATGCATTCACCCTTTGTTGACAATCGGCTTTCAGGGCACGCAGACCAGCGCACCCCTGTCATAGGACATTACCGAATGTTCTTGTGATGGTGTGACGTCTCGCTGTGGCATTCATAGATCCTCAGTCGTCAAGGCCTGAGAACATTCTCCCCACTGTCAAGGCATTTTCTATACGAATCGGCGTTAAGTGCGCGAGCTGGTGGAGCCTGGCAGCGGCTTCCGGCGGACGTCAAGGCCAATTATCCGAATAACAGTGGAGAGAGTATCACGTCCCGTGTTGCGCAGAGAACCTATCCGCTCTCGTGTTTTATTCTGTAACGTATCTATACCAATGCAGTGTCTGTTATGAAAAGGTTCCTTCACTAAGTTGTGGCGATGCGAGCCCCCACGCGTGACTTGCTTGTGTAGAGACCCTCTATCAGACCTAAGGCTGAAAATAGGCTGTTTGGATTTGACATAAGAGCGGAGATTCGGGCTCGGATCCGGGCAGACACCTAAGTGCTACAATAAAGCGTATATTCACCAGAGAACGGCCCTTCCTTTTCGCTGCCACCGAACACTCGAGTCATCGAGGGGCACTCATTCCGAACATCAAACATTGTCTCTCTTTAGCTAGTGTTGAGGCTGGTTGAAGAAGAAGCAGGAAAGACTGTAAATTACCTCAAGCCATCAATTGTGTGATAACGCTTAACTTCTATAAACCACTGCATCTATGGTCTTTGAAAGGACCCTGCAGCATTTTTCGAGCATGGTCAGAAAACGCTGCTGATCAGTTATTAAGGCTCGCGACACGTGAGCCAGTTATAATAGCGCAGTACGCGGCCTAAGCTTCACAGTAATTTATCAAAATCAGCTAAAATTGCTTTTTTTCCTCGAAAAATTGCGAAAGACACTCAAAGATCACTCGCTGAAAGCTCATATATCAGCCATTGGCTGATTTGAACATTGCGCGCTCAGTCGTTAGAAAGATCGCCGCGGGAGGCCGCGACTTGTCTACGCTTCCGCGCGCTATAACTTTGACAAAGCTGCGCATTAAAACAAGAAAAAAGGTTCAAGGTGAAGAGGCGCGGGTGACGTATTTGATTTATCTTGCAGTCCCTCCCTGATTAGCTTCCTGCGCTTTTGTCGGGACGAGAAAAGAGAGAATGTCATTGCAGCGTGCGACAAATCTTTGCAACTCCGCTCGTACTTGATGGATTCTTAAAATTGTTGCGGCGTTGAATTCCTGAGGCAATGAGCAAATTTAGTGCATACTTTCACGGTTACTTGAAACAGTGTTTCAGGCCCCCTTTAAGAGACCATGTCACCGTTAGCTTGTGCTCGCTAAAAATAGGCTTGCAAGAATTAGGCATCAACAAACATTTAAACTGTGAAATGTTCATATGCCTCTTCAATTGCGAAGAATGTCCACAAGTGTCCACACGATTGATCGGAAATGCAAAAGCAATAAGCAAAAGTCATAGCTCGTCCCTTCAGCCTTCATACAAAACATATAACGTACACCAAGGCTCTACAACGTAACGGGCCCGTTGCTATGAATTTTTTTTAGAATCATTTGCTGAAGGCGTTGACTATTTCAGAGAAAGCACCTATTTTTCTTACCTTTTTTTTGTAAAGCACTCTCTTGGACTAAAACATTTCGCGTGACAGAGACTGGCGTAAGGTTCTCTTCCCCGCCTCTCCTAGTCTAAGAACCTGCAAAGTGAAATAACAAGTGATCAAAAGCAACTAGGAAACAATTTTAAGTAATAAGAAGTAGGAAAAGTGATTATGACAAATTAAAACGCCACCTAAATAGATTCAAGATAAGGTAATCAAGTTGTGAGCCTCTAAACAATCGCCGCTGTGCCACCGCTCTTCAGCTGATTACGTGTCGTGACCACACGCCTGCCACATTTGTCCTCCGGCGACTCAAAGCTGTTAGACGCGATGAATATCCTTCGGAGGCGTGCAATACTGAAACTTTCCCTCTTGTATAGGTCCAGCCAACGAAAACACGGCTGCTGTTCCTTACAGAAGAGAGGTCGCACGAGCCAGATTTAGTTTGTAGTATTTCTGCTCACCTGATGTGGATGTTAGGCACACTGAACACAAAATACTTGCTGTCTATAATAGAAGATCATGCTTGACTGAATAATCATATCAATAATTCTGGTAAACTCCTCTTGACGTTCAAGCCGGTGCGTACCAACTACACACACAAACGTGTACCTGAAGATATAGAATTAACCACGTCTTTAATGAAAAACGCTGATTATAAATAATGATAATAAAAAGTCACAATTCCACTGCAAGATCAAAACAATGAATGCGATCGTCATGCGAAAAACGGCAAGCACATTGTTAATCTCATATCCAATACGTCTCCTTGATGTCCCCGCCTGTCCGCAATCATCGACAATTAGGTTGCGTCTAACAGCAGGAATGAACTTTCAATCAATCCACCCTCTCTGGCTTCTCAAACACTGGAGTACTTGATGATCTGGTAAGACCTGAATTTTTCTTAGGCACACGTTCTCAGAGACTCTAGAAATTGCAAAAGTGAACGAATACACGAATACCGACCTTTAAGCGTCCAATCCCTTAAAAAAGTAAGTGTCAATATTGTTGGAAACGTTATCGCCATCACATGCTGCTTTTGCACTAGCGGCCGCAAGCAACATTGTCCACTATTCTTTGTGTGTCTGATGTATCATTCCAATGGCTCATGTCAAATAGGATTTATATGAAAACGACTATTCATATGACATTGTATATTTGTCTCGCTGGTAAACGATTCTACACACCAACAGAAAAATATATTCAGCGTGCCGAACAATCGAGATGCAGAAATATTTGCAAATACACGATTAAAAAACATGGGAGTGGCTGTCAGTACTGCGTTGTTCATAAAACGTTTGCAACTTTTGCCGTTTGCACATTGAGTTTTGCTCATTTTCAATGTACACCTCTTCACGTACAGAACGACGAAAGAGAACAACTTAAGCTAAAACATTAGGTGGCTATTAAGTTCTTGAACAAAGAGTGCAGAATGTTGAAATTGAAAGTTCGACGGCATTGCGTCTGGATGGAATAAAACATCATGAAAGGATCAAACGCACCAACCAAGTAAAGACCTAAAAGATAACGAAGGAAGCCTTGCTCACAATTCCGAACAAAGTTTCCGTGTGCAAGATGCAACATTGTTTTCTTTAAGCTTAAATTTGGACGGTGTATTTTGTTTAAGTCAACAGTGCAGCATGTAGAACTTATAAAGTGGTGATTGTGTGGAACGAAACAGTGGGAATCGGTACCACTATCGGTTTGTTTCGTTGACAAACGCTTATAAATATTGACGTGCCACCACTTTATTACGTTTTTATTGTTTTCGAACATTTTCACAAGCTCACCTTCCTAATACTTTGAATCAGGTGTGTCGAAGAGCAGCTGGTTAGACTATTTGCTTTCATTACGCTACCAGTTATATGGACACTTTCGGTGTATTTTGCCATTACTGTCATGTTTTATATTAATTCTCAGTTGATATTATTCCCCCGCGCAACGTACAATCTATCCGCGGGTAGTAGCGTCAACGAAACGTGCCGTCCTCACTTCATCCGCTCTCCCATGCTAGCGGCACGGATAGAAATGTGTCCCTCCGTTTGACGGTCGTCCGCTCTCCATTGAGAGGATTGAGCGTCCAATTTGTCAACATTTGTCGGATTTGCGTGGCTACGAAGCAGGCAGCTGGCTTAAAAGCCATGTGTTTCACACTCGGCGACAACCTTTCTTGGCACTGAAGGGAAAGCTACAGAGGAAGAGCTTCTGCACGTGTAGCACTACGCGGAGTCGTCTGTTTTGGCGCGCGTCACGTAATGCTGTTGAAAGTGACGGGGGCGCACCGCCACAGTTTTATGTAGACGCAGACGACGCTTAGCATTTGAGGTGCACGTAAAAATACGGGACTTTCTCAGGCGTTCAAAAACGCGTAGTCACAACAAATATATTAAAAGAAATACGAATATCTCACCGGTGTCAGCTCCGTCCTGTCTCTAATAGCTTCATGTAGAAAATAAAGGCGGAAAAAGCAAGCTGCATAAGCAAAGGAGTCGAGAGTTTGCCTGAGGATTCCGCGAGCGTAGCTCCGGCTGTGTGCATGCGACGTGTCCGCTGCTGCACCGGATTAAACTAATCACGTGGCTATTCGGTCCGCGGAGCAGCGGCATTTCGCCCTCGTGTGTGAATCTAACTTAAAGGGCCCCTGAAAAGCATTCCCAGTTAACCATGGAATGGAGTCACTAACATATCACAGGCGCAAAAAATGCTAAAAATTTGTCCAGTACGAGCGGAGTCACAGTATAAAGGTGGAGCTGCAAAGATTTGTAGCATGCTGCAATGGCATTCTCTTTTCTCTCGTATACTGGGGATAAGCAGGGAGTTTTGGCATAGGTAAAAAAAAAACACGTCAAGCGCGCGTCGTCACTACCGTGGTGGGGCTCGCTCGCTGGATTTCGTTCCAACCGGTTGTGCACCCGCGATCTCCGATGACAGCACTGCTCTGGGCAACCGGCTCACCCACTGCCATCTCCTGATGCCGTGAAGCTCTCGCTGAGGATGGTCTGTCCTTGGACACCCGCGACCTTGCCCATCTTTCTCTATCCTTACTTCTGTATGTGGGAGTGTTCATCTTTATCCCTATCTGTTTAAGTCCTCCCTAACCCTTTTCATTCCTCGTTAGCACCATCCTTCGTGAGCCACTGTTGAGGTGTCGCATTATGATTCAGACAGTTACGGGGCTCACTTTTATCTTCTTTTCTCTCTTATAAGAATCACTTACACAAATACTATCGTGACCTTGAGCACTTTTTCTTCTTCAAATGCGTGGCGCTTTCAGTGGGCAGTAGCTATGATGACGAGTCCCATCAGCGTTATATAATCATGAATAAAGTGACGGGGCCCGTCACACGTAGTCTAATTGTGATTACGGTGACAGGCCCTATCAGCGCAGTGAAATCGTTACAGTGATGGGGACCGCCATATTAACGATGCAGCTATAACGACGGACCCCGTCACAGTAAAGCAATGACTACGTTGAGGGGGCCGTCTTTGTACCTTAATGGCAAAAATGACGGAACCCATTGCGGTCATTTTGTACTCGTTCTACACGCCACCGTAAAGGAGTTCGGGTGTGTAGTGGATTGACGCCTAGTTGGGGGAGCGATCGCGCTGCAGGTCATCAGTTCGAACGCCTGTTTCTGTTTTTGATAATTATTTTCTTTTTTTCTTCAAGATAAGGCGTCAAGGTTGACGTTACTGCTCTCAAGGACTCATAATTGGGCTTTTTTTAAAAAAAATTATGCGGCTGTTTGTGCCGGTTGTTAGGAAGCCCTGCCACGAGGATTTCGTGGTGCAGTGTCATTGGAGTCCGACTTCAGTTCGAATATCACTTTTTTTTTATTAAGCGCAGAGTGATCCTTCGCGAACTTCAGTGACATTGACCGTATGAATCAATCAATCAATCAATCAGTCACTAAATAGAAAAATCAATCAATAAATTTATCTATCTACCTATCTATCTATCTATAGCTCTCCTGTCCGTATCTATGATGCTATCTATGCCAAAATTCGTACGGCATGACTGTATGATCTAACATAAATGACTTGTCATAACATGAAAATCTCGGCATGTTGATGATGAACATCATAATTTAAATTTCATGGTCTTTGTGCACTTGCAGTGGTTTCGTTCACATGGCATATTGCCAAACTCGTATGGTACGTGACAGACCCTAACGTGAAAACATGACACGCATGTCATGTAAGTCATGACTGCACGCCACGTTCATGGTGTGCTCACGGTCTTTTTGAAAGCATAAGTTAATTCATTCCACGTATTTTTCGTGTCGCTGTGTAAAGGGGACATTTGGGCTAGCGATAAACGTTGTGCAGGTCAACATAGAATATGTTCCGACCCTGACAGCAGCTGTATAGTTGGACTGTACTTTTCAGTCAGTGCCAAAAACACAAAACATATAACTAAAATACATGTGGCTTCGACTTCAGGCCTGCTTTGCCTGAAATAGCAGGCAAAAACTTATATGATCGAATAGGCTTCTTTGAACAGTGGGATGTGCACGTCGCTTTCGTCTCATGCATGTGTGCTATTGCAAGGAAAACGTAGATAGTCGTTCGAGCTCTCAACGTTGCGGTAGATGCTCGCACGGTGGTGCGCTCTCTGTTGCGGTCCTCTCATACCAAGACGACGCTTGTCCTGTGGGAGCGAGAGGTATTGTGTACCATTTGGGGCTTTTTAAATGTGAGAGCACCGAAAGCATGGGCGTGCTCGGTCGTCTGGATACTTTAGTTTGCGAGTGCTGGCTTGTGCAGCTGCGGGCTTCGGTAAAGCACGAGGTGCGACCGAGTGGATGAAACGAATACCCAAGAATGAACGTTTATCTAGCAGTCTGTATCCTACGCTGAGGAAAGATAGCCGCAGAGAACTTGAATGCAGTCACGTCGCACAGCATTATTATAAAACAATAAAAAGCACCCCAATATCTTCAGCTGGAAAACAAAGAAGAGCACTATGTTGCCAGCGTCCTGCAATCGGGCCACCTCTATATTACATCATTAAGCGTGTATTAAATGCCTCAAAGTTTTTATGTCTGTGCCCACACTTTTAATGATGGTGGTGAAAACGTGCTTCACTTGCTGTACTGCTGCAGATTTCGTGGGGGAGGGGATGAGGGGGAAGCTCAGACCAGGCTTTCTTGGTGGCTACCACTCAGTGAGCATGGCGCGTCAGCGCGAACCTGGACTCAGTTAAATGTCCAGGTACTCGCTAGCCAGCGGCTCTTTCCATCGCTATGCCGTAGGATGTGGCCGAACGCGATTCTTTCTTCAATATAGGCAATATTACTCGCAACAGTATTGAAAATAGAACAAGACAAGTTTCCCTGGTAAGCGATATTCGAACTTAAGTCGGGCACCTACAACGCAACCTGTTGCGCACTAACAGCGCACCCGAAACGCCCGAAAAAAGAACGTGGTAGAGTTGTCTAACGACAGCCACTGACAACGACATATTTTTTTGCAAAAAAAATACGGCGTATTCTAGGTGTAAATCGTGATGAATGGGGCGAAGCGTCCACCAGTTCGTCCGTGCTTCCAAGCTTTCATTCGTTGTTACGTCCGTCCAAGCGTCCATCCGTGCGTCCGCTCCTGCGTTCTTCTATTCGCCCATCCGTGCATACGTCTGTTTGTCTGTGCACCCGTGCGTCCGTCCATTCATCCAGTGAACACTCCAAGTACCACCATGTCGTATGTTTTGACCATATGTTTATCATATACAATTTTCTTCGTTCAGCGAACTGGGAGCGCAGAGAAAAACACAAAGGACGAAGCGAGGAACCACACAACACGAGCGCTCAACTATCAACTGATTTATTTTCCACATCGGAAGGACATATATAAACACAAAATGCGCATGTCAAAACAGATTATGACGAAATCAAGGGCAGCATGCGAAGCGTGTAATCAAGGCACTTGTCTAAGGGTTATCTAGGTAGCTGAATTCACAGTCAAGTAGTGAGAAGGAAGGATGACTTATACATTGGTCCGTATTCCTGGAAATGTGATAGGCTTCAGAAATTTCGCGCGTAGTTTGATGAGGATGCCGGAACAGAATAATTGTATTCTCAAACAGGGGTTGGCACTTGCACGAAACGCAATGTGACGCAAAATGGGAGTAAGGTGTATTTTTCAACGAGCTTCTGTGTTCCCTGAGACGCACGTTCACACATCGGCCGGTCTGGCCAATGTACATACGTCCACAAGAAAGGGGTATCTTATATACTACTCCGGTGATGCACTTAACAAACTTAGTTACGTGCTTCTGGAGGCATCCTCTACCTTTAGATGCATTATGTGCCCTCCTGTGCACCATTGAACATATACTGGCCAATTTATTGGGTGCCGAGAAAACCACGCGCACACCGAACCGGTTTCCCACGTTTTTTGACCCATGGGCCATTTTATGAATGTAGGGGATTACTGCCGCGCGCTTCTTATTCTCTTCCTTGGTCTCTGACGAAGTACATGTGCGTTTGTCATTATTTTTGACCGTACGCAAGAGCTTTTCACAGACTGAGGCTATTACGTAGGAAGGGTATCCCGCACCTATCAGCCGTTCCAACTGTGCTACGAACCCACTTTGCAAGGTATGCAGGCAACATTTTTCGAGGGCTGAACGTAAGCATGACATTACGATTCCGCGTTTAACAAGCTTGGAATGTCCGGAAGAGTAGTCTAGAACGGGTTTTGCAGATCGAGGATTATATCGCCAGCAAAGGTGCTTATCACCAAAAAACAGGGAAAGGTCTAGGAACTGCAATTTGTTATCTTTTGGAAGCTCGGACGTGAACCGGAGGCCCATGCCTTCCTTCTCGAAGCATGCCTTCATACTTTCAACGTCCACTGCTGAACACTTTACGATGATAATCAGATAATCGTCAACATAACGGAATACTTTTGTGCCAGGTTGAAGTTTAGTGCTTAAGGCTGCATCCACCTTCCCAAGAAAAATTTGGCTTAAAACAGGGGCCACACTTGAACCTATACAAACACCTGATTTTTGCATGTACAGGTTCCCAAGCCATACGACGAAGGTGGACTTCAGCCTTTTTCTTGGGAAGGTGGATGCAGCCTTAAGCACTAAACTTCAACCTGGCACAAAAGTATTCCGTTATGTTGACGATTATCTGATTATCATCGTAAAGTGTTCAGCAGTGGACGTTGAAAGTATGAAGGCATGCTTCGAGAAGGAAGGCATGGGCCTCCGGTTCACGTCCGAGCTTCCAAAAGATAACAAATTGCAGTTTCTAGACCTTTCCCTGTTTTTTGGTGATAAGCACCTTTGCTGGCGATATAATCCTCGATCTGCAAAACCCGTTCTAGACTACTCTTCCGGACATTCCAAGCTTGTTAAACGCGGAATCGTAATGTCATGCTTACGTTCAGCCCTCGAAAAATGTTGCCTGCATACCTTGCAAAGTGGGTTCGTAGCACAGTTGGAACGGC
The DNA here is from genome assembly GCA_013436015.1 of Rhipicephalus annulatus. Taxonomy (NCBI): domain Eukaryota; kingdom Metazoa; phylum Arthropoda; class Arachnida; order Ixodida; family Ixodidae; genus Rhipicephalus; species Rhipicephalus annulatus. The sequence goes on from WOVY01000430.1 coordinate 26,100, forward strand.
TGATAGGTGCGGGATACCCTTCCTACGTAATAGCCTCAGTCTGTGAAAAGCTCTTGCGTACGGTCAAAAATAATGACAAACGCACATGTACTTCGTCAGAGAACAAGGAAGAGAATAAGAAGCGCGCGGCAGTAATCCCCTACATTCATAAAATGGCCCATGGGTTAAAAAACGTGGGAAACCGGTTCGGTGTGCGCGTGGTTTTCTCGGCACCCAATAAATTGGCCAGTATATGTTCAATGGTGCACAGGAGGGCACATAATGCATCTAAAGGTAGAGGATGCCTCCAGAAGCACGTAACTAAGTTTGTTAAGTGCATCACCGGAGTAGTATATAAGATACCCCTTTCTTGTGGACGTATGTACATTGGCCAGACCGGCCGATGTGTGAACGTGCGTCTCAGGGAACACAGAAGCTCGTTGAAAAATACACCTTACTCCCATTTAGCGTCACATTGCGTTTCGTGCAAGTGCCAACCCCTGTTTGAGAATACAATTATTCTGTTCCGGCATCCTCATCAAACTACGCGCGAAATTTCTGAAGCCTATCACATTTCCAGGAATACGGACCAATGTATTAGTCATCCTTCCTTCTCACTACTTGACTGTGAATTCAGCTACCTAGATAACCCTTAGACAAGTGCCTTGATTACACGCTTCGCATGCTGCCCTTGATTTCGTCATAATCTGTTTTGACATGCGCATTTTGTGTTTATATATGTCCTTCCGATGTGGAAAATAAATCAGTTGATAGTTGAGCGCTCGTGTTGTGTGGTTCCTCGCTTCGTCCTTTGTGTTTTTCTCTGCGCTCCCAGTTCGCTGAACGAAGAAAATGAATTACCAACTGGCCCACATTTTGATCCTTCTGCAGTATCATATACAAGTAGCGCCATCCAGCGGACATTTAAAGAACTAAAGGAGAGGCGGCTACCTACTAATACGACGAAGAACACTACAAACATCGGGGTTGCATGACCTACGGCTTAAGAAGCTTCGCCCCTCAAAAAAAAATATCACAGCGTATCAACTGAGTGCATGATGATGAGTGGGGTGAAGCATCCCTCTGCCTGTCAGCGCTGCCGTCTGTCCATTCGTTTTTGCTTCTGTCCGTCCGTGCGTCCATCTGTGCGACGGTGCGTGCATTCGTCTGTTCGTTCATCCATCCGTCCGTCAGTCCGTGCATCCGTTCATTTATGGCCGTCCATCCATATCTATTCGTGCATCGGTTCATTCGTCCGTGCATCTCTCTGTCTATCTGTCCGTGTGTCTGTCCATCTGCCTGTTCACCTAGTGGACACTCCAAGTATCACCACCTTGCATCTTTTCATCATATATTCATCAGTACCGCCATGAGCAGACATTCCAAGGACTAAACGAGAGGTGGCACGGCTGGACTAGAGGAGCGGCACGTGCGCACTTTCTAACAGCCTGCGCTTCGTGTCTAGTTCTCACCTTTCGCCGTGTTTAGTTCATAAAAATGCTGCCCAAAATTGGCTAAATCTTGGTAAAACCAAGAAGGTCACGCCAAGCGAGTTCAGGATGGCAACCAGATAGCGCTCAAAGTGCGTACTTCTGATAGTTTGTTTAAATAATCATCAAATTCAAGGCAAGTTTTATTGCAGTATAAGTCACCGGTACTCGTATTTGTAGGTTAAATATTCAGAAACACCTATATTTTTATTTATGATCAATTGTGTAGGTTCTCTCCTCAATTCAAATGAGCGCGTGCGTGCCGCTTCTCTAGTCCGGCTGCGGAGGTGGCTACGTGCTACTACGACGCACTACTACTACTACGACGACTACAACTACTGCTACATACATCGCGGACGCACGACCCATGGCTTAAGGAGCTGCACCCCTAAAACACCGCGTGCATCTTCTCACGGGGAGAGTTCGAGTAAATGCGCTGCAAAGTGGGTGTGGTTTATTGCGTGAATGTTCCTTAATTGTTTATCTTTGGAACATTCTTAATTATTCTTTCGTATTGAATACTCTTATTTATTGAATTAAGCAGAAGCAATGTTTTAACGAGTGGTGGGACGCCGACGTGCGGTCGAGTGCCTACATATACGGGGTGGCTAGTGAACGGTTGAGCAGCTCGAGCAGTCGCTTTTTACTAGCAGACGCTAGCTGTGTCGGCCTTGCGAGGTGAAAGAGAGGGTGGGAGCAAACAGTTGGAACGAGACGCAAGCATTCGGCACGACACCCAAGGCGTGAGCATGCGCAGTGGGGTTGTAGACATCACCGTCAACGCACGAAGAGTGACGCCGTGCGACTAACAAGTGCTCCGCATTTAAAAGCAAGCTTACGACTTCTTGAGACTAGTACCGCCAACCTTGACGCATTACCTTTAAACAAGAAAAAGTAAAACAACGAAACGCGAAATGGAACTGACGACCTGCGGTACTACCACTACCCAAACGGCGCCTCAATCCACTCCGCCACCGCAACATTCTTTCCTCTTTACTGGCAGAAAATAGGTAGTTTTAGAATAGCGCACCACGAGCCCTTGCGGTGCGGTCGCTGCCACTGCGCATGCGTTGTAACGCGAGTCGGCGTTCGCGTTCGCAGACCACACACAAAAAATCCGAAATTGCATGCGGTAATGGCGGCCCGCATGTGGCCCGCAAGCGCTGGTTTCAAGGCTACGGGCGGTGATGGCGGCCCGCATGTGCCCGCAAGCGCTGGTTTCGAGGCTACGGTGTCACTGCGATCACGCGTTGTTGTTAGCAGCCGGGCAAACGCTATTCTAAATCTTATATGGCACCCGCTAGGCTCACAAGGTGTTAGCGGGAATTTATTTTTCAGGGTTCTTTACTTAGAATACGGCACTCGAGCAGTCCAGGTACACATGTTTGATCGATTCGGGCTTCCTACAATGTAAACAGTCAGCACCTCATGGCACATATTTCCCTGTTTCCTCTCGCCCACTTTAAACAGACAACTTATTAGTATGGAGCATAAAAATTAATGTTTTCACACCAACCAGCACCAGCATTCATTTTGCACGTTTTAGGTCGTCTTTTTTCTGGCCTCCACTGCACAATGTCCGGTACAAATGTTCTGAGAACATATTATCTATCAAAACCAAGTTTAAACGTTTGCGTGTTACTGTAGCCAAATACTCAATAGATAAGTTGTAGATTCAAAAATATGAATGCCATCAGAACTTCCCACACATAAGTTTACTGGTCGCGTAACAGCCGCCTTCTCTCATCGAGATAATCAATTTGTAGAAGACATGGCTCAATCGTTTTTGAAGAACTGCTCTCAAAAAAGGATTTGTCACGTCACGCAAAAGCAAACATCTTGAGACAGGCTGCTTCAAAAATAAATTCGATAGTTTTAAACCTCCTTTACTGAATTCGCGAAACAAGTTGTTTCTTGTTATTTCCTATTCTGCTTGCTTGTCCTTTAACATTCTCATTTTACATTTATCAGGCTTATCGCAAATGTAACTACTAGTACGTATGTCTGACTCCCAACTGAGGGCCCCTGCTCACTTCTTTATCTATTTACCAAAGTTTTCATTTATAATCCAATATGCCGACAAAATTAATATACAGCTTTAAAGGCAGCAACTAGCTGTCTATCATTTAGCCGTTGGAAGCTTTTCGCATTTACTTTCATGCACTCCAGCCACCCGCAACGTATACGCTCAAAGTAACAGTCATACAGAGGCAGCCTATTAGTTCGCACATCAGGTGCGCGCTCAGTTGACAGGAAACGTCGAAGTATGACTCCAACAGTGCGGACACTTTGAAGCCACCATTGCCATACTTGAGCGAGATAGAAAACGTTAAAAGAGAATAAACGCGTCACAAGAAGGGTTATACGGGCACTGAGCCAGCCTAAGCTTCGAAGGTGAGGAGTTCGAAATCCCATGGGGTGTTTTTTCAAGGGAAAATAGCTCTTAAAAAAAGAAAGCCAAGTGAGCGCCGATTCAGACGAATTTGAGAGCTGCTAGGCTGCCTGGCGGTATTCTACAGTGCTAACGTGCAACAGAACCCTCTACATAGAGATTGCACAGCAGCCTATCATACAATGACAAAATTCAGTTTGAATGCAGATGCCGGAATATTCCCAATCGTTTATATACTTGATACGTGTGATGAAGGAGTTGTTAAAAAGAAACAAAAGAAGAGGTCTGGGGCGTGGCCTCACTGGCGAACACTTGCCAGTAACGCACTTGCCCACCAAGGCACGATTGGCCACTCTGCTGCCGTACTTGGCCACTACCTCCTATGACAAGAGCAATTAAACTTTGACGCTCAGTTCCCAGCGGCTGTGAAGCAACTGTTCAAGGTGGCGGTGAGACCTGCGACGCGGCCGAGGATGCTAAGAATCTCTGGAAGTAGAACTTGGATCCCTTCAACACTGGTACGCTATCTAGGGAGGCTGGTCTAGCTGCGCTCATTGAAGTTAGAGGACGCTCATGGCGCTTATTGAAGTTAGAGGACGCGTGCGGAGTATACAGTGCTGAAAAACGAACACTTCTTATGCTACCGTGAAAGAGTTGACAAAAAAAACTCGGATTGGCCTTTCTTGTACACAAGAATATCGCTGGCAGCATAGAGAAATACTATAGAATTAGTGAAAGCGTGGAAAATATCACAACCAAGTTCCACAAAAGAAACAAGATGAAGGCCTGACAGACCTACCTGCCTAAATTGAGCCACGGGGTTCATTTGGTTCAACACTTCAATGAATATGTAGAGTCAGCCAATAATAAAGTAAAGTCACAGTATATACTATTCTGATGCGTGACTTTATTGCCAAATTACTAAAGAAACAGGCCGGAGACCATGCCGTGGGGGAATATGGCAGCGGATCTAGCTACCCGATAGAGTAGATATTAGTAGAGTTCGCAAAACGTAATAATTTACGGATCTTGAAAACCTCCAAAAAATGGGCTAACAGTAAATGGACGTAGCAAAATTCTACTGGTAAAACCATCAATGCCTATGTGTGCACACCGACGCATTGTACAGGATGTAGATATAGTTGGCAATATTCGACGCAGTGACCATAGAATGCTAAGAACTCGCATTCATCAAAATTTTAAATTGCAAAGACAATAACTGATACGCAAGAAGCCAATAATTGAGCTAACGGTTTGATCTCAATACAGGAATTCAGAGTTTCGCTTCAGAATTGATTTGAGCCACTAAATTAGATAACCGACGTTATCGTTGACACAACGAATCCTACTAGTATCATCAAAGAGTGTGCAAAGGAAGTCGGAGGTACAGTCACTAGATAGGACACTCGCAAACTATCTAAGAAGACAAAAAACCATTAAAGCCTCAACTGCAACCGGCAAAATAGAGCTAGCACAGCTTTCGAAGTTAGTCAGTAGGCGTAATGCAGCCGACTTCAGAAGGTATAACATGAAGAGAATAAAGCACGGTGTAAAATGTGGCAGAACTCTAAAAGCTCTGAAGACAAACATGATCATAGGTAAAAATCATATATATGCATTAGGGACAATGAAGGAAATGTCATAACTATTATGGATAGAATAGTCGAAGTGGCGGAGTTCTACAGAGAGCTGTAGAGAAGCCAAAACAATCAGGATGATATTGTGAGAAACAATAATAGTACATAAAAATTCAACATCCTACGACTAATGACAGGGGAAGTAAGAATAGCCCTAGAAGAAATGCAAAAAGGCAAAGGTGCTGATGAGAATTAGTAACAATGGACTTCCTGAAAGATGGTGGAAAAATTTTTGGGAAATTGGCCACCTTATATGCGAAGCGTTTCTTGATGGCAAGGATACCAGTATCTTGTAAGAACGCGAACATCATCCTAATTCATAAGAAAGGAGACGTCTAGGACTTGAAAAATTTGAGGCCGATCTCCTTGCTGTCTGTTCTCTGCAAGCTATTTACAGATATATAGCTAATCAAATTAGGGCGACATTTAAATTCATTCAACCGAAGGACCAAGCAGGATTTCGCACAGGCTACTCCCGAGTAGACTATACATACTATCAATCAGGTAAAAGAGAAATGTGTTGAATACAATTAACCAACCCCTCTACATAGCCTTCATCGATTACGAGAAGGCGCTTGACTCAGTCGAGACATCAGCAGTGATGCAGGCAATACCGAATCTGAGCATCGAAGAGCCCTACATTAGCATACTGGAAGAAATCTACAGTGTATTGACAGCTACAATAGTTTTCTCTAAATAAAGGAACCGAATACTTATAAAGAAGGGTGTAAGGCAGAGAGACACGATCGGTTCAATGCTATTCGACGCGTGTTTAAAAGAAGTTCTCAGAGCCCTAGATTGGGAATAGTTAGAGATAAGAATTATTGGAGAGTATCTTAGTAACCTGCGATCCGCGCAAGACATTGCCTTGATGAGCAACTCAGGCGACGAACTAAAGCTCATGGTTACAGAACTGAACAAGGAAAGCAGAAAAGTGGCTCTAAAAATAATACTCATAAAACTAAAGTAATGTGCAATAGCCTCGGCAGAAAACAGCACTTCGTGGTTGGTGGAGAGGCGCTGAAAGTTATAAAGTAATATGTCCATCTGAGACAGGTAGTAACCGCGGAGAACAACGATGAGTGTGAAATAACTTGAAGAATAAGGATGGGATGGGGCACAATTGGCAAGCATTCTCATATAATGAATGGTAATCCGCCACTAATTCTCAAGACGAAAGAATATAAGAGCTGCATCTTACAAATACTCACTTATGGAGCAGAAACCTCGAGCCTTACAAAGAGGGTTTTATTGAGGATGACTCAGCGAGCGATGGAAAGGAAAATCATTAGTCCAGACTTAAGACACAAGAAGAGAACAGGTTGCGTCAAAGAACACACTTGAGTTAATTATATCATAGTCGAAATCAAGAAGAAGAAATGGACAAGAACCGGGCCCGTAGCACGTAGACAGGATAACCAATGGTCATTAAGGGTTAGTGCCTGGATTCCCAGAGAAAACAGACGCATGAAGGGGAGAAAGAAATTTAGTGCTCTGATGAGATTAAAAAGTTCTCACGTATAACGTTGTAACTTAAAGCACAAGACTGGGTTGATCGGTGTATCATGAGAGGGGCCTTTGCCCTTCAGTGGGCGTAGCCAGGCATTTGATGATGATGGATCTGACTGCCATGCAGAAACCGTAAATGCTCTATGTAACTTTTTAGTGTTCATTAACGAGCAGCTCAGAACTTGCATTAGACTGACCACCTTACTCGCCATTAAAGTGCTGCAAACGGATTCGTGTGCGAAAATTGAGAGGTCCCGACTTGTCCATTTATCAGCTTCGGATTTCATTTGCTCTATCTTTACATTGCATAATATTTGGTGTCCTGGTGTGGAACACCGAGATGAATTTTAGTTGTGCATGTCCACTGCATGCTTTCAAAAACTCGCTGTGATGTCAGCTATTGACCACGCCATTATCGATGCTGTTACTGAAGTTTACATCGCTACCTCTGATGTCACAAAAGTAACGAATTATCTTATAAAAGCTGTAATACTCTCATTATCATGGGATAAATCAAGAACATCATCATCATAAACCAATAAGCGCACTTCACAATTATCCAGGCTGAAGCCATGTAAATTCGGACGGTCAATACCTTTTTGTACAACGCCTCTAAATAAATTGCAAATAAATAAGTGACAGTGGACAACTCTGAAGCACACAGGAGCGCACTTCTATTCTTTCTATCAACTCATAATATATAATAAGGTTAGTTACAGAGTTGTAGTATGCCATTTGAACACCTTCTGCTACTATTGAACTCATCATCATCATCATCAGCCTGTCTACGTCCACTGCAGGACAAAGGCCTCTCCCATGTTCCGCCAGTTAACCCGGTCTTGTGCTTGCTGTTGCCAATTTATACCCGCAAACTTCTTAATCTCATCTGCCCACCTAACCTTCTGTCTCCCCCTACCCCGCTTCCCTTCTCTGGAATCCAGTTGGTGACCCTTAATGACCAGCGGTTATCCTGTCTACGTGCTACATGCCCGGCCCATGTCCATTTCCTCTTTTTTATTGCAGCTATGATATCCTTAACTCCCGTTTGTCCCCTAATCCACTCTGCTCTCTTCTTGTCTCTTAAGGTTACACCTACCATTTTTCTTTCCATTGCTCGCTGCGTCGTCCTCAATTTGAGTTGAACCCTCTTTGTGAGTCTCCAGGTTTCTGCTCCGTAGCTAAGTACCGGCAAGATACAGCTGTTATATACCTTCCTTTGAGGGACAGTGGCAATCTACTTGTCATAATTTGAGAGTGCCTGCCGAATGTGCTCCATCCCATTTTTATTCTTCTAGTTACTTCAATCTCGTGGTTAGGCTCTGCGGTTATTACCTGCCCTAAGTAGACATAGTCTTTTACAACTTCAAGTGCACTATTACCTATCGCAAAGCGCTGCTCCTTTCCGAGGTTGTTGTACATTACTTTCGTTTTCTGCAGATTAATTTTAAGACCCACCTTTCTGCTCTCCTTGTCTAACTCCGTAATCAAGAGTTGCAATTCGTCCCCTGAGTTACTCAGCAATGCAATGTCATCGGCGAAGCGCAGGTTACTGAGGTACTCTCCATTAACTCTTATCCCTAACTGTTCCCATTCTAGGCTTCTGAAAGCGTCCTGTAAGCACGCAGTGAATAGCATTGGGGAGATTGTGTCCCCCTGCCTTACACCCTTCTTTATTGGTATTCTGTCGCTTTTTTTATGAAGCACTATGGTAGCAGTTGATCCCCTGTAGATTTCTTCCAGAATGTTTATATATATTTCATCTACGCCCTGATTCCGCAGTGTCTGCATGACGGCTGATATTTCTACTGAATCAAACGCCTTCTCGTAATCTATGAAGGCTATGTATAGTGGTTGGTTATACTCTGAGCATTTCTCTGATTGATAGTATGAATGTGGTCAATTGTTGAGTAGCCCGTTCTAAATCCTGCTTGTTCCTTTGGTTGATTGAATTCTAATGTTTTCTTTACTCTGCTAGCAATTACCTTTGTAAATAGCTTGTATACTACAGAAAGCAAGCTGATCGGCCTGTAATTCTTCAAGTTCTTGTCATCTCCTTTCTTATGTATTAAGATGATGTTAGCGTTCTTCCAAGACTCTGGTACTTTTCCCGTCAGGAGACACCTCGTAAATAGAGTGGCTAGTTTTTCTAACACAATCTGTCCTCCATCTTTCAGCAGATCTGATGTTACTTGATCCTCACTAGCAGCTTTGCCTCTGTGCACGCTCTCCAAAGCTTTTCTGACTTCTTCTATCATTACCAGTGGGGTGTCGTCTGGGTTACTGCTAGTTCTTATAGTATTAAGGTCGTGGTTGTCTCGGCTACTGTACAGATCTCTGTAAAACTCCTCCGCTATTTTAACTATCCTATCCATATTGGTAGTTAATTTGCCTTCTTTGTCCCTTAGTGCATACATCCGCCTTTTGCCTATCCCAAGTTTCCTCTTCACTGCTTTGACGCTTCCTCCGTTTTTCAGAGCGTGCTCAATTTTCTCTTTGTTATACCTTCTTACATCACATACTTTACGTCTATTAATCAGCTTCAAAAGCTCTGCCAGTTCTATTTTGTCTGTTGTACTTGACACTTTCATGATTTGACGCTTCTTAATTAGGTTCTTCGTTTCCTGGGAACGCTTACCGGTGTCCTGTCTAGCTACCCTGCCTCCAACTTCCACTGCACACTCCGTGATGATACTCGTCAGATTATCATTCATTGTATCTACGCTAAGGTTGGTTTCCTCGCTAAGAGTAGAGTACCTGTTCTGCAGTGACACTCTGAATTCCTGTACTTTCCCTCTCAGTGCTAGCTAATTGATTTGCTTCTTGCGTATCAGTTTCTGTCGTTCCTTCTTCAAGTCTAGGTGGATTCGAGCCCGCACCATTCTATGGTCACTGCATCTTACCTTGCCAACCACTTCCACATCCTGCACGACTGCTGGGTGTGCAGTCATTATAAAGTCTATTTCGTTCTTATTTACGCGATTAGGGCTCCTCCATGTCCACTAGCGGTTTTCTCGTTTTCGGTAGAAGGTATTCAAAATACGCAGATTATTGCGTTCTGCAAATTCTACTAGTATCTCTCCTCTGGCGTTTCTAGTGCCGATGCCATAATCTCCTACTGCCTGGTCTCCAGCCTGCTTCTTCCCTACCTTTGCATTAAAGTCGCCCATTACTATAGTGTACTGTGTTTTCACCTTACTCATTGCCGATTCCACGTCTTCATAGAAGCTTTCAACTGAAGCGTCATCATGGCTGGATGTAGGCGCGTAAGCCTGTACTACCTTCATTTTGTATCTTTTATTCAGTTTAATTACAATGCCTACCACCCTTTCATTAATGCTATAGTAATCCTCTATGTTGCCAACTATGTTTCTGTGAATTAGGAACCCTACTCCCAGTTCTCTTCTGTCTGCCAAGTCCCGATAGCAAATGACGTGCCCATTCTGTAGCACAGTATAGGCCTCATCTGTCCTCCTAACCTCACTCAGCCCTATTATATCCCATTTAATGCCTTCTAGCTCCTCGAATAATACAGCTAGACTTCCCTCACTAGATAACGTTCTAACGTTACACGTTGCTAAGTTCAAGTTCCAATGGTGGCCTGTCCGTATCCAGAGATTCCTAGCACCCTCTGCTGCTTTGCAGATCTGACCGCCGCCGTGGTCAGTTGCTCCGCAGCTGGTGGGGACTGAGGGCCGTGAGTTAATTCACGAATGCCTACGGGAGGGGGTGGCCAGATACTGCACCAGGGTGGCCAATCCTTCTCTGGTGAGATCATCGGTGCGTACCGGCTTTAAGCCGGTACGATCAGACAGTAGTGGGAGAGCTCCATGTATGTCTTCCTTATTGTTGTTCAGCAGCGTTGGCGGCCACCCACCACGGAGCCCAACGAGGGGACGCTACAAGGTTACAAATGCTGAAACCTGCAGACGCCAGCCGTACAACGCCACTATAACCCAATGCGCCTAGTCCAAGGTAGGCTATTTGCACAGGGTTAACCCTAGCCGCCAGGAAGTTTGGAAGTAAACGGAAGAGAGTAGAAGACAGGACAGATAAATAGTAAGAGATAAAGACGAAGATGTAAGGAGAGAGAGATAGGAAAAGGCGACTGCCGATTCCCCTGGGTGGGTCAGCTCAGGGGTGCCGTCTACGTGAAGCCGGGGCCAAAGGGGTGTGTTGCCTCTGCCGGGGGGCCTTAACGGTCCAATCACCCAGCGTCGGCTCAACCCCCAGGATCCCCTTTTCCTCGGACACGGCAAAGCCACGCACGGGTAGGCGTGGGAGGGAGTCGAAACTCCCCCGTTAGCTCGGGTTCGTGGTGTCGCTACACACCAAACGCCTACTTGCGCAGGCGCCCCTGCGGTTACTTATTTCAAACAACTCAAAAATTTTTAAAGAGGAGATCATGGCATACTCTGTCGAATTCTTTTGCTAAGTCAATTACACCGTAGCAACTTTCCTGAAATCGGTGTCACACGTTTCAAATACGCTGCTATCCACGTCGATAATTGTCCTTGTGGACCTTCCTTTTCTACCACACGTCTGATGTGGGCCTGCTATACCACTGATAACATCCTGTAATGTATTCGCTAATACATTCATTATTATTTTATAATCTACATTTTCAGCGTAATAATCTATAACCTATCCTTTTGTTAAGCTTATTCTTATTGTCACTTTTTGGTGTCAAGACTGTATAAGCTCCTATGAAAGACGGTGGAAAGCGTCCTGCTTGGCACACTTCCTTAAACGTCTGTTCCAGTACTCTGGATATCTGTGGACAGAAAACTTTGTAAAATGATGCTGTTAGGCTGTCAGGACCTGGCGACCTTCCGGGAATTGTGGCTGCTATGGCAATTTCAATCTCCTTAGCAGTGGTATCTATTTTGATAACCTTTCCGTTTTTTCGTGATCTAACTTCTAAAAGTAAATAGGAAATTGTTCTCATAACCAGGAGCGCTCGGAACTCTATGTTTGAATAGCTTTTTGTAATACTCCTTAAAGGCATGTCAGTGAAGTTCTGCACTCCGGATAAATTCCCATTATATTCGACCTCAACTAATTCTCCTTAGAGCGTACTTTAAGGGCGAAGCTCCTAAAGATGCAGTCTGTCCATCCCTTGTATGTATTTACTATCAGCGTCAAGCAAGACCCGAACAGCGGCAAGCCTTCGCGATGATATAGTGCGTGCCATCCAGCTATCATCACGCGCAGGCACGCATATATGCTCAGAGTTGTCGAACAGTATGCGCACGCCCATCAACGGCGATATCTGGATGGTGCGCACTACACTGTCGCAAAGGCTTGCCGTTGTTCGGGTTTCATTTGACGCTGATAGTACGTGATCGCCTATGGTTCCACCTATGCCAAATGCCCGCTACTTCATCCTTGCAAACATCGCACCATGCCCCTTCACCAATCCACCATTTCATTGAACATAAAGCAAATACTGTTCAGAAGTAGCCAATATGAAATGCAAGATGGTCGTGTACTTGAACTCAGCCCAGGTGTGCGTTAAAGAACTATAGATTGTCCCACTGTGTTCATTCCTTGTTTGCACGTGACCGCATAAAGTTCCATCTTTGCGAACTGGCCACTACTTCGTCTATAATGACATTTCACTATGGCTCATCACCAATCCACCACTTCACCGACCATAAAGTCATTATGATGAAGGTGTATTGAAAGCGATGTATAGTTACCTCATACGAATAATTAAATTTCTTGTATAAATATATGCAGTGTTTCACACGTCTCAGCTAATGTAGTGGGCGATATTCGCGGATAGTTGATGGTTTAGCAATGAAACCCTCCAGCGCTTCGCCCCACTCATCGTCATTCACTACGTGGATATGTTGTGATTTTTCTCAGTAGAGTAAGCGCGTTTTGTAGGCATTTCATCAGTAGAAATCTTCTCTGTACGTGCACGCAGTAGCACGCCACACTTTTTTCTCGCGTCGATAGCCTTAATCTTATTTTTGTTTACGTTATTTCTTTCATAGAGGTAGCTGGTATTGCCGTCTCTGCATTTGCGTATTTTTGCAGCATTCTTTTCAAATTGCTTTGTTGTTTACGCTCCTCTAAAAGTATTTCTACAGCTATTTGTATGGCGCTCATTTTCACGGCTTCTTTTAACCACTCCCATCGCTCAACCTATCCTCATTTACAGCGTTGCTTCATTTTGCAAACTTCTGCTGTCACCAATTTTATACATTTATCATCCTTTCATGGCCTCGTCTTTATATTCAACGTCTCCCTGTTCCATTTTTTGGTTTTATAATGATCATTTTCTCTATTGTAAAGGCATCCAAACAATGAACATAATTTTTATTGTCAGCACCTTGTAGTCGTTACACAGCGCGGTAACTTTTTGAGACACATGGGCTCTATCTAACCTTGCATGGCTATTGCCCTGAAAATGCGTATAATGCCGATACTGCTAAACAATCGCATAGTATACAATATCATCAACAATAAGTTTTCCTGTTCTCCATCTCAGAAGCACTACCTTCTTATCTTTCAATCTTAAATGGCGAGAGCGATCCTCGGAGCACAAAATACACTTAATGTCGCCTAAAATGATGAAACATCTATCAGTCTGCGTGTATAGCAATATTTCTTTGAAGATACTAAGCCGCTCAATCACTTTTTTTCTGGATGTAAACATACAATATTTGTAATCGCTGGTTATCGTGTAAGAAATCACACAGAACAAAATGCCAACCCTGATCACTTATAACTGTTTGTATGACTAGACCTAGACCTCTCTTTAAAAATAAACAGCAACCTGCCGTTGTACAGACAGAATGAGAAACGCGTTCGTCGTAGCGGTCACTAAACTGTGCCTCTATACCGCCCATCCAACGCTCCCTTTCTGTTTTCGTCTCCTGAACCACCAGGATATTTAGCTCTCCCTCTAACATCACACGTCATAGCTTCCGCTGCTTCCCTCTCAAACAAAAAGCTCGAACGTGGAGTGGTTGATTGAGTTATTGATAAGTGGGGTTTATTGTCCCAAAAACACCATAATACTATGAGATATGCTGTAGCAGAGGACTCCAGAAGTTTCGACCACCTGGGGTTCTTTAATGTGCACCTGAATTTGAGCACACGGGCATAAAGCATTTCCGCCTTCATCGAAATTGCAGCCGCCGCAGCCGGGATTAGATCTCTCGACCAACAGGCCAGCAGCCGAGTACCTTAGGCACTAAAGTGTAGCGGAGCTAGCGATGTATTCATTTCCTTGAGACAGAGAAGAGGCATATACCCGTGTTGGTCTCGTAGAATCCTTCCTTCTCTTGTTTATTGCATGCTCACGTGCAATAAACAATTGCGCGCTCGTTGTTTCCGTGCTCGTTTTTTCGCACGTCTGGTGTGCAGCCTAATGTTTCCTGGCAATGTTTTCTCGCGGTCAATTCAACATCCTCCCGAGGCCGGGGCGTGGTTTCTTGCCTCCAAGAATACATCCATTGAGTGGTGCGACGAACTTGCTGACTGTTTGCGACGGTGATATTGAAGTAGCTCTTGAGGCTGTGTTTGGCTGGAAACGCCTTGACTGCTCGGCCAACCTTTCGTTGCAACGCTGGCACGCTGTCGTCCCTAACAACCACCATGTCACCGACTTGCAGCTGGGGTGAAGACGACAACTGGCAGTGATGGTCGGAGCACAGGATAAGTAAATATTCCTTCTACCATGTCTACAATCGGTGCAGAAGGTCGTTTCTGTATCTCAACCTCCTTTGCAAGTCATGTGCGGTGAAACTAGGCACACTGCCGCTTGTGCTTGGTCTAATCCCACAACACACTTGCCGGTTAAAAAAATGCGATGGCCTCAGTGCCTCTGCATCTTGGGTGTCCTCGCAGAGTTGGTTCATAGCGCGGTAGTTGACGTCGCTTCCACCTCCACAAGCACAGTAAGCAGCTCATCGTAACTGAGGCTACTTCATCCAAGGTAGCGCTCGAGCGCATTCTTAAGTGTCCGATTACTCGCTCCCGGAAACCTCCCCACCACGGGGCCTGTTCTGCAATGAATTTCCAATATGATGGGTACTTGCGTGGCTTGCATCGTCTCGCTGAGCATGAATCGCAGTTGCTCGAAACAGCTGCGAGAAGTCTTGGTGGTATCTCAATAAACGTTAGATGAACGCCCCGCCTAGGCGTAAACCCGCGAAAGGCAAGACAACATGAGTGGGCTGTCATTTCCGAGGTTTATTCCAGGTGTAGCACCCATGTTACGGCGCAGCATAAAACGGCAATATAAAGTTTCGCTGACTGTTGAGTAGAGCGGTAGTACACTGGGACGCACAAGTCTACTCCTTGCACGTCAATTGGTGACGCTTTCGTTACGTGGTTTTTTTTGGAAATAGTGCAACTGGCCTCGACGCTGCACGCAAACGTCGGTGATGACACGGCAAGCATGACTGAAGCACCCTTTTAACATTTCGTCTGCCCTTTAAAATTCAAAACCTTGATCGGAGGTCTAGCAGCGTAACTTGAACGCCGGAGTGTAGAAGACTGACATGAGTCGCGGATATCAAGCCTCGTAATCACGTGGCCTTTTGGTAAGATGATTGGGTGCTTAAGCTTCTCTGGTCTATCAAGTACCTGTGGGTGGAAGCCATCTCTGAGAAACTCGTCCTGGTCCATACCCTGCCTTAGTGCGAGAACACTCGAACCAGGTGGCAAAGGCTGGCTCACCTGACACGTAATGACCTATGCTACACAGAAGGTTTTCTGTACACCTTTGAGCCAGTATCGCTCCGTGGTATCTGTTTCCAGGCACGTCAGCAGCCCATAGTAGGATGCGTGGTTTCTGGGAGCGTTGCAAATGAACCCTGACATCTTGGTAGTTACTCTGAACAGCATAGAGAGTGAGCTGTACTTCTCTTGGTTGTGTAGTGGAGTCAGTGGATGCATGGCTTGCGGTGAGACTGCTGTTAGGCACACGCGCCAGTTCACTGTTGAGGTCGTGCATCGTCAGTGCAGGAAAAGGATTCATACGTTAGAGCTCTCCTGTTACAGCCAACCAATGAGGTCCAGTCCACCACTCGGTCTCTTGTATTAGAAGACTGCGGATATTCCGCACGTCAAAAGGTCTGCTGGATTGTCTGTGCTCGCGCTGTGCCGCCAAGCGTAGACGTGAGTAAATGCTTGAATCTTTTGCACACGGTTCTTTACGAAAGTCTCAAATCGGCGAGAATCGCCAGAGACCCACTGTAGTGCAATAAATTTAATCCGCCCAGAAGGAGGCCACCCTTGATGAGAACACAGGAATTTTCTTATATGTAATGTCATAACGTAGCCACTAAAAGACATGCAAGGCGCTCTAAACGTGGTAGAAAAATTCTTTTCAGTGGTGTAAGGCGAGACTTGCCCATGAAGAGTCGCACTGTAAAACGGCTGTCTTGTAGTGGTTGAAGCACACATACGGCGACTCTATACACACGAAGGCAGGCGTTAGCAAACAATTGTACCGTAGCGCGTCCATGATCTTGCGATGCAACTGTGAGGCAACGTGCAACAGGATGTTTAAACAACAAACCCATTCCATATTTCCTCGATGCTAAGTGGAAGAGACTTGTCCCAGTCGATGTATTGTCGCCATAGCCGCTAGAACAGTAGTCGCGCTGTCACGTGAAATGGAGCGACGAGGCCTAGTGAGTCGAATAGTCGGCGAGGGCTTGCAAAAGTTCGCTTCGTGAATGGTGGGGTTGCAATGAATGCCAGTATGACTTGTGCAGTAATTATGATGTGAGCTGATGAGCGATATCAAAGTAGAACAAGCATCTTGGACTTGGAGCTCTGCTGAGTAACGTTCTCTAGTGAGAGCCCGTCTTTCAAGAACTGGGCGCATAGAAGGCTGGAGTTGGAGCCCCACTTTCTCAATTCCATTCCTGCATTGGCAACGATAGCATTCGCACGGCCGCTGGATAATATCAAGGTGCGGCCTATTGCGTGCCACCGAGGTGGCGGCACGGGCCTAGTACACATTGCGGCAGCTATGGCGCCACTGCTTTTCCCAAAAGAAACGCCTTCACGCGCATTTCTACGCGGAACAGTAGACAATAAATAACGCATTTCGTAGCTGCACATGACAGGTGTAATTCTGAATATTTATTATGCATATCTATTACACCACATATGTGAACAGTTTGCCGTAAAAGAACTAATCAGTCATAAAGTATTGGCCTCAATACTATCTACGAATGCTGCCCGCTTGACTCACCTGAAATGAAAAGGGTAACTGATTCCGTTCATGTGGAGGCAATCGCTGAGCAGATTCCAAGGGCTGGCGCATCAGCCCACCGAAACGCACCGCGAAAGCACACAGAATTTAAATGTAGGTTTTTAGTGCATCCACAACGCCGTTTGTGGTCGAAAACTCGTGTTAAAACCAAGATGTTACGACACACACAAATTATGTATTGCCAGTAAAGGCTTCACAAAAACTTGCACACTACGTAGGTACCTATTACAACTCACAAAATTACTTAAAAGGTATTTAAAACAACTGTAACAAACTTGCCACGCTACAAATGCAATCTAACACATCATAAACTGCGCAAGAACACTCAGCAGGCCCAAACATTCACCACGCGCGTGTACTCCACAATTCTTTGTACGTGCCTCGAATATGCCTCAACACGTACAATGTTGAGGCATGTACAATGTTGAGGCACGTACAATTTTTCGTACGTGCCTCAACAAAGTACTTCAGCGGCGTCATAACTTGACTCTGCAACATTGACTGACTGCACTACACGACACACTCACACCACTCAAACATCACAACTTCTTGGTCGAGTTCACCACCAGTCCTACCCTCTGACACCTCTAGTTTAGATTCCTCCCCGTTTTATCGCGAACATTTCAAGTAATCGTACCACGCGTAGCACGTACCAGGGCGGCAGCTATTTTAAAGCGTTTCGTCTCGCTGGTTTGTCAGTAAAAACGGTCGCCCCAAAAGGAGGCCTCACTTCGTTATCTTCATTTCCCCTCATCTGTGCTGGTTGGCGGCCACGTGTATAGAGGATAAGAGCACGCCCTGGACACCTTTTGATGCTTCTTTTCTTCTTTCGTTGCGTGCGACTGTAAAGGGAACATTTGGCAGCGTCAGTGCATGCTGTTATCTGCAGGCGGCGGCGCACGTTTGCTTCAGCGGTCGTTTGTGACAAAACGAAGTGTTTTGTTACAATTAATATGCATCAAGATACGCTTGTTGACTCTGTGAATCACGGGAAATTCAGCGTGCTGCAATGTAGCGTATTTTTTCACGTTCGAGTTGTTCAGTGGCACACGACAGCTTCGCGGCGTCACACCGTTAAACAACCGTCTTCCACACACGCGCGCATTAAAGAATCGCACTCGATCACAGAAAACTTGTGGCAAACTGCCCCCCACACACAATCGCGAACCAAACAAGCATGAGCACACAGCTCAAAAAGCGCACAGACACGCCAAATTCTCACGCAATAACATGTAAACACGAATTGCCATCTGCTTTCATGGGTGGAGTGTCAGTGCCCTCCGCAAAAAAGCGGTTGAAACCGTATACTCCGCCCGGACGCACGCGCCCCTTGACGGTGACGCAACGCAACAGGCCACATCTTGTTTTTATCCAGAAGGCCTGGCATTCTCTTCCCTGTAAATATTCAATGCCTACTGTTCGTAAGACGCACCTATGACTAAGTCGTTCACGTAAAATGACTGCTGCAGACGGGCGGAGATGTCCGGGTGTTTAGTTTTTGATGTTTCGAGGGAGTGCTGCAGATTTTCTTCAGCAAGAACAGGCTAGAAGACATTCCGAAAGGGACCCGGGTCATGCGCCACTCCATCATTGTCGGAACGGGATACTCTGATGTCGGTAGTTTGTCTATTCACAGGAAACGAAGGACGTCGCTGTCTTTCAGTCGGGCGCATCTCTGTAGCCTTTAGGATATTTGCAGTAAGAACTCATTTGCTGCTCCTAAACTGCAAGAGCAACTGCAGGAGTTCAGGACCCAGCTGGAAGCCTTTATCGGGCATGTCATTGAAAAAGGGTTCACCGTATTTATGCGACGAGGCCTCGAATACGACACGGACCTTTGTAGTCATGGCCTCTCGTCGGAGCACCGCATGATGAGGCAGGCAGTAGATGGTGTGTCCAAGAGGTGCTGACGGTGCTACTCTCTTTGCATGACCTCCCTTAAAGAACTCGCTGATGGCGGCATGGAATTCCCGTAGAACCTCTGGGTGATGCTCGAACCGCTGAAGCTAAAGCTTGAGCCTGGTGTCAACCACACTTCTATTCGTACAAGACGTGAGACTGGTGCTTGATCGTCAGCAGTACCTTGTAACGTCCACTACTCTGGCATACTGTACTACGAAAGTGGAGGAGTGCTGGGTGCTTGCTTACGTCGTATTGTTCGTGAGAGACACCGGTAGTGTCCAAGCGCCACATATCTGATGGGTCTTCAGGCAGGAGTTAAGTGCACCATTTGTCGGGAGAAGCAAGAAACAATGGAGTGGCAATAATGTTACGCGATGGCAACCGATGGCTCACGTTAGTGCAAACTCCTTGATTGACCCAGCCAAATAAGGTCTCAACTGCGCACAGAGTGTCAGTGAAACGTTCAACGCGCCCGGTCACTACCCTCAAGTGAGAGTCTGAGCCGAATAAAATGCTTACGTGTGCTCCTTGAGGTTCATCAGCAAATACCACATTGCGGTTACGCATCATAGCGTTAACGCTCGGCTCTAACGTGAAACCATTTATGGTGCATACCTCTGGCACCTCGATAGCTTCAAGATTGGCGCCGATAGGCTCCATACGCCCCGCCGCGGTGGTCTAGTGGCTAAGGTACTCGGCTGCTGACCCGCAGGGCGCGGGTTCGTTTCCCGGCTGCGGCGGCTGCATTTCTGATGAAGGCAGAAATGTTGCACACCCGTGTGCTCAGATTTGGGTGCACCTTAAAGAACCCCAGGTGGTCTA
Source organism: Rhipicephalus annulatus (assembly GCA_013436015.1). NCBI lineage: Eukaryota > Metazoa > Arthropoda > Arachnida > Ixodida > Ixodidae > Rhipicephalus > Rhipicephalus annulatus. The sequence continues at coordinate 46,074 of WOVY01000430.1, forward strand.
AATTTCCGGAGCCCTCCACTACGGCGTCTCTCATAATCATATAGTGGTTTTGGGACGTTATACCCCACATATCAATCAATCAATCGACAGGCTCCATACGTCCACAGACCATGAGGTTTACCCTTTTACACTGGTAATGTGGATAATTTGACCCACCGACCGTAAAGACGTTCACTTCTTCAGTTCCAGTGCAAGATAGGCGAAGCTGTTGCGATAGGTCCTTACGGCAGAACGTTCGTTGGCTCCTGGTGTAAAGCAGCAGTCACACTGGTAGGCGCCCACCGATTTCGAATGCCCACACTGAGGCTGTTTGTAGCAACACAGACGACGAGCCCGTGCTGCTTGCAGGAGCCTTTGTTACACGCTATTTTTTTGCTGTGAGGCCACTTCTCGGGGTTCAGTTGCAGTCTAATAACTGTGAACTATGAGCTTCTCGTTGGCCGCAGATCTCTTACAAAGCATAGATATGGCGTCCTGGGCATAGGTCGCACTTAACCCAGGCTGCGATTCAGCAACAGCGAGCAATGTGTCCTTTCTTCCCGCACCTGAAGCAACTGCTGTTGTTGGAATTACGTTAGCACTTTTCCTCTGCTGATATCACAAACCGGCAATAACGCGTGACTTATCCTGAGACGCCACACAGGGACTGTCTGTCCTCGCCTTAAATTGGCACCCGGCCATGATGATCCTTCTGTAAGTGCTAGGGCAGACGGTAAGTGAGGTGTTATCACAGAGTGCGCAGACTTACGGTCCATTGACGTTCTCCCTGAAGTCGTTTTCTCGCGTGACGCTCGAATCTCTTCTGTACTTTCGGCTTCAACTTGAAGGAACTTGGGGATTGCTTTCACTTGCTCTTTTCTCGACTGAACTACAGAGTCTGCAGCATCTGTCTCAGCTTTCACGTGCTTTCGACCCTGGACCGCCAGGTATCTGGTAATTAACGCATCAGATTCAGGCACAGAACAACTGCGTACTCGCAAGATGGCATACCATGGCCTTCGATATATCTGGTCCTGAACTGTATTTGCTCTTACAAGTCCCGCAGTCTTGATACTTGCAACGATGTCTCGATTGGTTCGATGGTAAGGAGGCTTTCAATGTGGTCGTCAATGAGGAGGTCTTTTCTGCCAAACCTTTCGGTGAGCACCTTGACGGTAATGTAGTTCTCTTGTGTTAGCCGTATTCCTTCAATCTCCCGCTTCGCAGCGTCAGCCAAGTATGTCTTCAGGTACTTAAACACGTGGATACCGATGAGATCGGGGTGCGTGTGGGTGGTTGCCTCGTAATTCTTACGGAATCCTTGCCACCCACGATTCCCTCCGCTGATGACGGTCACGTGAATTTTCGGCAAAGCGACTCGTAAGGCTATTGCCCATAGCCTGTTGTGATTGGCGAGGTTTTGGCCAGTGGTGTCAGAGCTCCCATGGAGCGGCTGGATCTGTCACTCGAACCAGCATACCTCGGCTGGTTGGTTTCATTGATGGTCAAACCAACCGGTGCACGCGCGTTAATCGTAGATCGAAGCCTGCTGATGACCTTCACGATCCTCTCATAATAATCCGAACGGTGTCCACAATTTCACGTCACACTCTTCACCATAGAAGGTATAGGTGATCTGTTTATCCAGTTTGGCAAGAGCTGTGTCCTTGGCGGGAAGCCCATCACTACGTTCCTACATCTCGCAGGAGCCATGTACTAAAACCACGAAGGGCACCTCGATGTCTTGGTAACTTATCCATCCTTGGTACTGGACAGTTACGGAGGATGTCGGTCTTATCCCAGGCTTTCCGCACCAATAATGTTAAGAGAGAAAAGAGACCAACACTCCGCGTTGCCCTGATAAAATTCTTTCTTTTATTCTTTTCTTTATTGCGTGCTTACGTGCTGCCCCACTCTGCGTTCGCTACTTCGTGCATCTGGTGCGCAGCATAAGGTTTTCCGCCAACGTTTTCCCTAAGTAAACCCAACACATTTCACTCAGCAAGAGTAAAGTAACGATACAGCAACCAGCAATTAGCAACTTTCATAAACCGAGCGTCTGCGCAGACACGACACCTTGAACGGGCACTCACGACGCCAGATGCGTTGGTCATTGTGTCGCCTCTCATTCACAGATGTGCTACATTGACGTTCGTGTTGTGGCGCGTTTCCCTTTTTTGTCCCTGGCAGTCAGGACCACTATCCACTGCGGCTCAAGGCGTTAAGAGCTGGCCGCTTGATCTGTTTGAAAAGTTGGTGCCTGAAACTTTCTGTCCTATCCCGTACATGCCACCACATCAGGAGCCCCACGACGTACAATTAGGGCTGGGCAACCTGAGCAAGTCCTTGTCATCTCCTTTCTTATGCATGAAGATGATGTTACCATTCTTCCAAGATTGGCGTACTCTTCCTGTTAGGAGACACCTCGTAGACAGGGTGGCTAGTTTTTCTAACAGAATTTGTCCTCCATCTTTCAGCAGATCTAATGTTACCTGATCCTCAACAGCAGCTTTGCCTCTTCGCATGCTCTCCAAGGCTTTTCTGACTTCTTCGATCATTGCTGGGGGTTGTCATCTGGGTTGCTGCTAGTTCTTATATTTAGGTCGTGGTTGTCCCGGCTACTACACAGATTTCTGTACACCTCCTCCAGTATGTTACCTATCATATCCGTATTCGTAGTTATTCTGCCTTCCTTGTCCCTTAGTGCATACATCCAATTTTTGTCTATCCCAAGTTTCCTCTTCACTGCTAAGACGCTTCCTTCGTTATTCAGAGCGTGTTCAGTTCTCTCCACTTTATACCTTCTTACATCGGCTACATGACGCTTATTAATCAACTTCGAAAGCTCTACTAAGTCTGTTTTGTTCGTTGTACTTGAGGTATTCATGTTTGACACTTTTAATTAAAATTTTTCGTTTCCTGGGGAGCTTTACCCATGTGCTGTCTAACTATCGTACCTACAACTTCCACTGAACTTCGTAATGATACTCGTCAGATTATTGTTCATTTCATCAAGGCTGAGATTGGCTTCCTCGATGAGAGCCAAGCACCTGTTCTGAAGCGAGACAGAATTCCTGTACTTTCCCTCTCAGTGCTAGCTCATTGATTGGCATCTTGCGTATTAGTTTCTGTAGTTCTTTCTTTAAGTCTGTGCGAATTCAAGACCGTACCAGTCTATGGTCACTGCATCGGACCTTGTGAAGCACTTCCACATCCTGCACCATGCCTCAACACCTTGATGAAGTAAAGCGACCTCATAAGAGAGCAATGCTTCGAGATAGGTAGTAGTGCACTTAAAGTTGTAAAGGATAAGTATACTTAATACAGGTAATAACCGTGCAGCTGAACCACGAGATTGAATTAGCTAGAATAATGGGGTGGAGCACATTTCGCAAGCAATCTCAAATTATGACAGGTATATTGCCACTATCCCTCAAGAGGAAGGTATATAACAGGTGCAGCTTGCCGGTACTTAGCTATGGAGCAGAAACCTGGAGACCTACACAGAGCTTTCAGCTTAAATTGAGGACGGCGCAGCGAGCAATGGAAGGGAAAATGGTAGGTGTAACCTTTAGAGACACAGAGAAAGCAGAGTGAATTAGAAAAAGAGCCGAGATTTAAAAAATCAGTCAAAATCAAAAAGAGGAAATGGACATGGGCTGGGCATGTAGCACGTAGACAGGATAACCGTTGGTCATTAAGGGTTACTAACTGGATTCGCAGAGAAGGCAAGCAGGTTAGGGGGAGACAGAAGGTTAGGTTGGCAGATGAGATTAAAAAGTTTGCGTGTACAAATTGGCAGTAGCAAGCACAGTACCGAGTTGACAGGCGGAACATGGGAGAGGCCTTTGCACTGCAGTGGACGTAGTCAGCCTGATGATGATGATGATAATTATGATGATGATGATGATGATGATGAACGACGTCAGCAAAAGGCGGACACCGGCATGCGAGCTCCACTAGGCAGCCGTGGCAAAACTATATGACAGGCTAGGGGGCACCTCTTGGTGTTCACGCACAGGTCCCTTCGGGACACACACTGCCGCGGCTGGGAAAACGACTGGGAAAACTGGCGGTGCCGACTTCCCTTCCACGGCAGCTCTACTGCAGCTGAAGTGACCGGCCTTCATTTAGCAGCAATCCACCTCGCTGCCACATTACCCCAGCTGTCCGTGGCGACTCTCTTCGACTCCTGACCAGCCCTACAATCGCTGCTCCAACCAGACCTAGCAGGCATCACTGCGGCGTTGCTGCACGCTAAACCGACCGCCATCAAAAATAGTGGTGTGCGCCTGTCCCTCCACTGGCTTCCCCCACACGTTGAGACAGCTGGCAACGAGAACGCTGGCACCACTGCTAAGGCAGCACACCGCTGCGACACGTCAGTCACTTAGGTTACCCCAGTCAAATGACTCCCGGCAACAACTGCGGATGCTACCATACCGACGCCCCACCCTAACACGCGGATGTCAAGCGGCCAACCTCCGCCATCCCTTCCAGAGACCGACCGGCCTGGACAGGGTGAGTGGCGGTTGTTGGTTCGCTTAGGTACCGCTAGTGTCTGGCCTGCGGCACACATGTATTCCGCGGGTCACTCCTAATCGCGCGCGTTCCGAAGATGCGGTGATGACGAAACGCTCCAGCATAATATATGCTCCTGGCCTGACCTGGGCAAAGAGCGTTGCGTGCTGGTGAGCCGTCATCGTCTGCGCGGCCTGCCTGAGACAACAGTGGGAAACCCCCTTTTCCCCGCGCCCTTGAAGGCACAAGGCCTCTTATCCTTACTCAAGTTCTTTACGTCTGCGGACCTCGCCACCTTATAGACGAACGCTTTCGATTTGTTCCACTGAGTGTACGAAGAAAGACGTCCTCTTTCCGTGCGTTTCACTGTTTTCTCTTCTCTCTCCTTCCTATCCTCTTTACTTCCCCCATCCCAATTCCTAAAGGCGCTAAGTCATGCCCCCGCGATGGGAGGCCGAAAAAAATAGCGACCTCTCTCTCTGACCGCCAGCGTCTCCCAACAGTAGCATCCACGGTGGTGTCTGCTTTTCAGCACCACTTGGAAGGCACATCTGGCACCTCAGTAGCTGTCTTATTAGGTGTCTTGAATGTCTTCTCCGTTTCCACATTGAAATCGTCGCACAGCGCATCACGCCCTTGGTACAATACTGTAGGTACAAGATATATTCCTATCGGGAAAAAAAACGAATGGTGGGCATGGTGTACACCACCACCCACCATTATAGTGGATTAATGTAGTGGGTGAATGGTGGGAAATGCCCACCATGGCGCATGGTGGGATATGGTGGGTGCTGCAGTGCCGGCCACGCTTGAGCGCGAAATAGCATCAGAATCACCGTGACGAGCTGCCACAAAAAATAAAAAAAGAATTATATAAAAACGGTAATTAAAAAAACACCCATTCTGTAAAAAAGACAAGGTGCCACAGAGCATCGAACGTGCAACCTGCGGATTCTCATTTGGAGACACTAACCACTGCGTCATACCAACTTTTTTTTCCTTATTGAATGACATTATCATCAGTGATGTACACAGAACATACTTCATCAAAAGTCGGGCATGAGTTTCCTTGGGCGTTAAATAGTTTGTTGGCATACAAACTTACGGTTTAACTTCACTTATGTTTGTCGTGTACATGACATAAACGAGATCTGCACCTGCTACTAAATATTGCTCCTTTATTGAACACAAGCAACTGCTGCCTGTAACGATTTCCACTGTGTTAATGGCACCAGTGCTATTTTTTTACAATTCACAACTGCAAGAAAAGAAACCAAGTGGACTGGGGACCAGCAACAGTTTACCGGCGGGGTCTGCCAAGTTTAATATCCGTTTCGCGCTCGTTATAAAGGGCGACATCTACTCACGCTTTATGACGCTTCTAGGCTCATTCCATAGATACGCCCGCCTAATTTATTTGAGTATTGGGATGCTTTTCGCGCAATGTAGAGGGCGGTCGTGCCAGCGCAATGCTGTAGCTCTTTCGCTAAAGCAACAACTACATAACGGCTTGGCCAAAACGAATGCAGTGTGCCGGAGACATTACGCTATCGTACTGGTTCCCCAAGCATACGAATTGGCACGTCTGAGTTCTCGCACAAAACTAGAGAAGTACCGGCGAGTGCGACCGGCAGCTGTCGGTGAGAAGAGACGTACGTTCTCTGGGAGTGCTTGAATCGCGTCGCATCGATGTTTGTTGCTTCTTGAACGGACACCATACACAATGAAAAATGCTTCATTTAGGTTAATTGATGCCATGGCTGCGCTGTATTGTCATTCCTAATCGTCGAAATTGTGTATTCTGAAACCCGAAAGCACGGATAACACAATTGTACGGCCTCGGTCGGTAGGCTTAACCTTTGGTGGAAATCATGGTGGTAGAACATTTCTGTACAGATCCCAGCTTTGTACACTATATAAATGGCCCGCCATTATAAGGCCACCCATCATCTGCTTACTGCTTCCCAGCATTATCGCCATGGTGGGCAGAGCTTCTCAGCTGGGTAAACCATGTGGCCCACCATAACAAGCAGCACCCATTATCTGCTTAGTGCTTCCCAACATTATCGCAATGGTGGGAAGAGTTTCTCAGCTTGGTACAATATGTAGCCCACCATAATAAGCACCACCCACCATATGCTTAGGGCTTCCCAGCATTATCGCAATGGTGGGCAGAGTGTCCCAATATTGCCCACTATCTAGGCTCTGCTTTCCACCATCATTTCCACTTTACCCATCATCTGTACACCATACCACCCAGTATGTCCCGGCATATCCACCATATTTTCCACTACGTCCCACCATATCCATCATACTTTCTATGCCTCTATTATTTCCACTACGCCCACCATGTTTTCCAGTATCCACCATGGCAATTTTTTCGATAGGGATATGTCCTTTCTTTTTACTTCAATCTTCTGTTTTCCTGCTTCCTCCTGTGTCGACGCAGCTGGCGTCCCGCATTTTCCGCTTCAGTCGACCTCTCTTCTGTCTGACTTTTGGGGACGCTGGCAGATTATCTGCTACCTCTCCCTCAAGCAGTTCAAGGCCCTCTTCTTCAGGCAGGCTACTGCCAACTACTCTTCTCTATGTGTGTACGCACTTTTGTGCTTCATGACCGCATTCTCGACACTGAGGACACCTCGGAGCTCTAGTCTCGTCAGTATGCCCTATACGTCCGCACTGAAGGCAAATTGGAGCTCTTCGGCGAACTACGACAAGTTTTGAGCCACCAAAAACCTGGAAAATGGGTGTGACGAGTGTGGTGCTAAGTGCCCTTGGAGCGTTCTCCGCACAATTCGTGTGGTAGACTCGGCCTGCTCAAAACCTCGTAGCATCCATTCCTTTTGACGTCCTTCTTTCACTTCCCCATAGTGGTCAAAAGCCTTCTTTAGTGCCTCCCCTGTCAAGTGAAATGGTATTGAGTTCACTTTCAAAGTTATACCTTCCTGTACGGGATCTATGACAGGGCAAAATCTTCCTTTCACCTTCCGGCCACCCGCGGTCACCATTCACTTCCTTTGCATCACGTGTTCATAGCTTCATCAGCCACACTTTCTTCATTTAGAAATATCCCATATCGGTCACGTCTTTCAGGTCAACAAACTTCTTGCAGCGGCTTGGGGAAATCTTCAAGACAGCATGGCCTTCCAGTGCGCCACAGTGCAGTAACAAATAGTCTTTCATAGTTTCAGTGATGGCACAGTCGGTATCACATACTGATATCCCGGTGGGGCATGAGCAAGAATAGCGCCACAAGACGCGGCTGCTGAACCCGCTCTCAGAGAGCTGAACATCTTGCGTCCAAACACCTCCGTGCCCAGAGGCAGTGTCCTCTACGCCATCACAATTTATAGATGGTGGCGTCAAAAACGACTACAAACTTACGGCAACAGGCCCCCTCATTTTTATCACTGCGCTATGGTGACGGGCACCATTCACCGTAGTGATTGCTTCACGGTGAAGGGGCTCGTCGCCATTGCTGCATCGCTATTATGACGGACCCCCTCACTTTAACGATAGCACCACGCTGGCGGGCCCTACCACTGTAGTCACGATTACACTATGCTGACAGAACCCCCAGTTCAACAATAATAGGGCGCTAACGGGCCCTGTCACTGTAGGTACGATGACGCTACGTGGACGGCCCCCTCACTGTAACGGTAGTACTGCGTTAACGGGGCCTGTCATCATAGTCATTGCCTTTCAGTCTTATCGAGCACGCACGCATGGACAGGTCGTGGCCTTCCATAGCGATCCTCCTAACGACCGAGCGCGCCATGTTCAATTTAGCTAATTGCTGATAGAAGTGCTTTTATGAGTTATTTTTGAGCTTCTTTCATAATTTGTCGAGAGACGAGAATGAACGAATAAACTATATTTGAAGTCCAGTAGTTTTGTTCTGGCGAAGTGAGGGAATAGGAGATTAAGGGGTTTTTCCCACCTTCCGTCGATGATGAAGGCGGGAGCAATGAGATTTAGCTGTTTTTGGTCATTTGTGGTGAATTCAACGCACACGCTGGGTTATATTACTTGGCTCGCGTGTTCTCAAAAGCCTGTATAACCGATAGCTAACGTTTTCTCACCATGCCCAAAAACAGTAGCAGGGCACCTTTAACGAGCCTGAAAAGACGAAAGAGGAGTTGTTGCTCAAGCAGCAACTGTAAACTAATTTTACGGGTGTGGTGGATATCGCAGGCGTGTGCGCCATCTCGTAATCAAGGCAGCCACCACCGGGCAGATCGTGTGCTTTTATACAAGAGTGCCTCGATGCGCTCTTTCGCCTCCGCGCATTGAGGTACTCTACTTTCTGCGTGCTGCGCTCTCAGCGTGATGAGACTGTCCGAAAAGTGTTTGTGGAGCGGACGTATTCAATTGCACCAGTGTTTTGTGGAGTTGCGTGAGACCGGTTGTACGAGAGTTACCTGCCAGCCTCGCTTCGTAGAACAGCAAAGTTTGTTACTGCCGCACTCAGTGCTTTTCAATGGGGTGAAACTGCGGCAATTTTAAATAATCAGTATATGCGGCATATCCTGGTGCTTTAAAAACAGGAATGTCTAGTTTCTATTTTGATATTTATGGCTCAGTTTAATTGTTCATCTTGTTTTTTTTTCTTTTCAGGAAATATAGTCAACGTCTCAAGCATCGGATCAATGAGGCCAGTATGTCTTGCTTGTACTTTTTTTTTTCACATTGCACGCAACTTACCGAGTAGACACAGCATAGGATTCAAATGAATGAGCAAGTGAATTGCGTTTATCTTATCTAAACTACCTAACAACCATTTCACCTGATAATCAATTAAGTCAAGTTTATTCTCTTAAAATACCTCAATATTCACTGGATATTTCGATTGTGCGATGCGACAGTCTATGCAACGAATACAAAATCTAGTCAGTACATCACTGTTATGCGGTCAGTACACCCTGCATAAGTGTGCTCTGCTCTGTTCTTATATCTTCGGATTACACATATCATTTTCCTTTTCATATGCCACGGCGTCGTTTTCAACTCAAGTAGGTAAGCACTGAAGAGATTCAGCAGTTTATATATATATATATATATATATATATATATATATATATATATATATATATATATATATATATCCCTTGAGGAATAGTGGCAATCTACCAGTTAACTTTGAGAATGCTTTCCAACATGCCGTTCATATTTTTCTAGTCACTTCAATCTTCAATCACGTGATTCGGCTCCGTGGTGACTAGCTGTTCCAATAGACCTACTTCCTCAAAGCTTGCAGTGCACTGCTACCTATCTCGAAGCGCTGTTCTTTTCCGAGGTTGTTGCACATTAGTTTCGTTTTCTGCAGACTACTAATAAGACTTTAGTGATAGCGCCTATGCACGTGAAGTGTCCGCGGTATCTGGCGCTGTTGCCCACAATTGTAAAGTGTTGCTTGTACGTGAAGACAGTTGTCTGCTATATATGCTTGCTGGTTGCATGGAATAAAGGTTGATGTTATCTCGCGCGCATCGGAAGCGGCTCAGTCCCTTTCTCAACTTCTGCGGCCGGCCCGGATGCGCATGACGTTTTGCTAGGCTGCAACAAGACATGGTGCCAGAAGTGGAGTGTCTTCTGATATTCGAGGGGCATCGCACCAGTCTTCGTCAAGCGGCGTCATGTCAGAAGACAAAGAAGTCAAGCCAGTTCACGGCATGTTCGCTGTTCCAGCTCTGCCAACGTGTGACTTTGACCAGACGTCCAAATGGCCTTCCTGAATCAAACTATTTGACAACTACCGCTTTCTCTTAGACCCAAATGAGCGAAGTGAAGAAGCGCAAGTCCGGACTCTGCACAATGGGCATACAAGCGAGAGAGATATCTTTTACCTTCGCACTATCTGAAAGAACGCAGAAGCAGTATGAAGTCATCAGACAAAGTTAGACGATCACTTCGTGATCGCACGGAACCTCGTTTACGAGAGCGCATGTTTTTACCGATGCATACAACAACCTGGACTGTCATTCAACCAGTTTATCATCCCGTTGCACGCACAGGTGGACCGGTGCGACTACAAGGAAAAGGAACGCATAATCCGCGACTAGCTTGTAGTCAGTCTCAGTGATGCCAAGCTCTCAGAGTCTCTGCAAATGAATGCAAACTTGGCTCTCGCCAGCACTTTAGCAAAAGCTCGCTTGAAGCACACCGTCCAACGACAGCAACAGCAGCTGCGAGAAACCAGTGACAAACCTTCGGCAGCGCCAGCCAGCAACCTGGACGTGGTCAAGGAACAACGGCAGCCACGGAAAACTTCTTCAGGACACTGTTTGAGCATCTAGTCAAGAACCATTGCACCTGTCACACAAGGTTAACGCAGACCACCGACCTACTGATCTCTCCCCAATAGCTCATGCCTCAACTGCGGTCAAAAAGAGCACCCAAGGATCTCCTGCGTGGCACGAGCTGCTAAATTCAACTGCTACGGTTGTTAAGGATATTTCGCAGTAGTGTCGGAAAAAGGCTGCAGGCGAGCTTAAGAAAGTACAGCTTTTTTTGTTCATATAGACAAGGCGGCGTATTTCGTAGGCATCGTAAATGGGGAGCACTCTAATTCTGGTATGGTAAAGTTGTCATCAACGACGCTCCGGTGTTCACTATACTTGATTCGGGGGCGGAAGTGTCCATTGTACCCTCAACGTTTTCGGGATTGCCTACCAATTTAGAGAAGTGCGACATTACCTTAACGGGACCCGCGAACGAGCCACAGCGAGTTCTCGGAAAGTTTCCTGCCACTATTCAGTGAAAGCAACACAGTGTGCGACAAGCACTGCACGCGGTCTTGCCTTTGCGATCGGCACTTTTGGGTCTACTAGAGCTCGAAGCCCTTGAGCTTGATTAGATTGATTGATTTGTGGGGTTTAACGTCCTAAACCACCATATGATTATGAGAGGCTGTGGTGGAGGGCTCCTAAAATTTTGACCACCTGGGGTTCTTGAACGTGCACCCAAACTTGAGAACACGGGCCTACAACATTTTCGCCTCAATCAGAAATGCAGCCGCCGCAGCCGGGATACGAACCCGCGACCTGTGGGTCAGCAGCCGAGTATCTTAGCTACTAGACCACCGCGACGAGGCAAGCCCTTGAGCTGATCAAGTTCACTGATTCGGTCAGTAGCACGACAGCCATCGAAGCTTCCCACCCTCAGCTTTTCGTTAGTCTGGGAGCTCTGAAAGGGGAATACCATATCAGATTGAAGCCGAATAATTTTCCCTTTTGCTATTCAGGTTGCTCGTCGCATCGCCTTACCCCCGTGGCACCGAGTTAAGCAGGAGCTCGAGCGTATGGAGCGAGACGACGTAATTCGCTAAGTAGACGAACCAACAGAATGGTGCGCGGGTTCTGCACCAGTACTCAAACCTTTCGGGGACATCCGTATTTGCGTTGACTTAACGCAACTAAATAAAAGTGCACTTCGTGAGCACTATGTCATGCTAACTGTGGAGGATATCTTGGTCTGTTAAGTGGGGCATCGTTTTTTTGCAAGCTGGATGCAAATTCTGAATTTCGTTACACCACGTTGTCGCCAGTAAGCCAATTGTTAACTATCTTCATTACGCGATTTGGATGATATTGCCTTCAGAAACTACCGCTTGGAGAAACGTCTGCAACTGAGCATTTTTAAAAGATAATGTCGCAGCTTCTGAAAAAAATCCCAGACGTTGTATTGATGATGGACGGCATGCTAATTTATGGATGTGACCAAACTCAACATGATGAGCGTCTGAGTCTTTTTTTAGGCCGTCTTATGAGTAGTTGCGTTACCCTAACCAAAGAAAAGTGTTGTTTTTGAGTAACTGAGATAAAACTTTTTGGTTGTGTTTCAAGTCGAAACGGAATAAGGCCAGACCCTGAAAAGTCCTGGGCCATCAAACAACTGCCGACGCCAAATAGCGTGTTTGACGTTTGATGGCTGCTTGGTATGACTGATCATATGGCAAGATTCATACTAGAGTTTGCTTTAAAAATGCTGGTATTACGTCACTTGCTTTTGAACAGTTCTGAATGAACGTGGGGACTAGCCCAAGAACAAGCGCCATCGTGCGTTAAATATTTTATCGGTTAGTGCGCGCGTCATAGCTAACTATGATGCAAAATACCCTACGATTCTTTCCGCCAATGAGTCATCATTCGGTTTGGGGGCGGTACTAATGCAAGTTCAACGAAACAATGAAAAACGACTCGTTGCCTTTGCATCGCGCTCGTTGAGACCTGCCAAAACCAGATATTCCTAGATTGAAAAAAATAAGCTCTAGCAATGATGTGGGCAGTAAAAGTAGTCCAACAAAACATCAAAGGTCTTGAAATTCGGACTGAAGCCGACCACAACCTCTTATACCGCTGTTGGGAAAAACTTCTTTAGATGTTTTACCACCTCAAGTTCAGTGTTTTCGGATGAGGCTCATGCAGTTGCGCTATGAAGTTGGGCACGTCCCAGGCAAGAGCCTATAGTTACTGCAGATGTGTTGTCAGAGCGCTGATTCAGGGAAAAGAAAGTGATAATGCATTGGCTCTTAGTGACGTCAGCAAGCACGTTTCAGGATGCTTCTCAAACGCTTACGAGGCCAGCCTCTTCGAGAGAGTGTAAACAAAGCAACCCGCTGACGAAAGTTTTCAAGCAATTCACTCAAAAAGAATGCGAAAATTCACATCTTTCCGATAGTCTTGCGTCCTTGTTGGCAGGAAAGAGCGCTTACAGTTGCTAAAGGCGTGTTATTTAAAGGTGTGAGTTTAATCATTCCTGAACCATTGCGCTTAAAGGTCTCGATACGCTTGCACGTGAGTCACCTGGAAATCGCAAAACGCAGAGCTGGAGTCAGAGAGTCGGTATGGTGATCAGGGTTGATTTGTCAGCTGAAAGCTTTTGTTATCGATTGCCGCATATGCGCCAAGCGAAGAGACCAAAAGTCAGAACCCATAATCCCGACCACAACTCTACAGCGTCTGTTTCAAAAACTAGGCGCTGAGATCTGCCATATTCAAGGAAAATAGTATTTGGTAGTCGTAAAATACTTTTATAGGCACCCAGAGATTGTTTTATTATCTACAACGTCGGCCACTGTCATTGCGCACCTTGCAAGTTCATTTGCAAAACATGGCATACCAGAAGTTATGTCCGATAACAGAGCACAATCCGTGCCGCAGGAAGACAAGTTGTTTGATTGCAGCTAAGGTTTCACGCTGGGACGTCTAGCCCCAGGTACTCGCAGGTAAATGGTGAAGTAGAGAGGATTGTCCAGACAATTAAAGGGCTGATAAAAAGACGAATAACCTATATTTTTCTCTACTAGCATACAGGAACACTTTTGGGCTACTTGAGAAAAGTCCTACAGAACTTCTAATGGGCAGGCGGCTACGTACAATGGTCCCTGTCTATCCCACCAGCTTTCTGCCCCATACGAAGAAGCGCAAAAGCCATGATACGACCACCCGATAGCGACAGCGTAGAAACTCCAACTATCGTCATAGGGCTACTTCGTTGCGAGCACTCAAACCGGCCGTGGAAGTCTGGGTGACGAACTGCAAAGCAAAAGCGCGAGCCTTGCGACTTGCTGAGCGGCCGAGGTCGTACGTGGTTAGAACATTCACTGGTGTAGGAAACAGAAAGTCCTTCGTTCGCTCCGTTCAACAACTAAAAGATGAAGACAATGAAGGTAGCTATGGTTTTCCTCAATCAATATATAATCGGGTACAAATGAAACAAATATCTCACAGGTGCCTTGCGTCACAGACAGCAACGCACCTGACGATCCACCTAGCCCTTCCTTGCCGGTAACCGACCTTCCTGAACACCTAACGCGCCCCGCCGCGGTGGTCTAGTGGCTAAGGTACTTGGTTGCTGGCCCGCAAGTCGCGCGATCGAATCACGGTGGCAGCGTCTGCATTTCACATGGAGGCGGAAGCTCTGTAGGCCCGTGAGCCTAGATTTGGGTGCTCGTTAAAGAACTGCAGGTTGTCTAAATTTCTGGAGCCCTTCACGATGGCACCTCTCATAATCATATGGTGGTTTCGGGACGTTAAGCTCCACATATCAATCAATCCATCAATACCAAACGCGATCTGGTCGGCCTGTTCAACAGCTGGACCTCTACGGGTTAACCAATTGACAGTATTGTTTCTTGTGCATTGTTTGTTTCTGCAAACTTTTCTTTTGTTGCAAGTGCTGCAAAGTCGGTTGCAATTATCTGCGTAATGATACAAAAGAGAAGATGTGGAGATGGCGCCCATGCGCGTCAAGTTTCCGCGGTATCTGACGCTGTTTCCCACAATTGGAAATGGTTGCTTGTACGCGACGTCATTGGTCACATGAGTGTCTGCAACATATGCATGCTGGTTGTATGGAATAAAGGTTGGAGTTATCTCGCCCGCATCAGGAGCGGCTCAGTCCCTTTCTCGGCTCTTGCGGCCGGCCCGGATGTGCATGGCCTTTCGCTAGGCCACAATGTGACAAAGACCTACATTTCTCCTCTCCTTGCCTAACTCAGTAATCATAAATTACAATTCACAATCTGAGGCACTCGGAAATGCTCTGTCATTGGTGAAGCGCAAATCACCAAGGTATCCTCTATTTACTCGTATCCCTAACTCTTCCCATTATAGGCCCCTGAAGGCCCCCTGTAAGCACGCGGTAAATATTATTGGCAAGATGATATACCCTTGCCTTACACCCCTCCTTATCGGTATTCTGTCACTTTTTTCGTGGAGCACTATGATGGCAGTTGATCCGTTGTAAGTTTTTTCTAGGTTGGGTATATATGCTTTGTCTACACCATGATTTCACTGTGTTTGCACGACTGCTGATATATCTACTGAATAAAATACCTTCTCGTAATCTATGAAGGTGATGTAAGGTGTGTTGGGTGTATTCTCCTGATTAATAGTATGATTGCTGTCGATTGTTGATTGTATTGTATGAAAACCTGCTTGATCGTTTGGTTGATTAAAATGTAATGGTTGCTTAACTCTGTTAGCACTTACTTTTGTAAATAGCTTGTACACTGCGGAGAGCAAGCTGATCAGCCTGTAATTCTTCAAGTCCTTGTCATCTCCTTTCTTATGTATTAAAATGACGCCAGCATTCTTCCAAGACTCTGGTACTCTTATTGTCAGCATTCCTGCCCCGTAAACAGGGTAGCTAGTTTTTATTACACAATCTGTCCTCCATCTTTCAGCAGATCTAGTTACCTGACCCTCACCAGCAGTTTTGCCTCTTTGCATGCACTCCAAGGCTTTTGTGACTTCTTCTATCATTACTGGTGGGATGTCATCTGGGTTACTGCTTGATACAAATAGTATTAAGGTCGTGCTTCTCCCAGCTTCTGTACAAATCTCTGTAAAACTCCTCCGGTACTTTATCTATCCTATGCATATTGGTAGTTACTTTGCCTTCCTTGTCTCGTATCGCGTACATCTTGTTTTTGCCTATCCGAAGTTTCCTCTTCTCCGCTCTGACGCTTCCTGCATTTCTTTAGAGCATGTTCAATTCTCTCCACGTTACTTCTTCCATTGGGTACCTCACACTTGTTAATCAACCTCGAAAACTCTGTCAGTCCTATTTGTTCTGTTGTGTTTTACCTTCCAGGATTCGACGTTTCTTAATAAGCTTCTTCGCTTCCTTGGCTACCTTGCTAGGCCCCGCTCAAATGACCGTCCCCCAACTTCCACTGCACACTCCGTAACGATACTCGTCAGATTATCATTCATTGGGTCAATTCTAAGGCGCTAGCTAATGCATGGGCTTTCTTGCGTATCAGTTTCTGTCGTTCTTTCTTCAAATCTAGGTGTATTCGAAACCTTACTATTCTATGGTCACTGAATTGTACCTTGCCGAACCCTTGCACATGCTGCACGATGCCTAGGTGTTGACTGAATATATCAACTATTTCGGTCTTACGTTCGCCATAACGGCTACTCCATGTCTACTTACAGCTCGCTTCTTTTCGGTAAAGGCATGTGTTAGTAAGATCCGTAAATATTTGCGTTTTGCGCAATCTACTAACACTTTCCCTCTCAAACTTTTTTACCGATGCCATAAACTCTGGCTGCCTGGTCTCAATCCTGCTTCTTCCTTCTTTTGGAATTGTAGACACTTATCAGTATACTGTATCTTGTTTTTACCTTACTCTTTGTCGATTCAACCTCTTCACGGTAGCTTTGAAATAGTACTTTATCATGGCTTAGCAGAGAAGGGTTGGCCACCCTGGAGCTGTATCTGACCACTCCCTCCTTCATGATTACGCCAATTAACCCCCGTTCCTCTTTACAAAGTGGCTGCGAAGCAATTGACCACGGCACCAGTTAGATCAGCACGAGCTGGTAATGCTGAAAATCTCTGCGTCCAGAGAGGCCGCCATTTGAACCTGAGCATTGCAAGGTTTAATGTTACAATCTCTTCTCGTGAGGCATGTTTCGCTGTGCTATTCGAGCAACTGGTGTGTGTTAAATGGAATGCAATTAAGGTCAAGTGAGGTTAGGAGGACGTATGAGGCCTATACAAGGCTACATAATGGGCGCGTGCTTTGCTATCGTGGCTTGGCTGACAGAACAGGGGGTGGGGTTCCCTATTCAAAATAATATAGCTGGTAACATAAAGAAATACGATAGCAATAATGAATAAGTAGCAGGTATTGTAATTAAACATGTAAGATGAAATAGTACAGGGCTACGCGCCTACGTCCAGTCTGACGAATAGACCTCCACAATTTTTAAAGCCCGACGAGTGCGAGTGAAGCTACAAGGACCTGCCACACGTTTCAAGCCCTTCCTATCTAGACCTTGGTATCAACGAGCCTACTGAAAGCTACGCAGAGAAGAGACAAAAATGGGGAAAAAGCTAGGTGCAATCCTCAGGGCTCGCAATGACCATGAGCACTTCTTTCTTTGAACACGCGACTTACTGTTATTGTGATCTCGAGCGTGACCGCTTTCGAGAACGTGGCGGCATTCTGCGGTGGCTACGATAATTATACAAATCATGGCGCTCAAATCAGTCTGTGGCCATGTACTTTATGTTTTTGACACAATCTCTTGCGTTTATGGCACTATTTGTGCAGAGAAAAGAAGGCGAATTCTGGCCAACTTTGAGAATTATTTGCGTAGTCGAGGTCACGTGCTGCGTTAGAATGTTGTGCGAACGTGTTCTCAGGAGTCGGTCAGCAGCGTTTTCTGACCATGGCAAAAAAGAATTGCGGGGTGCCTTTCGAAGCAAATGCAAAAGTCTCAAATTTCTTATATTCACAATAGTCCGATTCGCCTTGAGGTCAAATATTTTATTTATTTATGTTATAGCCAATATATTGCTTGTCATAGGATACCATTATTAGTTGACGCTTTGCATTTCCAAAAGTGTAGTTTCTAGAGACTGGGATTTAGCTTCACCTATAATGAACCATGCTAGACTTTGAAAGTACTCGCACAGGAAGAATCTCTTCTTCTTGATAGAATATTCACTGAGACACGAGACTATTGATACTTTTTCACTGTTGCTGATTGCCTATATTCGGCAATATTCCGGCTGAGTTATTACCGCTATCAATATTGTTTATGTTCGCAAGCCTAACTGAGCATGTCAGCAGGAATCAATTTATTACCTTCTTCATAATCATTACGTAGTTTTGGAATTTTACACACCACATATCAATCGATCATCAGTTTATTACCTTAATCGTGTATATATAAAATATTGTTGAAGAGGGAAGTCGGACCGTATAGTTCCAGAAAATTCTTGCATGGAATTCCCCCAGTCTTTCTTTTACAGCTGCAATGAATGAGCTGATATCTCGCTAAGCTAAATTAAGAGTACGATTCATTGAACATTTTACAAGTAAGCACGATTTCCTACGTAAGCACCGTTTTCTCGGCGACTGAATGAAATATAAATTCATGTTCTCTTCAAGGTACCTACAGTTCCGCTGTCTGGCATCAGCAAAGCCGGTGTGGACAAGCTGACAAAGATTTCCGCACTGGGTATGTATGAATTTTGACGAAAGTTCAAGCCGCGAAATAATCCTTGTCCTGATCGCATTCCAGTACGCAGTAATACCAAGGTATATGCAAACTGGTAACGTAACTTCCATGGAAGCCCATGGATCCAGTAGTCGGCGGCTCGTTGCCACCGTCGCCAGTTAGGTGAGGAGTAGACTATTAACAGCGAAAAATAATAAAAAGTAAAATAAGAAGTCATAACCGCAAGTGGTAGCGACTTTGCGCTTTTTCCCTACATGGCGCGAAATTAATTTTTTTTGTTGCTGACCTGTTAACTGTCTTTATTATTACGCAACTTTATTGCATCTTGTGCCACGCTGATTGCATGAAGGAGAGAACAGTTATTAGCAAAGTGACGTACAGTACTCATGAATTTAAATAGGAAACTCAGAACGCATGGCTGCTGGTGCAGTTCATGGGTGCTCATGGAGCCAAGGTGTTGCATTGTTGTATTGACCGAGGGAAAGATTATCTTAGAAGCAGGATCACTGCTTCCGGTTGCCAATGACCCGGCCTGCAGTTTACCATGTGCACACTGCCAGCGTGGCTCTGCTAGGCAAGCACGCTTTCGCATGCCGGCCGACCGAAATGGCTCGCCGGAGGACACTACTTATTTTGTGGTGCGAATAAACAACGCGCTGGTTCTGCACCTTTTGGCGATGCGGCACGTAGGCTCTGTAAGTGAAAAATTCGAATCGGCTAAGACAATGCGCCTTATGTGCTTTCACAGCCTTGATAAAAACAAACATTTGCACAAATGCACAGAGGGTGTGTTGCGTTGTTTCGTTCGCAAGAAAAAAAAAAGAGATGTGTGAAGCATGTGCTTGGGTAACATCAGAACAATGTCGTAGAATTTTTTGTGACGTCCTGGGAAGCCAACACTGCCGCGTTACTGCGTGGCAAACATTCGTAAAGACTATCAGCTATGGAAGAACGCACCACCTTCTGCCATTCTTCCTGGACGACAGCCGACAGGCTGTCGGAAAGACACTAACTCTACGTCCATTCGTTTCACCTGCCCTTTGTCAACTGGTTCACGAAGCCGCTGCACATCGTCATTCGTTTCACGAGTTTAACATGGCGGATACGGAATCATAGTATTGGTTTCAAAAAAGTGCAGCTGTGTTGCAAGGCTAGTTCACGAATTCCCTCTACCTGCTCGCGAGCTAGTGCCGAGTCCGTGCAGCACAACGTGGCTGCCGCTGCAGCAGACGACACAGCCGATTGCATTCGTGTCCGTTTTAGTGACGTGCAACACGCACGAAAGTGAACATTTTTGGTAGATACATGCCTAGCGACGTAAGCGGCACCGTCTTTTACGAATCACAGCCTCCACAATGCTCGAGACAGCCGGCGAGTGGCATAGGGCTTGCACGACATCTCCACTCTCGTATTTCTTTCCGCGTGTTTCCGCGTCAAATGCAGAAGTGACACATCCTCTCCCACCCACCTAAAGACCTGCCGTTGCACCAAATAACAGTGAAGTTCACCAAAAATAGGGATGATTCCTTTTGTTAGAAACCGGTATAACACGAAAGTGAAATGTGTCTTCACAGAGGCAGTTCCGCGTTTACTGTGCAATGTTTCAGTGCAAAGGAGACGGTATGAATGTAACAGCAACAAATTGCAATGTCATGAGAAGAGCAGCAAGCAGCTCAATACTACCAGCGTGCACCTCAAGCCAAAAGCATTTAAGAAATGAACATACACAGGACGAGCGTGGAATTGCTGTCACAGTTCAAAACTTAAAGCGCTCTGCTCAGACAAAGAAAGACGCTCGATTCTTCGTCACAATTCTTCTGCGTCTGTGAGCAGTTCGTTTTTTTTTCGTATAACGCAGCCATGGCAGCGAGTAAAGTGACTTTCGTGCGCTATTTAACCACTATACTTTCGAAGCTAACTTGCCATTGAAGCACAAGAAATACAAAGTGCTCGAATCACAAGATACCTGTGCGCATGCACGAGAGACCGCGCTGACAACACCCTGTAGATCCGCGCGTACATCGTACCTCCAGAGCGCGTCCGACGCCCGCCCTTTATGCCATCTCGCTACTGACAACAAAAGTGCACTAAAGATGCTGAGCTTCGAAAACGATCAACGGTATAAGGAGAAAATAGGTAGGTTTTCATTCCCAACATGGATATTGTACGCTCTGTGGACTAGCTATTTGCGCCACGCGCTGTGAAGCGAGTCGACGTGGAATCAATGCCCAAACGACATAACTTTTTTTTTCTTTTTGCTTTCTCTTTGCAATCTGTTAGTATACATTTTACAACGTTATTATGTTGACGTAAGTGCGTCAGCGGAGGTATGGTGGGCCATGGTATAAAATATTTTTGTGTTTAAAATATAAAAAGGTGGTGTCAGGCTCAGGAGAACAATAATTGAGGGTGTAATAAAGAGAGAGAGAGATAAATAGAGAGGAAAGGCAGGGAGGTTAACCAAGCTTGGCTCGGTTGGCTACCCTACACTTGGGGTGGGGGAAAAAGAGAATAATAGAACAGAAAGAGATAGAGAAGAAAAGGAGTAAGATGAATATTTGTCAATTAAAAGCGTCGTCGGGAGAGCATGACCACCACACACATGTTCTTTGTTTGTTTGTTTTTCTCGGCTCTTTCGCCCTCCTCGGAGCTATACAAGATTTGTAGCGCAGAGTACAGAACGAAAAACAACACAGACGGAAAGAGGGTACGAATTTGGGCTGCTTGGTTTGTGATCTGTAGAAAAAATCGCTGAAACACGGGAAGAAGAAAAGGTACAGGTGAAACAAGAGATTTCAAAAAAGAAGCTGTAAAATTTAGAAGCGGCATAAATAATACTCCGTCGATGGTAGCAACTATAGGCGGGTGGCTGATATTAGCAAGTAACTTTGATAGTATCCGCAGCAGAAATCCGCAAAAGTTGCTGTGAGTTACACTGAACTAGGTTTTGATGACCACATAAACAATTGCTGATAAACGTGCCACTATAGCCTTTGATAGATATCACAAATACATCTTCTGCAATATTGGTGGGTAAATTTCAGCAAGACCAAGAGGAGAATTTCGTGACTTGTGATCGTAAATTAAGTTTGTGTAAAGCAGGGCGTGGAATTGGATGAACCGGTAAAACGAAGATTAGTTCTAGTGTCTCTCTTGCGTGTGGTTTTTCTACTTTTTTTCCAGTTCATGCGACGTTTTCTCCGCACGTTATGCTAACACGGTAAATAACCAGATTCGCTTGGTTTATTCAGGGCACCTAGTCAACTTCCCGGCACTTTCCTCGCGTCTTTTTCACTCTCTCTTGTTGCATTCCACTGAATAAGGTGATATACTTGTTAACAGGTTATTGCATTCAAAGAATCGTTCAAGTTATCACCATTACTGCCATTTGTGCGTACCCCTTTCCCTGCTTACCACGACGGCCCTTACCTTGTCTCTTATCACGCTAAAAAAATTGCCGAAAAGTGCATTGTACTAGCGCCCATGTCTCCGATTGTATCTGACCGGAACAAAAATGACTGTCGTTTATGGTTATTTGAACAAGTTATTTGGATATATTAGCTGGTCACACCCATAAACATCATGTGCTGGTGTGTGCTCAACTGCTAAGCAATGCAAATGGACACCCACGTCTTCCGCTTCTGCAAATGAATAACGTTCTTAAGTGCCAATATAGGGATCTCTGAACACACATATATATCATGTGTACTCCACGAAGTTGTTTTTTAAAAAGAATAGCCAGATTTACTCGGGACTATACGGTGCCTTTTTATATAAATGACATCTCGAAATTCAGAAAGTTCACTGCACATTCAGTAATACCTGCTTCATAATAACATTTCATAACAAATCAAAGGCAAGGCTCACAGCTGCATTACTCGCTCACTTTCTAGCCTACGTGACCGCTGGAGCCGTCGAAGAAACACGCACAAAGCCACAGTGCTCAACCTTTAGATGTTCAATAGCGCAAAGATGGAAATTATTGTCTACCAAGAGATCGACTTGAAAGATTCTTTTCCGGTAATTTAGGAAGGATAGCGAAACCACCATTAGCGCGACACATGATAGAATTGTATCCATTGCTTGAGTAAAAATACACTGGAGTAATTCTGAAAGACGAGTTAGATGGTATGCCTACATTTCAATAACTTCCTTTAGTGCAGACTGACGCACGAACAAAGAGAAAAAACGATATCAGTGCTACTGTCAACTGAAAAATTTATTTCAGGAAAGGAAAGCATATATACTGGCACTGTCACCTGCCGGCCATGTGCACCGCCATGCAATCTCCGGAGCTATCGCCTCCTATTGGCTACTACTCCTTCTTTCAGACGCGACCTTTTATTTTCAGAAATAGTTACAGACGGTTGGCTGGTACAAGATAATTGCCTAAGGTGCATGTGAATATGGCGCTGTGAGCTCTCGCGTGGAGCGATCACGGTGCCTAAACAGAATGACTATTCGAAAAGCGTGCCTTGCATTCGCACTGCGCTCAATGAGCCTCCAAATGGTGCGATAGCTCCGTAAATCGCAACTACGGCGGCACACATAGGCAGTGAGTAACAGCACCGAGTTATCAGTTTTTTCTGATAAAGAAAACCTTCAGTTGATAGTAGCGTTGGTATCGTTTTCTCTCTTTCTTTGTGCGCTAGTCTGCTTTAGAAAAAAGTTATTACGATGAGTGAAGATTGCCGTGCAGGTTAAGCGTGTTTATGAGGGGCAGCTTGATACTATTAATAATAAAGAGGCGTTGTCATATTTTTAGCAGAGTCGGGAAACGAGGGCCATCGGTATTAGAGGCTCCTAAAAGAACGTTAGCCAAATATTACAGCACAGAACATGGCCCGGAATTCACGATAAATTCTCAAAGTCAGCAAGAAATTGATATCAATTCTCTCGACATCTGATCGACGAAGCTGGCACATCACTCGAAAAAATGCCTTCTATCAGCGATTAGCTGATTTAAACACGACTCGTTCAGTCGTTACAGAGATCGCCGTGGAAGGCCGCGACTTCTTCATACTTGCGCGCGCGAGCAGACTGAAAAAGCCGTGTTTATTCGATGAAAAATAAAGAGAAAAGTGCTGAAGTTCACGAGGCACGCGTGACGTATTTTCTTCACACATGTCTTCCTGCCATGCTTAGCTTGCAGCACCTCCGTCAGGACGAAAGAAGAGAACGCGAATGCAGCGTGCGACTAATCTTTGTATCTTTCTTGGGATGAAGCGCAGCAACTATTACACGCAACACACAATCTTTGTACCTCCGCTCATACTCGACGAAATCTTGAAATTTCTGCAGCGTTGTACTCATGTGGTAATAAGCTCTTTCGGTGAATACATCCAATGCTTGCTTGAAAAAGTGTTTCCGAGTCACTTCTAGCGATTGCTTTAAAACGAAGACTGTAACAATAGTAACAGATTTTTATACCACGGGAGCTCACAAGAATGACGTATTGTTTGTTTGTCTTTCTTTTTTGAACTCCAGAATATGCCCGGTATGGTATTCGTGTCAACTCAATCAAGTGAGTACATATCAGTGATTTTATTTATCCTTGACCACGTTAAACGAGTAGATCCGTTTCAATGTATCCTTGAACACCTACTCCATGTACTGCTGCGAAGGGCCCACTACATCAATAGTATGCTGCATTGAAGCTTGCAGAGAAAATGTCCCAACATGACCCGAAACAAAAACATAAGTATAAAAATGCGAAAAGATACACAAAATATTTGCTCAACATCTTTCTGTAGTAGATGAAAGTTTGGCTGATGTAACTCAAAAATTGTAGGAGTTACAAAGTTCAATTTTTTGGTATGCTGACGAACGTTCTATTACCCAATCATGTTACACTGAGATAGTACATCCCTCTACAAAGTGTTCATACATACCAGCACCTAAAGCACAATTGAAAAGAATAATTGTTACGGTTTTTAGCCGTAGGTATTTTAACAAGCAATACTAAATAGCAGCACAAAGAAAACCAGACCCCAATATGTACCAATCAATAGGATACTAAAACACCCTAAACTGTGGCCAGAACCAATAAAATTCATATTCTGAGAGAGCAAAAAGTCACAGCTTTGCGCCAAATGTGAAGCAACGAACGTCGTAGCATCAAATTGGAAGGTCCCGCGGGAAACGGCAAGCAGATAGAAACGTGGCACGCACAAATGACGCACAAAACGCACGCTAACAGCTGCAGATGAACTCAATAAACGTTTTAGTTGTCGCTTCGATGTGTCGAAAAAGCACACCCTTTTCGCAAATGGAGGCTGTGCAACAAGTGCAGGGACAATTGTGCGTCTGGTATTTACAAAAGAATCTTTCCAGTGAGAGCTCAACGCCTACGATTGTCCCCGCCGTGAGATTGGCGAGCGCACGCGTGTGCCTTCCCTCTCCGTGTGGAGAAGTACGTGGGGGAATGAGAGCGCGCGCTGCCGCGTTGTGAAGAGTTGGCAAGGCGTGCTCACTGCGCCATCATGCTGGTAATGCTGAAAACACGATAGTTCTTTCCGAGATGCCCTTCGCCAGCGGTAAGTGGTATATATGAATAGCCTGCCGTTTAAACATTAAATGAGGCGCTCGTTCGTGGCTGCTTATTCCACTTTCAGCTTCCGTGGGAGACGGATGTGTGATGGCTCCCTCCGTGCGAGGTACTTCGGCGGCCGCTGCTGACCGAGGTGTCAGGTTTCCTTCTGCACCATCGCATTGCCACTTTTTATTGTCTACATTACCTTCAGGTGGCAGCATGAAACAGTGCGTGTTTCTGCAGGATGATTTGGCAAAAAGACCATACCGGTTGGAAGTTTTTCGGGCCCCGTTAGAAATGGTACTGATAAAGACAATCACTGGCATCAAGCTTTCCAGATGAAACGCATCTGGCTCGTTAAGTTGCGAAGCAAGCATGACAAAGATGCCTAAAACGAGTGGACTCCGGGTCAACGGTGGCCTCTGTGCTACCATTGACTCTATCCACCAAGACGTCCCCGTTAAAATCCACTGGGTTGAATCTGCCGTCCTAAATGTGAGCATTCGACAAGCGTTCAGTGACTCTGGTGAAGTCCCGGAGGTTTCTAACGACGACTGGACCTTTGCGGTCTTCGAAAACGCGAGAACGACGATGAAGGTTGTGCGAATTAAACTGAAGGAATGAGTGGTGCTAGACTTACCACACCTTTTTTTTTAAGTTTGGAGGGGCACCGCTCTTTTCGTGGCCCCAGGTCGGGCGCCGCTCTGCCTAAGGTGCCACATACTAGGACATATACAACGGGACAGCCAGACTCCCCGCTGTGGTATATGCCGAGCGTTTAGACATGAAAGTCAAGATTGCGTCAAGATTTATGCCAAAGTAACGAAGATCACGCTGTTAACAGACGACGCCCAAGAAAATCTAGTACACGCCGAGAGGGCTAAGAAGTTGGTGTCTGGCAGCAACGCCATGGAACGCGACGCAACGGTTGAGGACTGGAGAAGAGACAGCTACACGCCAACGCAAGACGACAAGGACTGTACGAAGAGAGCAGCAGAGTTGGCCGCAACAGGCGGCCAGCAGGACATTGAAGAAACGATAGAGGAAGACATCAGTATACCAGAAGCCAGCGCAAAGTATACGGAAGCGACCATGGGACGTGGCAAGCGTATGCGAGGGGAAAGCACGGAACGCAACCTTAAACGCCCGAAGCATCTGTTGCATTGCGTCACGGGTGCTAAGACAAAAAAAAATAAGCCCTCGAAACCCGGTCGGCGTCATTGTCGCCAGTTCAGGGACAGAATCGAGACGCGTAAGACGCCGGTTTTCCTACTACATGGTATACGAGACACGGTAAGCGCAGTATTGTAGTTTCATTGTTATCAACATGGCTAGTATGACTGCCTCTTTACGCATTTGTAGGCTGAAAATGCGTGGTCTAGGAGCACGTCGCAAACAGTACCAGTTAAAACGCATGATGCAAGAAAGACCTTGACTTGCTCGTGGTCTAGGAGACTAAAGTTAGTACTGAGGAGGTGACTGATAGCTTGGTATAAGAATTTTCATTGCCGTACAACGCATGTGTAAGTCATGTGGTGGGAGCATCAGCCGGATGTAATATTTTAAATGTGAAGCATTTCTTAGCGAACTTCGGCAACGTTGAATATATCTATCTATCTATCTATCTATCTATCGATCTATCTATCGATCTATCTATCTATCTATCTATCTATCTATCTATCTATAAAGCCACCTATGACTTTTAGCTTTCCTGGCCATTTGGATAATGGTATCGATACCAAACTTGGTATGGCATAGGATGATTGTTTGAGGATCCTATTTGACTAGTCATAATATAAAAATCAAGATATGTATGTCATGAATGTCATAATTCACATTTCATAGTCCTGCACCTCTTCCGGTGGTTTCATTCACATGGCATGTTGCAAAACTGGTATGGTATGACATGATTGCATGCCGAACGCAAACGACCGACCATAACATAAAAATCATGACATGCATGTCATGTAACAACATGACTACATGCTACGCTCATGATGCGTTCGCGGCCACTTCCCTAGCGTCAAATATACAAAATTTGGTATTACGGTATGTGAATGGATGACGAAGGTATGATACTGGTGCAAACATGATACACATGAGATACGTGTAATGTAAAAACATGACTACATGCTACGCACATGATGCGCTCGCGGCTGTTTCGCTAACTTCACATGTACCAAACTCGGTATTACGCGACGAGAACGGATGACATAGGTAAATGACACATACAAACTTGATAATCATGACATGCGTGTGATGTAATAACATGACTACATGCCACACTAATGATGCGCTCACGGCCATTTCGCTTGCTTCGTATATGCCGCATTTTGTATTGCCTGACGTCCATGGATCATGAAGGCATGTGACTGGCATGAACAAGATAATCATGAAATTTGTGTCATGTAAGAACGTTACTACATACCACAGTCAAGGCACCAGCATATTTTGACGTGACGCGGTGCGCGTGCTAGCCGGCGTTCATTTAGTCGTGTCACGCCGGCATTGCCAGCCAGGCGCCGGCCTTGGCATACCCTCGCAGGCCTGCGCCGCACTGCATCGCTTTGAGGCATGCGCGTTTCAGCGCGTCCAGCGTCCCTCCATCACGAAAAGAGGGAGACGCAGTGTTGCCTGGGTAACGCATCGGCACGAAATGCACCATGTCGCATTTCGCGCTGGTTGCCGTCGGGCCGCGCTGACGAACGCTGGTCGTGCAGGTCGCACCTGGCGTCAGACTATAGAGTGCTCACGTTTTGCTAACGTAGCGTCGTTGTGCCCAGCGTGCACGCACGCAACGCTACAATGAAGTATATTGCTTCCTTCATGATGCGCTTGCGGCCGTTTTGCTACCTCCACATATAGCAAATTTAGTGTTACGTGACGTTAATGGATGACGAAAGTATATGACTGGTGCAAACATGATAATGCTGACAAGCGTGTCTTTTAGAAAAATCACAACATACCACGCCCATAGTGTGCTCGCGGACGTTCCGCTCGCTGCGCGTGTACTAAAGTCGGCGTCACGTGACTTGAATTGATGACGAAGGTAAACGACCCATCCAAACATGATGATCATGTCAAGTAATTCATTTACGGCATCGTTTACCTCCACCCAATAACGTTGTGTTTATTTTAAAGTAGCTTTATCAAGATTCCTCATTCGTGCTTCTTATAACGTCGATTCGCACTGTACGTGGTATCTGCCAGTTTTTTAATATGAACTCTTTTGGCATTGTTGTAGAAGAGCTGACAAGTCGCTTACATGGGTGTTTCCCTTTATATGACTTTTGCTTAGGGAACACAAAATTTATAGTTATCTGTATACGCATGCACAAATTCGAAAGACAGATGTATGTTTGTTTTCTCGTGAATTGCAAGCGTACTTTGAGTGTCAGAGATGTGTGATTGTGTTGAGCGACTTCAATTGTGCTCTTGCCCAAGAAGACCGTACGTGTACTGCTAAAGTAAGCAATGAAAGCGTTGATTTGCTGAGAGGTAGCCCTAATAAGTTATTTTTCCGTTACGTGGCTTTGTTAGCGAACGGTGGTAGTCGCCAACACTTCACACGTTTTCAGGGTTTTAATCACGTACGACTAGATGAGTCATATGTTTGTTCTGAGATTATACCTGTATGTCTGAGCTATGACGTTTATGCTGTTTCCTTCAGTGATCATTGCTAAGTCTCGCTTGAAATAGGTCGAAAGTGCAAAAAAGAAAGGTTTTATTCAAAACATGGAAAGTGAACACTAAGATAATTACGCATGAATGGTTTGTTAGTATTAACAAAGGAAATCGAGATTTTTTTTTCAATAAGGCAGAAAGGAGTGCGATGGAAAAGGGGAATCATTCAAGGAAAGGATAAAAGTGAAGGCATTAGAGTGTGGTTGCCACAGGCAGTATCAAGCTCGAAAACAGAAACGTGAGCTCCGGGTGGAGCTTAATGATTTAATGAAAATTCAAACAGAAAAGCCGGGTTTATTTACATATCAACTTAAGGATGTCAAAAGAAAAATTGAATGTCTTGGAAGAAAATGAATATAAAGGGGCAACTATACACGCAAAAGCTGAGAAATAAGTCGTGGATTAAGCCCCGACAAAGCGAGTCTTATCAGGTGAGAAGGCATACGCTCTTGCTCACGAGATACAAGAGACGGAATTGAATGGTAAACTATTGCAAGAACATAAAGATCTCATAAAAGCTTTTGAAAGCTACTCTCAGGAATTCTTTGCTTATCATGAGCCAAAATAGCTGGGTTTCGCAGATGAATTCTTGATAGAAAGGCCGACACTTAATGCTAAGGGCACCAATCTATTAGAAATGTCTATTATTATAGGGGAAATAGAGAAAGCTATCGAAGTACTTGGTATGGGCGAGTCACCCGGTCCAGATGGCATTAACGCCGCCTTTTACAAGGTGTTCAAGGAGGGCATGGCGGCAGCAACGCATGAGGTTTTTTCAGAGTCTTTAGATCGAGGGACTCCGCTTCTATCGTTTAATCGTACGCTCACTGTGCTGATTCCTAAAGTGAAAGAGCAACATGTTTTACGCAAAGTGACAGGACACAGGCTGATCACGCTAACAAATGTAGAATGTAAGGTGCTCATGAAAGTGCTGGCTATGAGGTTGAAAGGTGTTATACACAATTTGGTTGGGCTGCATCATACTTGTGGCATCAAACGCAGGAGCATATTCACGAATATTCATGTCACCAGAATCATTTTGATGCTGTACTTTTGAAAAGAGCCTGGTTTAAAATTGATCTAGCCAAGGCTTTCGACATGCTTCCGCACAATATAATCGTCACGCTAGCTGAGTACGATGGTCTTGGTACGATCATATGAAAATATATTAGATTGGTATAAAAACGTTGAACCACAAATTCAATTGTGAATAGAGAACTCTACCAGCGCACACAAGTACTTTCCTCCGTGCGCTAGGAGTGTCCTTTAAGTCCATTTTTTGCTCTATTTTTGGAACCACTGTGCGAGAAAGTGAATCACCGCGCAGGTATTAATAGTTTCGGGTTGCAATCATGGGAAGTACGTGTTTCGGCATATAAGACAATATTGCCTTTGTTGCTGTTGATTAATAGTGCGTACCTTGGTTATTGGGAATCACTGAAAGGTTTTGCTACACGAGTGGAAGTTTAATGAACAAAAAAGAGCGCTGGTTTATGGCTTGGTAATTTGGACCTCACGTCAAGTTCCTTTGGAAAAACTCAGTGGCTCACGACACCTTTAGTCGTTACCTTGGGGTACCATTGGACAGGTATCAAGACAGTTAAGCGTTTTGGCCTGAAAAAATGAAGAAACTGCGCGCGACAGCCGATAGATAGGGCGGTTGTGACATCAATTTTCTTTCGGTCAGCTGTATGTAACGTGTTTCTGGCTGCTAAACTTATGTACCTTTCCCAAGCATGTAGTTGTACGTGTGAAAGCATCCATAAAATTTGCAGGATATTCGCTACGTTCATCTGACGGAAGCTTACATTTAGACCAAGCTTGTTTTGGTGTGTTCAGCTAGGAGGGCTGTCTTTGTGTCACTTGCTTCTTAACCAAGTAATCTCACTGTTACGTTCTACCGGCCAAAGGCCGGCAGCGGATAAATGGAAGCCAGTCGATGGGCAAGGCAAAAGTCGAGCATTTATTTTCCAGCTCGGAAATATATAGGAACGCAAGAGGAGAGACAGCAGGAAAAAGGTAATATGGTGCATGCACCGAGGGCGTCGTTTGGTCCGACTTGTCACCTACAGCACTTTTTCACTCTAGTGTCTGTAGTGCTTCACGGGCTTTTTGGTTCTCGTGGACCGACGTAGCTCGGGAACAGCGCTTTCGGAAAGGTCATCACTTTGGCATTTCGAGGCATCCTTGGTTGTTCGAGGTGGTGCCTAAGAAGATGGTTCTTCTGGAGTCGATATTTTTCTGCTTGCATCTGTGTCAGATGAACGTTTTCGTACTTGGTCAACATGACGTCAACCGACGCCGACCTCCGTAGCTATAGTGATGAGACGTGCTCAACTCGTTGATTTCTTTGCATGGCGTCTACTTGTCACCTACCCCGCAGTTGAGCACATAGACGGCATCCCCAGGGGCGAAGTACCAACTGGCGGACTCGGCCGCTGAATTCCTCGGCAATTCATGGTTTCTGGGAGAAAAGCAAATAACTAGTCTAGTACGCAAACCGTAGCCCAAAAGTAGGTCAGACGGCGAAAACCCCGAAGTCTGTAGTGAATTCCTGTAATTGCGAATTAGGGAGGGTAGCTAGTTGATAGGAGCACCCGTATTTCGAAAATCTTGTTCGGTGTGTTGTGGTTCCCGGTGACCCATGTCGTTATGGTGCGTTCACGAAAGAGTCAATTCCTACGTTAACACAAGAGAAGCCCTTAGTCGCGGAAGAGCGTTTCTAATACGGTCCGTGTGGCCAGGACCCCGGCCGGCAAGCTTCCAGGTGTTTTTTAATTGCGAAGCCTTTTTTAGTGAACTTCGGCGACTTTGAGCGTATCTATCTATCTATCTATCTATCTATCTATCTATCTATCTATCTATCTATCTAGCTGCCTACAACTTTTAGCTCTCCTGACGATTTCGACAATAGTATGAATACTGAACTTGGTATGGAATTACATGACTGTATTAAGAATGTATTTGACTAGTCATAGCAATGAAATGATGTCATGTCTGTTATTGTTGTCATGATACACATTTCATGGTCCTGTAGCTCTTGCGGTGGTTTCGTTCACATAGCATGTTGCAAAACTGGCATGGTATCACATGATTGCCTGCCGCACATAAACGACCGACCCTAACATGAAAATCACGACATGCCTCTCATGTAACAACATGACTACATGCCACGCTCTTAATACGCTCGCGACCGTTTTGCTAGCATCACATATACCAAATTTCGTATTGCTGTACTTGAATATATGGGGAGCGTATGTGACTAGTGCAAACATGATAATCATGAGATGCGTGTCATGTAACATCATGACTACATGCCACGCTCACGATGTGCTCGCGGCCGTTTCGCTAGCGTCACATATACCGAATCGGGGATTACAGTACGTGGATAAATGACGAAGGTATGTGATTGTTTCAAACATGATAATAATGAGATTCGTGTCATGTAACCACATGACTACATGCCACGCTCATGATACGCTGGCGGCCGTTTCGCTAGCTTCCCATATGCCAAGCTTTGTATTACGTGACGTCGCTGGATGACAAAGGTATGTACTGATGCAAACATGATAATCATGAGATGCGTGTCATGTGATAACATGACTACATACCACAGTCAAGGCGCCAATACATTTCGACTTAACGCGTTGCACGTGCTCGCCGGCGTTTATTTCCTCGGGTCACGCTAGTGTTGGCACGCTAAGCACAGGTTCTACCATATGCATGCAGGCGCTCGCCGCACTGCGTTGCTTTGACGCATGCGCGTTTCAACACGTTCGGCGTCCCTCTCTCACGAAAAGAAGGAGACGCAGTATTGTCTCAGTAACGCATCGGCGAGAAATGCAGCGTGTCGCATTTCGCGCCGGTTGCCGTCGGGCCGCGCCGACGGATGCTGGCCGCGCCTTGCATCACACAGTAGAATGCTCGCGTTTTGCTGACGTAGCGTCCCTATGCCCAGCATGCGCGCGCGCCAACGCTGCATTGGAGTATATTGGGCCCTTCATGAGGCGCTCGCGGCCATTTTGCTGGCTCCACATATGCCAAATTTGGTGTTACAGGACGTCAATGGATGACGAAATATATGGCCGGTGCAAACATGATAACCTGACACGCGTGTCATGCAAGAACATGACAACATACGACGCTCATAGCGTGCTCGTGACCATCTCGCTAGCTCCTCATATACTAAATTTGGTATCACGTGACGTGAACAGATGACGAAGGTAAACGACACATCTGGACATGATAATCATGACACGTAAGTGATGTACGGCATCATTTACCTCGTAACATTATGCTGATTTTAGAGTGACATATCAACCTTCCTCATTCGTGCTTCGCATATCATCGATTCCCTTTACGTGGGACCTGCCAATTTCTTAAATAGGTTTTTAAATACGAAGCATTTTTTAGCAAACTTCAGTGAGTTTGACCATATCTATCTATCTATCTATCTATCGCACGACTTTTAGCTCTCCTGGCCGTTCACATAATGAATTCTGTACCAAAAATGGTATCTCATAACATGACTGGATGACAAGCATAAATGACAAGTCATAACGCAAACATCACGACATGCATATCCTGACTGCCATAATATACATGTCATGGTCTTGCTGCTCCTGGGGTGGTTTCGTTGACATAGCATATTGCTAAGGTATGGTACGACATGACTGTATGGCGAACATAAGTGACAAGCCTCACGTGGAAATCATGGCATGCGTGTCATCTAAAAACATGACTCCATACCATGCTCATGATGCGCTCGTGGTCGTTTGTCTAGCTTCATATACACCAAATTTCAATTTACGTGATATGAATGAATGAGAATTGTATATGACTTGTGCAAACATAATCATTACATGCTTGTCATGTAAAAACTTGACTACCTGCCACGCTCTTGATGTGCTCGCGGTCGTTTCGCTAGCTTCACGTATACTGAATTTGGTGTTACGTGACGTGAATGAACTAAGGGCAAGAATTCTAGGCGCAAACATGATACTCATGACTCGGAAGTCATGTACGGCATAATTTCAATTCGCCTCATACCGTTGCACTGACTTAAATGTGACAATTCAACCTTCCTCATTTGTGCTGCGCATATCATTGACAGCCTATGTACGTAGGAACTAGCAATCTTGTCATTTCATCCTTTAGTACTTCATTTTGTTGTGGTTTTTGTTTTTCCTCAGCCCTGGCCCAATTGAAACCAAAATGGTGTTCAAAGAGGAAATGAGCCCAGAGATGAAGACAATGGTAAGGCTGGTAGTAGCTACCACTTAAGATGCGGTATAATACTTTGATAACGTCCTTATGGTCAATCACTTATATTCCGGCTTCAGAGTGCTCCTGTCTCAGCGCTTTATTTTTTCACTTGTCAAGATAGTTCCTGTTTTGAAGGATGAAGTGTGGATGCTTTCATCGAAAAGTAGCGCCCGCTGAAATTCACAAAGTCACCAAATTCATGACTATACTTCGGTGATCAACCATCAATTTCAAATTGACGCTATTTTTTTCTAGATTTCATCAAGGCATTCGATAAATTGTTGCACCCAGAACCACTACTTCATTCACGCACATCTTGATTGATTGATATGTGGGGTTTAACGTCCCAAAACCACTATATGATTATGAGAGACACTGTAGTGGAGGGCTCCAGAAATTTAGACCACCCGGGGTTCTTTAACGTGCACCCAAATCTGAGCACACCGGCCTACAACCTTTCCGCCTCCATCGGAAATGCAGCCGCCGCAGCCGGGATTTGAGCCCGCGCCCTGCGGGTCAGCAGCCGAGTACCTTAGCCACTAGACCACCGCGGCGGGGCTTCACGCACATCTTGAAGAATAGTATAGTTTGTAATAAAGGCTTACTTAACTTCTAGAAAAAAGTGTGCCTCGCTAACTCAAGTTATTTCAAGCGTGCTTCCGGTTTCTTCAGGAGTACCCCTTGGATATATGTTAGGACCATTAATATTTTTGATCTACATCACTGATACTGCTGACGATTTCAGCCTAGAAAATAGGTTGCACGCAGATTCAAACTGGTGTGGCTCAGTGGTAGAATGCAGGGCTAGCACGCAGGGGACCCGCTTTCGAATCTGATTGTGTCCTTGTTTTATGTACTTTTTTTATTTCGCGCGATAGCGGTTACGGGCACCGGCGGCGGTGGCCAACCACGGCACCAGAGAGAGAAGAAAGAAGAGAGAGAAGAAAGAGAAAGAGAAACATTTTATTAAGTACATCTAATCTAGGCATCTGGCGGGGGGGACTCTAGACCAGGTTCCCTATGATGATCTCTGCGACCAACCAGGCCCGTTAAACCGATTGGCCTGGCGTACCTCGGAGGCCCGTCGCAGAGGACATCTTCCCTCAGCTCTTTGGTGCAGATGAGGCGCAGGATAGCGGGAAGGGGAAAAATAATTTTGTGGCGCACTCCATCGTGGCATGAAATACCGTTGGGGAGCTGCCGAAACCCGGGACAGAGTCTGCGTAGCGGTCAGTGTATAATTTATGCATGTAGAGGAGGCCTGAAACGTATCCGTTTGGAGTTTGCGGAGTGCCACCTAAGATGACTTTTGAGATCTTATAGCAGCTTTATCTCTAAAAGTATTGGAGAACCATCACCGATCAGCGTAAACTCGAACAATGGTGTTGCGTTCTCAGGAAAGAAATTAGATCGCCAAATGCGTGGATCATCTCATTGATAGAAAAGCGAGAGCGCGATGCGCGAAGAGTTGACTAGCCATCTGCTTGTCCGCATCTGCTAGATGCGCAGCACAGAGCGTAGTTCGGGGTGGGGGAGGGGAGTAGTTATGATGCTCCGAGATAAAAAACACGGGATAAACACTGTCGTGCGGCTCACGTCAACGCTGGGCGCAAGTTGTCACAGGCCGACGACGTTTTGTGCGCACCATAGGTTCTCTGACGCATGCTAGGCATACGCAAACAGGTCGTTCGCTGGTGCTACGCGCAATAAAACCATTTAACGTAAAATGAATGCGATAATTTAAAAGCTCGCTTGGCTGAAGCGCTGCGCCCTGAACTTATTAACATGTTCAATGTGTTCTGACAAATTGCATGTGTTAAGTTCGTGTTAAGTTCGTCTGAAAATATGGACTTGATTTGCAGGCTCAATCCGTTTGTACAAAATCGTCAAAACCAATTCTAATATAAGATATGTAAGGTTCCACGCTCTGAAACCACCATATTTTGATGAGAGATGCCATAGTGAAGGGCTCCGAAAGCTTCGAGCACCATTACACATACTCAAAATCTACTGTTCTCCAAAACTTCAAAACGTTTGTTTCGCATGACTCTTCAATCATGCCCTGAAGGCTGCGGGCAGAGGTCTCCTTGTGGTTGTGGGCGATTTCAGCTCTCACAGCACATTCTAGGGTTACGAGCGTGATGAGAAGCGTGGGTGTAAGTTAATTGAACCTGCGTCCACCCTGTCCTGACCCTGCACATCCAACGCGAGTGAGTAACTCCGTGACTCAGGACTCGTGTCCAGACCTTACCTTCACCAAAACAAATACACACGCCGACTCGGCCAACACCGTGAAAACCCTTGGCAGCGACCACTGCATACTCAACACAACCGTCACGATCACACCACTGGCTAGACCCCACGCCCTAGCCGGCCTACCCAACTGAACAAGGTTCCGGAAAAACTACACCCATCTGGCCCCGATTCACGAAACAGGTTACCACGTGTGGTCACAAGAATTTGTTACCCACCTTCGTTTGACGGAAACTCAAGTTCAACTTTCAGAGGCTACACCAGGGGTGGGCAACCACCTCGTTCACCTCTGGAAGGCGCGGCACAGCCTCGTCCGCAGGCGCCGCCAAAAACACAATCGGAAGCTGAAAATTTGCATTGCCGACCTCGCCCAATGGGCGGCTTAGTATGCGGCCCTGCTCGCCGACTTGAATCGGGCAGAACAATGCAACATGGCTGCCAGACAAATGTCCAGCCGGAACACTTGGCGTCTCTTTCGCGCCTTTATTGATCCAACCCAAACCAGAGCCGCGAAACAAAAACATCTCCAAGGGGCTAACCATGTCTTCGATGGAAACACTTCAAAATCAGCATGCACACTACGCGATCAATGCCTCGGTGTCCGACGTGACATCAAAGGGCCAGCGTAGCCGTAGCCAGAGCGCAGAACTGGATCAGCCGTTCTGTCTCCATGACCTGAAGGTGGCCCTGGCTAAATTGAAGCGAGGAATGGTGCCGGCGAGAGACAACGTAACAGTGAAATTACTTGCCAATCTCCCCGACCAGGCTTACGACGCACTGCTCACGTGCATAAATACTATCTGGATTGGTGGGACACCCCTCCCAATCGAATGGAAGACTGCCCTGGTCACTTGCATTACAAAAGCCGGCAAAGCCATGAACACCGATAATATTCGCCTCATCTCCGTCACGTCTTGTGAGCGAAAGCTGGTTGAGACTATGGTGCGACATCGGCTAATCGAGGTTTTGGAGAACCAACACCATATGCTCACACCATGTTCGGGTTCCGCCCGCACCGGTCCGCACAGGATGTCTTGCTTCAGTTAGACCGCGAAATTCTAAATCCCGTCAATTACCCACTTAATGACAAGGCAGTACTCGCCCTCGACTTGAAAGGAGCTTTCCACAACATCACACATGACATCATTCTGACGCACCCTCCCCCAACCAACTGTGGACATAACAAGTTTCGATACAATAGACAATTCCTCTCTGACCAACAGTCACGAAACCGAATACAAAATAAAGAACATGGTCCCTACCAATCAGAACGAGATGTACCCCACAGGGCGTGGTTCTCTCTCCCCTACTGTTTAATCTGGCTATGATGAACCTACCGGCTCAGCTGGAGAGTGTTGAAGGCATACAACATGCACTTTATGCCAACGACCTTACCATACGGGCTGAACACGGATGGGTAGGAGATATAGAAGCCAACCTGCACCAAGCGGCGGAGATCGTGGATACGTACGCCCTCCGCTGCGGTCTTCAACGCTCCCCGACCAAATCGAAATTTGTGCATATGCGCTCTTCGCCAAAGTGCACTACCAAAATTGAACTGCCCTTGCAAAGCAGAGCCATCCCAGAACACGATGAGGTCAAAGTACTGGGTCTGTTTATTCAAAAACATCGCCGAATTGATACAACATTGACAAAACTGCGTAAGGTGAAGGACAAAGTGGGCCGTATGGTCCGCCGGGTTTCTAACAAACGCGGGGGGTTACGTTGTAGAGAGCTCTTGTGGCTGGCGCATGCATTCATAACCAGTCGAATCCTCTACTCCCGTCCTTACCTCTACCTGTGCAAGTTCGACGAGAACGCCCTTGAGGTGATTCTCAGGAAGATGTACAAGCGTGCCCTCGATCCCTCTATAACCACGTCCAACAATCGTCTTATGGGCCTGCGGATGGTAAACACTTTTGCAGAGCTCCGGCAGGCCCACTTGACTAATCGATACGCGGGACGTTTAAAGACTCCGTCGGGTCACCGCTTATTAGCCAGACTACACATCCACCATCCAACAGAGACGAAAAAGCGCGTACGCATTCCAGAAGCCTGGAGACACGCCCTGCATGTGCACCCTAATCCGGTCAACATGACACGTGTTGACCACAGTGGCAGTTACTTTGCGTGGGCGGAGGGACTAGCTCGCCACTATGGGAACAAACATGGCATACTTTACGTGGATGCCTCTGGCCCTCACCATGGGTGGTGGTACACGGCTGCAGTGGTCCACTAAAATTTCGAGGTGAATGGCCTCACATTCAAAGAACAGGACATAACATATGCGGAGGAAGCCCCATCGCACTAGCTGCCACAGACCTGGACTTGTGCCTCATCATTACAGACTCGCGAGGGGCCTGCTGAAATATTCAACGCGGGTATGTCGCACACCTGGCGTACCGCATCTTACAAAACAGCAATTTTTTTTACGTCGGCGCCCCCGCGTTCTGAAGGATCATAAGGGCTCCAGCTCACATGGGCCTCGAAAGGCAACAAAACCGCTGACGCCGCGGCCCGTGCGCTCACTCTCCGAATAACGCCTTCAGATTCTTCCCAAATAGATCTCGAACCAAATCCAGTCTTAACATTTCGAGAAATAACTGAATTCTACCTAATCGGCTATTCCATTTACCCTAAACCCTGTGAGGGTGTTAAAAAGGTAGAGGAGAGTTTACTCTTCTACCTTTACACCAAAACACTGCTGTGCCCGGCAGTTTTAAAAATCTCGATCCTGCCTGTACAAGAAAATGCCCGCACTGTGCGGAGAAGTCTTCGGACCTCTTCCACATGGTGTGGGCATGCCAGTCAACCCCTCGCCTTACCCCAAAACCAAACCCCACCTGGGAGAACTGTGAGGCTGCCCTGCTCGGCTGCTCCAATCTGGCAAGCCAGAAGGCCCTGGTCAACCGAGCCCAAGTAGCTTTGGACGCCAATGGGCTTCTGTAATGAGGAGCCCACCTATTGTTTTTGAGGGGTGGCTCGCACCAGGCCACTACCCACACACTCCCTGTTTATAGATATAATAAAGATTTTTCTCTCTCTCTCTCTACCACAGTTTCGCTTTCATCGAAAATGCAGCCCCCACTGGCGGCGTTTGATCCCGCCACTTACGGGTCAGCAGCCGACTATATTAGCCACTATAGACCACCGCGGCAGGGTGTAAAACATTTTCAGGGTTACTTTAATAGGTGCACAGTAAAATGCCACTTGAACAAACTACATATACTGTTATAAAAACTTTTTGTAAATCTTCCGCGGAAGCGCTACTGGATGGCAAGTTAACGTGTTTCAGTATGACAAAAGTGGTACAAAGCGCACTTCGGTTCCACGCACATGCCCAGTTAGACCATCTAAAGCCTCTCACGTCATAATATTCATCAACTTTCTGAAAGACCAGGCACGTACAGACAGCGCTTCGTCTTTTGAGCACTTTGCCTCTCGTGACGCTCGCGTTCGGACATGCACCACTCTGTTGAAACGAGAAATTGTAGCGAGGGTCCTACCTCAGATGAAAGAAGAATAAGAACAAACTTTTTTTCTGGTGTCCCTTCAAATTTGTTGAAATTAGGTTCCCTGCATCGCATTTAGGCACGTAAAGCCTGCTTATTTTATATTTATATGGTAAATTATTTATGCGTCTTCCTCTAAGCTGACGAAACTGTTAACAAAAGCAAAGCTGTGTCCACTCAGCTGTGTAACAAGCCAAGAAAATGTAATTGTATTTCTCAGAATGACAGAAAAATTTGACGTTCCGGGAACTCTATTTCGTTCCTGACTTTTGTGCCACTAAGTGGCATTTTTCCGCATTTCGAAATTTCGTATATTGTAGCAGTGAATTCGCAAGGCAATCACCAGTGGGACCATCTCTTAGTGCGAAGCGCAAGTGGTGTGCACAAGCTGTGGACGCTGAGCCTGTTCAAGTATTTCTGTCTGTACCGGCTGTCTGCCTACTACCATACGTCTTAAATAACGCTTTCGCAAAGTCTTGCAGGTGCTGGGTAGTTAAATCTTGAACTTCGAAGCCAGAAACTGCCAGCTGCGTCAACAATGTCTGATGAGACCGCCGAGCAAGACGCTGCCCGGCAAAACAGAGCTCAATATCCGTTGGTCATCGTGCCTACCACCCTGTGCCTACGGGATCACCCCTTCTTCAGCGGCACGGAGCACCAAGTTGTGGAAGACGTGCTGCTGCTGTTGGAAAAGGTGCGTGCCATCAACAAGTTGGACGACGCCTCGAAATTGCAGGATGTCTCATTTTACCTCAAAGGCGTTGCCGCTGGTTTGTGGTTCACAAACCACCGTGCTCATTTGCCACTTCCGCCGCTTTCAAGACCACCATTGCAGCATTGTTGGATCACCCCACAGTGCGCAAGCTCCGTTCCGAACAGTGCCTACGTGTACGTGCGCAAAGGCAAGGTAAAAGGTCCACAAGCTATATAGAAGATGTCTTCGATTTATACCGGCACTTGAATCCGAGATGACCGAACAACTTAAGATCAGTCATACCTTCAAAGGCATAGATGACAATGCCTGTTAAACGTTACTGGGGAAACTCCCAAGTACCGTGTCCGAACTTGGGACCTTGTGCCAGAGCTTGGAAGAACATCGAGAGCAACGTGCATCAGTTCGGAGGTCGATGACAGCAGACGACTCTATCGCAGCCCTGACCGTCGGTGGTGACAACACTTTGCTAGCTAATATAAGAGAGTATGTACGTGAAGAAGTCGCTCGACACCTTTTGTGTTTCTCATATCTGCCAAACACCGAAGTGCCAACAAACTGCCTAACGCCGACCATCAGACAGGCTATTGAGGAGCAGGTCACTGAGGCGTTGCCACTGCCGACGACTGCCCTTCCACCGACACCTGTAGCCACGCCACTAACTTATGCGGCCACCACGGCAACGCCACCACGTCGTCTGCCATTGTATACCCCATAACCTGTGTGACCGTCCACCATGCCGTTTCCAGCTACACAGCAGCACTCTGGAAATCCCTGGCGCACTGCTGACAACCAGCCCATCTGCTACTTTTGTTGAATTGCCGGACATGTTCTACGTCTATGTCGTCGATGCTTCACAGCGGATTCGGAGGCACCGACATATTCTGGCTACCCGTTTCGGCCTCTATACCGCGCACCTCACTTGCCACTTGAGGTACGCGTGACGCGTGAACTGATTCCGGTATCTGAACCTCCACTCCTCGACGTTCTTCATTCCGCTCACACTTTGCAATGGAGTTTATTAACGACTCCTGGTATTAGGCAGACAACCGCTAGAGAAAAATACTCGAACAGGCTCAGCGCGCACAGCTCGTGCACACCACTCGTGCTTCACAATAAGATGCTCCCACTGCAGATTGCATTGCGAATTCACCGCTTCAATATAACCAATCGTTTATGATTTCAACACATTGCAGCTATTTTAGTTTAACTGTGCCGCAAAAGCGTACATAAAAGTGTGATCCATCTAACATAACGTTTTGGTTATGTTCAGGTACGACGCGCGATGGAAGCATCGACCGTGATGGGGCGCCTTGGAACCGTCGAGGAAGCAGCCCGTGCCATCGCTTTTCTGGCTTCGGACGATGCCTCCTTCATCACAGGCCACTCACTGCCCGTTGACGGCGGTAGTCTCCTAATCGGAACCCTAAATACAAATGATCTGGTGCCGGCTCACAAAATGTAAATACTTCTTGAGTGAAATTTGCAGCTCAAGAGCAGCGTTCATTGCGTTGCCTTCGTGTGCCGAATAATAAAGTTTACTCCCATTTATAGACTTCTCGAATTAATATCGTTTAGTGCTGAAAATTTCAACTATAAATGTTAGCGAAGCTCACCAGTGGAAAAGATGCAGCTGCCATCAGTGCGAAATGACTAAAGGATTAGATGGCCACAACAACTGCATCGTCTGGTCGGAAGCGAGCTTACACGACATTTTATAACGCCAGCTACGATTCTGTTCTGATCAAGTTGGGCCATTTTCCTGCATCACGTGTGTGCCATACGATTCTCTAAAACACTAAAATACGTAGTCGCTGCCTTTGAAGGCGTCTCATATGGTGGGTTCAGAGCCGCAGCGCTGGACGTACGCAGCAGAGTCCGATACAAGCCACCACATCTGGCCACCACACAGGAAAATAAACTGAGTGAATCTTGTGTAGTGAAGCTTAGAACCGCCAAGCAACGAGTGGCTACAATTTGCGTGTGCAGCATACAATTTCCTGAAGGCAATATCTGCCATGTCATGAGGCTGCAATGAACTGGAAATAACAGTAATGGCTCACTCAGACCTTTGCCCGTGCACGCTACCCTACTAATAACGCGTTGCTTTCGCAGAGACTAATATGCTGTCCAACCCAATACCACCCTAAAATTAGGGTTGCAATTTCTAAGCAGGCAGCTCTAATTCCAGTTACCAGTTACCCACCCAAGCCCCAATTTATTATTAAACATTATGTATTCTATTTGGAAAGGTATTAGTTAGACTTTTGGCATAATAAACATGATTTTGACGTTAGAACTGATGAACGTTTGCTCATTTTAGTGTAACCTATTGAATATTTTCACTTTGGTCAACACACCTAGTTGCTACAGAAAGCTCAAAACAAACAAACATTCATATCTCGGATAACTAAGCTGGTTTCGTTTTGTCGCCTAGAAGTACTTAGCTCATACCCACAAGGGGGATTAGCCAAACTATACCTTATAACGTAAATGTTGTCATAGCATTATGATGCTGATGGTGATAACCTCTGATGGATGGCGCTCACCCACAGAGGGGGAAGGGCCAAGAGCCGGGTGGCAGGATACTTAAATGAAACTAAAATGAAAATGGAGCCAATCTGAAAAAGTAGTTTAAAAATAATACTACCAAAAAAACAAAAATGTTTGCTGAGCAAGCGGTCAAATCGTCTCTTGTTTTTGGTAGACATAGCTACGAATTATAAACTAAAAATCTGAAAACGTTAGGGTTCACTAGCACGGTAATTTTTTAGTTGCGTTGATGTAATAAAACACAGTAGAGCATATATCCATGTGACAGTAACCAAATGAAGTCCCGCCAAGTGATAAAACTACTGGTAGATTTACCTGTATTCCTAGCTTTTGTAATGGGGCTACTAAAAATCATTTTCTCTGATAAGAATAACGATGACAGAATAAAAAGAAATGTTCAATTGTTTCAATTTTGTTGCACCAAATGCATAGCGGTGACGCCTTGAGTCGAGCTTTGTTAAGGTAATAATTTAGTGTTGAAACCTCACAGTGCATTCTGTTATAAGTGACCTCTAACTGGTGAGATGCACACCACTGTTTATTCCAGCAATACCTAAAATGCTCGAAATCTTCGAATTTATGCAAATTACCTTTTCACCATTGGAGGCAAGCATTTCGGAACCTTAGCCCTGTCACGTAAGCCGTATCTGGCGAAACTGGGATGGTGGGCCCACTCATGGATACTGCTGCTAAAGAGTCCGCCATTTCGTTCAAATATAATCCGCGGTGGCCCGATATCCATAGCAAATGCAGTTTTTTACGTTTTTTGGTACTAAATGCCAAAACGTATTCATCAGCTCTGCATTTGTTGCCGCAAAAAGTGCATTACAAACTGATAAATGTGTAATGATAACTGCTAATGATTCGCTTGAGGGCAATTTGCGTAGGGCAAGAACAATGGCCAATAATACTGCAATGAATACTGGAGTATAATATGGGAGTCGAATCGAAAAGGATCAGTCCAAAGAAGGAAAGAAGATGCCAACCCCAGCCTTTTCTTTTGACACACATGCATCAGTCGCAATGATCTTACTTATCTTTAGGTGAGCTAGATAATTTCAGTTTCAGTTTCA
The DNA here is from genome assembly GCA_013436015.1 of Rhipicephalus annulatus. Lineage (NCBI taxonomy): Eukaryota > Metazoa > Arthropoda > Arachnida > Ixodida > Ixodidae > Rhipicephalus > Rhipicephalus annulatus. Next base: position 90,143 of record WOVY01000430.1, read on the forward strand.
GTTTTATTGAGCATTTTCTTCACAGAGTTGCGAAAAAGAAAACGCAAGGATAAGAGCAAAAAGCTGCTATAATAGCAGCTTGACGAGGCTCCTACCCCTTTTCACTTGGCATTACAAAAATCCGCAGAGCACAAAACATGAAAAAAACAATTTGACGTCGATTTTCAAAACTTCAAGAAATTAGGAAATAAAAAGAAAATGCATCAAAATTACATCAGTTTCAGGTTTACATATAATAAGCAAACCACAAAGAGAGAAAAAAAACAAAAAACAAGAGAAAACAGCGTGCGTTCAATCATGAAACATTGCACACGTTGCTAAACGGCTACCAAAGTATTACAAAATGATTATACAACGTTTACAACACTGGGTATGCGAAAATCGAAAGTTTTAATGCACAAAGGAAACACTGACGAGTGAAATGTTCCATGTTTTACTCGTAAAAAAAGCCACAAAAAAAATGTCAAAGAAAGCAAACATCATAGGATGCCATGTTACACACGAGCACTATTATAGGGTGTTTCTTTTACATATAGTATTGTAGCCGGACAACTAGAAGAAGCTTATCTACACGCGGCCATTTTGGATGAGAAGGTTCTTAGTTTTTTTATGTATTAGAAAGATGTCGATGTTTTTAATTTTAAACACGCTAAAACAAGCTGAAATACAGTGTTTAAGTCTTCTCAAGCCGTGATTGGTTCGCGAAAAAGGAACGAACCAGGAAGGCATCTTCCGAGTGTCATAATAGGATTTTGTATTTTTTCTGAGGTTACACAGTTTAAGAAAACAAGCGTTGTTTGATAACAAGCTTTGTTTGTATTTCATAATAAGGTGTAAGCTGTGTACGTGATCGATGGGTAAAAACTTATATTCTCTGAATAAATGACTTGTATGTGCGTCGTATGATACGTTTGCAATATGACGAATCGCTTTTTTCTGCAATAAAAATATTTTGTTCCGATTTGCTTTAGATGTATCTGCCCACACTAGACTACAATAGTTTATGTGAGATGAAAACAACGTATTATAGAGTAAAAGTTTAATGTTTGCTGGAAGTATCTGTCGAAATTTAGAGAGAGCACCACACGTCCTAGCTATATTTCTAGTTACTTTATTAACGTGTTCGTCCCAATTAAGATTTTCATTAAAAATTACTCTTAATGATGAAACTTCTTTGACAAGCTCAACTTTTTCGGGCCTGAGATATATATCCAAACCACGACACAGCCTTCTGAACCGGTGCGAATACCACAGCTTTGGATTTTTTTTTGTTGATCAATAAATAATTTGCAGTACTCCATATGAAGATGTCGTTAAGAATGTTGTTGGCTGAGTCTGCAAGCTTACCTAAATTATTACCATAAAAAATATACTAGTGTCATCTGCATAAATTATAAAGACCACATATTTGCTGACACTTATGTCGTTTATATAAATATTAAACAGTAGGGGCTCTAATATGCTGCCCTGAGGTACACCTGACGTTATGGTTAGAAGGGAGGATTGGCTGTCATTTATAACAACAGATTGCTTTCTTTGTGATAAATAAGATTTCAGAAAGTCAAGTGGGGTTCCCCGAAAACCATAATGACGCAATTTTGCATAGAGTACTTCGTGGTTGATTCTATCAAACACTTTGGAATAGTCAATAAAAACACCCAGTGTTAACAGTTTCTTTTCAAATGAGTTAAGTATGAGTTCTTTTTGTGTGAGGAGAGCCAGTTTCATGGACATGCCCCGTCGGAAGCCAAATTGATGTGGTGATAATATAGAGTACTTTTCACAAAAAGACATGACACGTTGATATATGATTTTCTCTAGTCCTTTGGATATAACAGAAAGTATGGAGATCGGACGATAATTAGAAAAGATATTTCGGTCACCAGATTTGTATAAGACACTAACTCTCGCATGCTTCATTCTTTCTGGGAAAAGTCCAGTAGATAAGCAGATAATAAACAGATGGGTAAGAACAGGTAACAAAAGATCAAGTGCTGCTTTAATAGGCTTAATTTGTAGGTCATCTATGTCCCGAGCAGTAGTGTTTTTAGTGACATAAATACAGACAATACTTCTTCAGGAGTTGTGTTTAAAAATATCCAGTGCTCATGTTTGGCACACCTAGAAAGTCCCTGTAATCATTATTACAGGCACGAGAAGGGTTCAATAAATCAGAGGACACCAGCGTTGTGAAGTTAGCAAGTTCTTGACCTTTTACTATCTTGTTATCTATGTTTAACTCAAGCGCGTTGTCTCGAGAGCAACTTCTATTTAGAAGCTTATTTATTTCTCGCCAAAGCACGTCGCCACGAGTGCTAAACCTCTTAAAAAGAGCTTAATAGTACGCATCCTTAGTTTTTCTCAGGTGCTTCGTTACAAAATTTCTATACCGCTTGAATTCCGAAAGATCGTTATGGTGTCTTGTTTTCACGAATTTCGCGTACAGTAGATTTTTCTTCTTAATTTTTCCAGACATTCTCGCGTCATCCATTGTTTCCGACCTTTCTTTAGGGTTTCGATAGTTTTATATTTAAAACACTTATGGTAAGTTTTTGTTAACAGGCACATGAATATTTCATACGCCTCATTAGCGTTAACTGATTTATAGACAGGATCCCAACAAATCTGCGCAATTTTACGCCTAAAAGTGTCTAATGTTTTGTTACTAATTTCTGTATTTTGTATGATTGTGGAGTTGATACTTTTGCACGATTAAGATACTCGTTGTGATTTTGAAACATGTATATAGGGTAGTGATCACTAATATCGGCAATAACAGTTCTAGATACGGTTGAATCACTTATGTTATTTGTAATAAGTGAGTCGATAAGGCTTTCAGTATCTGAAGTGACACCTGTAGGTTCAGTAATAATATTAGCACACGCAAAGGAATCAAGTAGTAGTTGGAAGTTACCAGAGGTTTCAGTTTGCTGTAAAAGGTTTATGTTGCAGTCGCCCCCTATAATAATGTGCAACTTGTTAGTGCACGCATACGTAAGCAGATTTTCAAAAAATTGAAAAAACGCTTCTGTTTTAGATGCGGAGCATCTAATACTCAAGGCTTGTAGTGCGGCACCGTCTGCACGCTTCCTCCTCCTTCTTCCACCATCTGTGCATCCCTTCCTCCTCTACACACCGCGCGCGCTTCACTCCTCCACCATCTGTGCACCCTTCCTCCTCTACACACCCAAGGAGGATTAAAAAAATTGCTGGAGTGGAAATGATTGCGCAGATGTGAAGCCGTTCCTCTGGCAAGATGGCGGCTGTGGCGGCCATCTTACTAGGGGCATGATAAAGTGTCGCCGTTTAGCGATCGAAAACGAAGCGTTTCCCTCGCACGCCCAAGGAGTTTAATGCAACCAACATTTTTGGGGCCTCATAGTGCTCCAAGTGCGTCTTAAAGTCACTAGTTTTCCGTAGTGAGCCTCTAATTGGAGGCAAAGTTCTTTGAAGATTCAGTCATCCATATTTGTTTCTGAGTGTTATTTCGTCAGGAACAACCATCCTTTATATAGAACTACCGTAGTATTTACATAACGAATCAAAGCCACTTGATCTTTAAGCGGGCACTATCAGAAAAGAGCATGTTTCCGCCATCTTGGCAGTGGCAATAGGTGGCTTCACTTCTGCTGGCAAGGCATCGCAGGAGCTTCCACTCCAGCAACTTTTCTTTAATTCTCCTTGTACACACCACGTGCGCTTCTCCTCTTCACGAACATTCGCTAGCTGTATAATGTAGCGCGCATGCGCCGTCACGCTTCGAGAACATCGGCAGCTGACGCGTGCGCATGCGCCGTCGCGCTTCGAGAACATCGGCAGCTGACGCGCGCGCATGCGCCGTTGCGCTTCTCCCCCTTCTCGAACATTCGACAGCTGACAGTGCATGCGCCGTCGCGCTGTATATATACTCAAGGTCGGCGCTCGCTCGCTCAGTTGCCGCTCGTCGGTTGGTTTGTAAGGCGCGTCGACGTCCAAGGTCGCGGTGAAATAAATTCCAACGAATCCACAAACACAATGATCGACGTCCCTTCGACCAGCGCCGCCCTTTCGCATACGTGTGTACGTGTTCACTCATTTAACACCCCCTCCTACAACCACGTTAACCAATTTAGCCATCGACCCAAGTAAGTCGCAATTTAACACCCCATTTCACAACCACGTTAACCAATTTAGCCATCGACCCAAGTAAGTCGCACTTTAACACCCCGTTAACCAATTATATGCTCCGCATCCTCCTCAGTGTTCCCCCGAGGGAAGCTGCGGGCAATTTTTTTCTGTCATGTGGACGATAAACCACCAAATATACATACTTGTGACATGCTAGTGATAATGCCTTATAGTCCGGTGTAATCGCTGAAAAGTCTAAGAGAAGGCTGCAAACTAAATGGTCAGCAATTGGTTGCAACACACCTCCCCCTCGACGAGAGGGCCTGTTTAGAAAGAACGATTTATACGTTGGCAAGCATAGTACCTCGTCATTGCACGTGTACGAAGTTTCAGAAGTCATGATGATGTCGAATTTAAACGACAATTCCTCGAGAAACGTAGTCACATCATCGTGCTTGTTGCGAGCTGAGCGAGCATTTAGGTGCATGATACTGCAATATCCACTAGTGTAAGGTATATTGACATCACGTGGTAATATCGCCTTCTTAACAAAATGAAAAAAAGAAAAAGAAAAAAGGTCGCGCCGAAAAAACGAAAAGCGCTAATCAGATAAGCCTACGGCATACTAGATGCCCCGCGGCTGCTTGAAGTGGCCGCGTGCATCTTGTGCAAGTCGGCTTCACATGTGATTTTGATCTGCACGAGATGTTTCCGTTTCACGCGCAAATATTTTGCCGCCACTTGCCCACGCGAAGCGCCAGTTCATTTCCCGTTTTCGAGCAATCGTCATACCCAGCAATTTTTTTCAGTTGAGGACAAAGGTGTTCATTTACGAAAAAAGACTGTTTAGTTGTGAATCCCAGTTCCTAAGCTGTGATAATCTGCTAACTGGTCATTTACGTACCTATGTGCCAATTGTTTCTCGTTATGAGGAAACATATCATCAAATCGTATGCTAAGCATTGACTATAGGTTGTGTATTCTACCAATATGTTTAATTTTTACATTCAGTTGCTGTAGTAGCGCTTGTGCAAATACTATTTGTGGGGTGTGTAGTCGCGAACAATGTGTTTCGAAAAATAAAGCCCGTTCTTGAATGAAAGCATAAAATGAGTGTCTTTGGTGTGAACTCTATATCTTTAACAATGCTTGCACAGTAAGAATTTTAAGCCGATTTAGCGGAGAAGGTAGGCGAGCTTTCATATACAACACGTTATTTGCAACAAATTTTGGTAGACCCAGACACAAACGCAACGCTTCTCTTTCCAGCAGTATTAGGGGTCTCATTTTATAAGCTGCGTGGTCAGAATATAATACACATCTGAATTCCATGATGGGCCACACATAAAGTTTATATATCATTATTAGCACATTTCTTCTTAAACCCGCTTTACGGTTTTCGAGCTTCCGTAGCCAACCCTTGGCCCGTGTTGCCTTGGAGTACACATCATCAATGTGACTTCTCCTATTTATTGTGTCAATATATATGATTCCCAATTTTTTAAGGGAATTCGCCTGCGGGATGAGCTCATTACTGTACATTAACGAGATGTTGATAGGCTGCATAAAAGAGAATGCAAGAAGCACACTTTTCTTACGTTCAGGGTCATATGAATATTTTTAAGCCATCTTTGTATCATATTGAGATAATTTTGTAGACTCTGATATAGGGATTGAAGGTTGGTATTACTTGCAATGAAAGCAATATCGTCCGCACACACATATAACTGAATATCCTTAGTTGATGGAATGGAGCTTAGGAAAATGTTAAATAAAACTGGCGACAGTACAGCCCCCTGTGGTACACCACGTGTCTGCTTATATCTATTCGACGAGTACCCACCTTTAAAGCAGTAATATTCTCTCCCTCTTAAAAACTCCCATACTCACGCAGTAATGTAGTTGGGAAAGTGGTGATATTTCATTTGTTTTAATAAAACTTAATGCTCAACCCCATCGCACGCTTTAGCCAAATCTAGAGTAACTAATGCACAGTATTGGCGCCGACGCCGAGCCAGTTGTATTCGGCTCTTTAAATCAACATGCGCACACCATATTGAGCGACTGCATCTAAAACAAAGTTGACTAAGGTTTAGTATTGCGTTATTGTTAATATATTCCATTACCCAGACATTCAAAACTCTTTCAATTAGCTTAACCAAATTTGACGTGAGTGATATCGGCCTTACATTGTACAAGGCGAATCCTTTTTGCAGCTTTTTAAGAAGTGGAATCACTTTAGACAGCTTCCATCCCACAGGTATCCAAGCTTTTGTCAAAGAAAAATTCACCAGATTAAGTACTTCAGTTTGAGAAATCTCGAATATTACTTATATCGTTGCATTTGTTACCCCATCTGGTCCAGGTGCTGAAGGAGATCAGTGCCTTATTATCTCTGCCAGCTCATCTAAAGTAACCTCCTCGAAATCCTCGCCTGTGATTGGGTTCACAATATGCAGTGGTATAGTTGACATAAATATATCTTGGAGTCCTTTCGCAATATTTTCTACTAAATCAGAGAGTGCACGGGGAGGGGGAACCAGAAGAGTCAATATCTTCAGCGGGTGATAACATCTTTTGAGATCTTAAAAATCTGAAGAGCATTTTCTTTTTGTTTTTAGCCCTAGAAAGATAATCACGTCGTTTCATATTATAACCATCTCTTGCTGTACTTACTGTGCGTTTGAAGTCTGCTGCTGCGAATCAATCATTACACCAATTTTTTGGACATTGGTTGACGAGCTGTTGTGTCCATGCAGCTTTCCGTTTTCAATGGCTCCTGATGCACTCTTCAGTCCACCATGGACTAAAAGAACCTCTTGTGGCAGAGTTTAATTTAAAAGTTGTGTCTTTGACTGATCTTTTTAACACTGCACACAGACTCATGGCTTTAATGTCAACTTGTATGTCCTTGCGGTGATCAAAGGTAGCCCTCAAGTCTTTTTCTAATTTTCTATAGTCGAGGAATTAGCGGGCCTTTTCGGCGTCGTGTATTCTCGGAAAGTTCCGTAAAAAACTAATAGGCAAGTGGTCACTGTTAGTAGCACACTCTAAAGTTTGCCACGAACGTATATTTAGAGATGAGCTGAAAATGTCAAGTCAATTAGAGATTCAGAGAGACCTCGGACAAAGGTAGCAGATTAAGAATTTAAACAAGATAAATTCTTGTCAATAGCCAATTTCCACAAGCGTTTTCCGCTTAAGTCTGTCTTACAAACCCAAGCCACATGATCTGAATTGAAGTCTGCAGTGATTAACATACCCTTTCTTCAGGCAGAGAACATATCGTCTAGACTTCGTGGGTCTTGCACCCGGCTTGGAAATAAGCATTTACAAACGAAAAGGGCGAACTGTCGGGTAATATTATGTCTTTTCTCAAAATTTCACAATCTGGAGTCACACAACGATAAGAGATCGTAGCTTTGTGACTAAACTTAGTTGCTATCAAGACAGCAAGCCACTACCTATGCTAGGTCGGTCCAATCGAAATAGCCGATAATTGTTTATGTAAAACTTCTGGCTGGTTGAAAGCCAGGTTTCTTGCAGCAATATAATATCCGGGGAAAGTTGTGAAGAAAGGTATGGTAGGTCTGTGGCTGCGGAAAAAATGGATATGCAATTCCACTGTAATATGGTTAGAGAACCTATTTTGACGACAGAATCGTCACAAAAACTGCTTGGTCCAAAATGTCCTTTCGCAAAGTCTTTTTTAGACATGTTCTCAAAGAATTCTTTTTTGGATAGATACTTTTTAGATTTCGAATAATGCGAAGAATTTTTTGATTGGGGAGGTCGGGTTCGCTTCAGAGCCTTATGAGAGTCCATATCCATATCTGCACATGCTTACGAATCATCCATTAGATCACCTTCTTCCGTTGTTTTGGAAGTCCCTGCCTCAGGAGAAATTGCTTGCTGATGTGTTGTCGCACTTTCTATTTCCGTACGCTGTGATACCAATGATGTCTGAGTGTTCCACTCGTTCGTATTTGCTACACCTTGAATTTGAGATAGTTGATTGGAAACCAATTGTGCCAAGCTTTCAAAAAGGTTGTTTGCGAGGCGTCCCATTCCCTTTTCCGTAGCCTTCTCTATGGCCTCTGCGATAAATGTTGCGAGAGATGCATTCATGGCGGTGTTATTACGGGCTGCAACACCTGAATATCCTTTGGATCTCTCCTGCATTTCTGCAACGGCTTCTCTCCGAGAGCACCGCTTGCGTTCTACAATATGCAATATGGCAAGCTCCCTTTCTTCTGCTGCACATTCTGCGGAGTCTGCAGGGTGCGCCCCATTACGGAAGCAGCTCTCTTTCTCAGAGCTTCACTTGCGGCAGTCATAATTTTCACCACACCGACGGCCTCTAAGAACTGATCAGCACCCTCTGAAGCTATGTCCATATCGCCAACACTTCAAACACTGCAGGGGTTTGGGGGAAAGTGGCTCTACCTCATAGATTAGTGGCCATGCCTTAATTTCGGAAGGTCGGACTGTTCCTAAAAAGGTCGCTATCACCGATTTCGTTGGGGATTTTATGTTGTCAATTGTGCGGATGCATCTGTACACTTAAAATACACTCCCCACCGAAAACAAATCTAGCACTTCTGCAGGTGTCAGGCTTGTGTCTACACCCCGGACTAATCCTTTCGAGCATACCAGGTGTGCCAGAATAAATTCAAGTCCGAGCTTCTCAACCTCTTTGTCTTTCGAGGGCACGATGCATATTGTTCACTGCATGGCTGCTCCCCGAGCGATAAAGACATTGCCATCGAGAGTTTTACCCACTTGAGATTATGTTACCTGCATCCACGTGAGCTATCTTCAAACGGTCTATTGAAAGCGTCTCTTCGCGTCCGTCAACAAGGAAATAAATCACATAGGATCGCTCTTCAGAATATTAGAAAAACCATCATAAGGCGCTGGTAATGAAGTTCAAGTAACATCGTGACGGATGAAGACATTGCCGGTATGAAGGAATCATGGGGTCATATAAACAGTCTTGTACTCGCAACGAAGTGGTGGTGGTGCAGTAGCTATAGTAGTTTGCCGGTGGTCGGCTTTAAAGTATGCCTTAGTCTTTGAAGTGAAGAACTCACCAGGTACGCGAAATGTCAGGCCGGAAACCTGCTTTGTGGATGAGAAATATGTAGCTTCTTGCACCGCGGCGCGCAGACCTAGTTGGACAGAAAACAGGCGCTCTGTCCGTAGGATTGTTGAGTCTTGAGTATGCAGCGATGCCTTCAATTTAAGGTGGAAACTTTCTACCATACCATCCAAACTCAGGTGTTAAGGGCCACTCACCAGGTTTGACAATTTTGAGCTGACAAGCGCAACGCATGCATTAGGCGTTCACGATGACGTGTGCCAAAGTTAGCAACGCTACGTGCCACGAAAATGTGTCAAATTTTAAGATGAACGCTAATTCTCCTTCTTTTTGCGGGTTCGCGCCGAGATGATGAGTGCATGACATGCGCGTATGAATGGCTCTACGTACACGGCAATGCAGTGACGTTTCATTTCATTTCATTTCATTTATTTTACCCTCAATCGCACATTGCTTTACAGAGGGGAGTGTGGTACAAGAAATAAATAGACTAAGATCAAGAGAAACATAGTGACATCAAAATGATAAAGATTACAAGGCATGTAAATTTGACGTTAGGCAATACACTGGATGTATGTGTAAGTACCATGAGAAACATGGGGGAAACAGAATACAATTATCTAAATGTACAATATACACTTCACGCGTCATCACGTAAGTACTCCTGTATTGTGGAAGAAAGCAAGTCATTATTTGACATGGAAACCATGTCCGAGGGAAGGTGGTTCCAGTCGTTGGATGTGCGTGGGACGAAGGAATGATGAAAAGTGTTAGTGCGGCCGCTAGTGACGTGTACCTTATGTTGATGATCTAAACGAGCTGAGTAATAGGCAGGAGTGGTAATGAACTGAGTTCATAATCAAATTGTGGTTTTGGGACGTTAAACCCCACAAATCGATCAATCAATCAGTAATGAACTGAGCTTTCAAAAGTGGATGATTGAATATCTTGTGAAAAAGTATGAGACGAGGTGCTTTGCGACGTGATTCGAGTGACTGTAGTGAAAGGCTGGGTTTCATTGACGTAACACTGCTAGTGCGATGGTAGTTAGATAAAATGAAGCGTGCTGCGTTATTTTGTACCATTTCAAGCGAGTGAGTCAAGTTCAGTTGAAAAGGATCCCAAATGGAGCATGCATATTCGAGTTTTGGACGAACTAGTGTTTTATACATGATTAGTTTCACGGCTTGAGGGGCACGGCTAAAGTTGCGTGGTAGGTACCCTAGCATACGGTAGCTATTGTTAATAACATAGATAATATGATGTTTTCAGTTCAAGTCAGATGTTATATGAATCCCCAAGTATTTATACGAAGTTACAGACTCTAGATCAACGTCATTTAGGATGTAGTTAGCAGGGGGTCTGGTAGTTTGTGAGATACGTAAAACTTTACATTTGTTAGTGTTGAGGTTCATGTGCCAAGTTCTACACCAGCTCGCAATATTATTAATGTCACTTTGCAAAGAACTAGCGTCAGAGTTAGATGAAATTTCTCGGTAAACAACGCAATCGTCGGCGAAAGGGTGAATTGAAGAAGTTACAACATCGGGTAAATCGTTAATATAAATAAGGAATAGTAAAGGGCCCAACACAGAACCCGGGGGCACACCAGAAGTAACGGGAGAAGAGGGTGAGCTGTAGTTGTTAGCAACAACGAATTGTGAGCAATTAATTAAGAAAACCTCGATCCAAGCAAGAATTCTGCCATCAATATTAAGGGTCCTAAGCTTATATAGTAGTAGGTGATGATTAATCTAGTCAAAAGCCTTCGAAACGTCTAAAAAAGTGCAGTCGACCAGTGAACTTCCATCTAGAATGATATGTAACGAATGGGTAAAACAAAGCAACTGTGTTTCACATGAGAATGACTTCCTAAATTCATGCTGTGACGTGCTAAAGAACGATTTTGATTCTAGAAAGGTGACCAAGTTAGAGAAGATTATGTGCTCCAAAAGTTTGCATGGTATAAAAGTAAGTGAAATAGGTCAGTAATTAGTAACATAATGCTTGTTTCCTGATTTGTGTAGCGGAACCACCTTTGCCTCTTTCCAAACGCGTGGCACAACACCTTCAATCAAAGACTGTTGCAATATTTACATGGGAATGTAGATGAGGCATGCTTATTTTCTTTAAGGATTCTTGCGTTTATGCTTCCAACACCACAAGCAGAGGATATTCTGAGTAATTTAAATAGTTTTACAATTACATGGGCCTCAGTCACTATAACAGACGTTGATGGATAGTTGCGCGCTTGTAAAAAGACGGTAGCAGAAGTGGACGACAATGAAAAGTTCCGGACAAAATTTTCGTTCAGACATGCTGCACACGTCTCGCAAAGTACGGGAAGGCCGTCCGAGTCAACAAGTACAATTTCACTGTCGTTGGTAGTTGTAAGAGTTTTCTAAAACTTTCTAGGGTTCCTGACAAGCATTGATGGCAGAGTGTTAGATAGAAAGTTAGCCTTAGCATCCGAAACTGCTGACGAGTAAACTCGCGCAGCACTCTCGTAGGAGCGCCAGCGTTTCTCCGTACTCTGGAGTTTTGTAGCACGAAACAAGCGTTTCTTTTTGTTAGAAAGTCGCTTTAGGTATGTATTGTACCATGGTGAGCAAGAGCTCACAGGTATAGACTTTAAGGGATCAAAGAGACGAGTAAGTTCGTAGATTTTGTTAACAAACATATCCCAGTTTTCCTGAACGGTTCTATTATCAAAGTCACGTAGATAAGTGTCGTAAAATAGAGAGAGTTCGTTGTTGATTGCCTCAAAGTTTGCAGCATTGTAGTTATAGATAACCTTGCGTTTCTTAGTAGCAGTTGGCATGCTGTTGCGTATGTGAAAATGTAGCAGACAGTGATCGCTGAGACCAGGAAGTGAGTTTAGTGCATGAATGTTGTCAGGCATTGTTGTAAGAATCAAGTCAAGAATGTGCGACGAAGAATTGGTGACGCGAGTTGGGTTATTCACCATCTGCGTAAAATTAAACAGGTTGCAAGTATCGAGAAAACATTGGCCATTTGAAGAAAATGGTATGACGTCTGGTAACGATGACGCCCACATTATGGTAGGATAGTTGAAGTCGCCGAGAATAGTTATCGAAGAAGATGGGTACCGCATTGTAATTTCATTAATGTTATTGTGAAACTCTTGAACAAAGCTGATGTCTGTATCTGGAGGGCGGTAACAGACGCCAAGAACAAGCGTTTTATTATGCACAACCAACCCGCACCATATCACTTCCAATGTAGACGTCACGTTTATAAGAAAGGACTTAAAACGCTTCGAAATGGCAAGCAAAGTACCACCACCTTGTCTTCCATCTCTATCGCGGCGGTAAATGTTCAATGATTTGGAAGTAGGAAAAATTTTGTTATCGCAAAAATGAGCATTCAACCAAGTCTCGGTCACGGCAATCACGTCGGCTTCACAAGAATCGATAATAGCGTCAAAAGCGTCTCGCTTTCCCATTATACTACGGATGTTCGTGTAGAGCACCGAAATAGGACGTGATACGATACTGCCACTTCCCCTTGCTGATTGTTATGAGGAGACATTAGATGTCCGCGCACGTGACAAAAGTGCGGCATCAGGCAATAAACGTGCGTGAAGGTCATGGCTGTGATCGGAAGTTGAGTGCGCCCCATTTTCGATGCGGGATTCGCTGCCATTACTGCGAGAATGCGCAGTAGTCTCGCGAACAATGCCCGCGGAAGCATCATAACAATAGTTTCTGTGGTTAACAACAAGCTTGTCGTAACGAAGCTCAAAAACGGGTCGGCCAGGCAATGATTTTGCATAATTGTGCAGCATCTTGCGCGCTGTTTTTGTAGCCAGACAGTAGTCCTCTGATACAGAGACGTTATGACTTCTCAACTTTGATCGACGTGCCAGCACAAGTTCTTTTGCTTTAGGGCTTGCAAATTTTACTATCACTGGTCGAGTTTTCTCGCGTATATATGGACCACCTAAACGATGGGCATTTTCTACTGCATTCGAGTCAAACTCGGCGCCTAGGCTACTAGAGAGCAAGTTGGTAAGTGCCTCTTCAGTAGCTTGCCAGGTCTCATTCTTATCGGGCATACCGAAAAACACTTAGTTGCACCTTCGGGCTCTGTCCTCGAGGTCATTTAGACGGGACACCAATGCGTCATTTGTTTGATTGATGCTTCCGATAGCTTCATTCGTGACCTGCAATTTTTCTCAATGACCGCAACCGAGTTAGTCCACAGTTCAACCGTCGAAAGCCGCCTTTCAATCTCGCATAATTTGCTCGCCACAAGTTGCTCGCTGACTTTCACCTCGTCGATCGCCTTTGCCAAATTGGACTGCTCAACGACAGATGAGTCACAGCGGGCACTTATCTTAGAAAGCATTGCCATAACTTCTTTATGACGCGCATCAGAAGAAGCTGTGTTGTTCTCGACATCATCTAGTGGCCCAGGGGTCTTTTTTGGAGGCCCTGGGTTTGCTTCAAAGTCACCGCAACATTGTCCTCTACGTATACTATCGTGCTCTGACGTTTCCAACAGGGGCATGTGACATGGTGAAAGTTATTAAACACGACACGCGTAGTTTATGTATTTGGTGCTTGGTGACATTAATAAATCCGTAAATAAATGAGACGTCATAAGAGAATGTGAGCATTATTTTTTATTTTTCCCCGTGAATTCAACAATATGTGGGGCTAATGTGCCGGCGTTTCGCATGCGGTCCTGTCCCCCCGGTCAGCGCATCGAGCAGACGATAGCCGCGGAACACTCCTATACATTCGCACACTCATTGTGTTAATCCATTCAACCGCGTCTAAGCCACCGTTTCCCAACCATCCCGCAGAAACAGGCAGTAGACTTTAAAACAACTCTGGTCAACAACAGCAACAAAAATGCGCTCGCGTGCACAGGGGTTGGGCTTGTTCGAGCACGTCATGCACACGTGACCTCCTGGTCGGATTCCAGAGAGGGTAGGGAAGAGACTTGGCTTGCGAAAGCTACGCAGGGGAGCGGCAAGGGTTTCGAGCTTGCCTCCTCTCTTGCTCGTTTCGCGCCGCTTCAATAAAGCAGTTTTGTCAGCTCGTAATGAACCGAGTGAAAAATGTTTGTCGCAAAAAGTGCTTCATCAGATACTCAACACCTTCCACGGTCAAACTAAAGTTTGGTATAGGGCCTGGTGAATGCTTCCTGTGTTCCACCAAGAAGGCTGGGAGGACCCAAAAGCCAAAAGAGAGAAAGTTCAAATGGTCACCTTCCGTCTGTCGATATGGTGGGTGTCACACCATAACGAGAAATACGGGTTTCAACGAGGGCCTGAGCAACAGATCAGGCAGCGATGTTGCTTAGTAACGTTGCATCGAGCCAGCATTCGATACAAGTGAGTGCGTAACGCTAGTTGGCGCGCGGTGGCAGTGGACCCATAATGGGCACCGTTAATTCAAGTATCCAGTCTGACTGCAGCGCCAGAATACATGGCCTAGCGGATAAAAAAGCAACCTTGACACGGCCTCAATGAAAACGGAACGCGACGCACGCGTTTCGCGCCCTGCATCCGTCGGCGAATTGTGGACAGAATACATGGGGGATGGAGGCACGCGTCCATTTTCTGATTGAGTGATATGTAGGGTTTAACGTCCCAAAACCACCATATGAATATGAGAGACGTCGTAGTGAAGGGCTCCGGAAATTGTGACCACCTGGGGTTCTTTAACGTGCACCCAAATCTGAGCACACGGGCCTACAGCATTTCCGCCTCCATCGGAAATGCAGTCGCCGTTGCCAGTATTCGATACCGCGACCTGCAGGTTAGCAGCCGAGTACCTTAGCCACTAGACTACCGCGGCGAGGCTGCGTCTATTTTCTGCTTGCCCCTCACGGCGAGGGTTGATGACTTTTAGATAGAGCAGTGTGAGCAACGCAGCTGCATCTAGTCGGTGTGCGGCGCCTATAGGCACCCGACAGTGAACCAGAGGGCGCGACGAAGCTTTTTGGGCCGCTTCAGCATTGTTGGTACCGACCACCAGGGATACAAAGAAAATGGAACGCTCACTGAACACTGTGACACATGAAGCGTTAGTGCCCTTTTGGACATGTTTTCAAAGAACGCTTCCTGGGCGCTTACATAATCAGCCGTGACCCCCTTGCTCACAAATACAAAAGAAAATGACATGCACGTGAAAGTTCGGTTTTGCTGCGTCTACTCGCTAGGCTACGCATTGGAAGACTCGGTTTTGCTGTGCCTACTCGCTAGGCTGTGTGTTCTTGCGCTACCATCACATTTCGTAAACTGCATTGCCGGGTGCCTATGTCGAAATGAAGATTTTCAGAGCGAACTTCTGCTGATTGAAGCACTCTTGGCATGTGACATTGTGCATTACTGGCCTACCTGGCGACGGAGGTGGAAATGGCTTTGTAAATTCTTGTAGAGTGGTAGCGAAATCGCCCATCCTTGTAGGTGTGTGCTTATACGAATCGCAAAGGCGGTGCAGTTGTGCTGATGTCTCGTACCGACAGGTTCGTCGTGGAGTCCAGAACGCTACATTGGCATAGGGCAACAACCAAGTTGAAATTCCAGAAAACATTTGCCTCTACGGTCGGCTCGCGGACGTCAGCGATGGGGAATAGCGATAAAAGGGTCGCCATAGTCATAGACGAAGGGTCACTGACTTTTGGCCACAAGCCCAAATAATAAAGCCGGGGACCGCATTCAGAAAACACGCCACGGCGATGTCATTTTAAGTCGTCAAGTGGTAGACGGAAGCCCACAACTTTCTGCGTAGAAACAATCGCCACCGTTATAGAAACATGCGGCACCTAATTTTGCTCTGCCTCATCGAATTACATGAAAGCATCGCACACTGTTCACTAAACTAAGATGCTTTATAGCTGCAAGTTCATTATTCTAATATACTTTCGTACTTTTAGATTAAACTCTTTGCTAATTCGGAACCTGCAGTGCACGTTCAGTCGGGGCCAGAAACAAGGCGCGACATGCATTCACTGGAGCAGTGAGCATAGATGTTCGAAATTGGGTGGTATTTATGCTCTAAAACGTTTGTGTCTGTTGGGGAGTTAACGAATAATATTGCATGCAACCAGTATTTTGCGTTGCCTTACATTTATTTTGCCACCACCTATTGAGCATCGTTCACTGTAATGCATAATTACCCGAAAAAGGAGTAATGGAGCCCAATAATGCGCGCGATGGACGGATAGACCGTTGAGGAGCAACCACAGAGGGAAGCGTGCCACGCGAAACCACTTACTCTCCAAACACGCTCCCAACGGATGAACCGCCCGGGTATTGCAGGCAGCCCAAAAAGCGTTGCCAAGGTGACCACGCCTCCCTCTCCTCCTCTGCTGGCTCAGTCTTTCCCCGTACTTAGCCGGCGACGGTTCATATTGCATCGCGCTCGGAGTGCTTGACCACGACCGCCTGGATTCGACAATCTAGGAATTACGACGTTGTGCTTGTGTGTACGCTTGGATAAGCGTGGGTTACTGCTTTTGCATTTAGCTGCACCCATGAAGTCTGGAGAAAGTCTCGACACATCACCACGCCGCGCTGTATATCTCTGGCTTCAAGATAGCCACGACCAACACACGACCGCAACTGTTGGGAAGGCCAATATCGCGGACGAGAAGACAACAGGCATATCGGATAGATACTTCAATCGGACTCGGGGCAGAGAACAGCGCTGGAGTCCAAGGCAAGTAGGTCATCATTCTTTATTCTACTCTACTTGTCGCGTATGCCATACGGATCGCGCTTGCCGGCAACGGGCTCGGTCGTGTTGTATATCGCACGCACGAAATGCATCGCGAAGGTCAGCTTCGGCGTCTGCAGTACGCCTTTGTTTTGCGACCACCTGGAAATTGGCCGCCATTGCCGTTGGCCTCCCGTATGCTCACTCATCGGGTGCTCGCCTGTCTTCGCCGCCGCAATGAGCTCCGGGCTGATTATATTGGGCTGAGACCTTGTCGCTGTGTTGGGAGTCGTGGGAAACACGTTGCGGGTTCTCATAAAGAGCTCCGTTGTAGTATGTCGCGCGCTGCAAGTGCACCTGCAAGGGCTGGCGGGGCTTTCGCTAGCGTCAGTACTCATTAAAAATTGGTTGCCATTACAGTTGGCTTTCCCATCAGTTGGTCGCAAGCAGCTCGGCGCCGTCCGTTGGCCGCAGCAGCGGACTCGCGTTTCCGCGCTGAACTCGCTCGAGTTTGTGGAAAAGGGCCGCATTACCGTCGACTTCTTCGGCGCTAGCTCCAAACCAGCTCGGCGCTGTTCGTGGTGGCGGCCAAGCGTACGCTCGTTTTCCTGTTAAAAGTTCGCTAGCGGCAGAGACTCCGCGGGCAGTGCCGTGTTTAGTCTTGCGTTCGCTTGCTCGAGCTGAACGACGTCGCTCGCTTAGAACTCGCCGACTTGTCAGCGGCACGGTAGTTCGCGGAGTTGTGGCTGCGGCCGCCGCTCCTAAGCTGTTGCGCTACGGGGATTGAAATGAGTCTGTGACGATGTGTGACATCACGGTGAAATTTTTAGCATGTCATATCCCACGTATATTTTCATTTCACCTTGCACGTATTTCTCATATTCATTTGTATTCATCCTCTGTCACGTGTGACGCACTATTTTACATACTTATTGTGCAGCCGTTGGCACACATCGTGCTGAAGAATGTGTGCACTGGCGTCTGCGATGCCTGTCATTCATCTCTTTCGTCAGAGCAGCTTCAGAAGGACTGTGCGTGATTTGAAGGTAAAGTTATTTGTGTGTCATAATTTTACGCTTGTTTTTATATTAACGTGCACGTACTTGTCATACGCGTGCATCATCATCTTCTGTCCCGTGTGTCTAACCATTTTTACTATATTATTGTACGTGCAGCCGTGTGAACACGACAGGCAGAAGGCCGCGTGAGCTGGCGTCTTTAATTCGTGTCATCTATCACTTCCGTCTGAGGAGCTCCCCAAAGAGTGAACAAGATTAGACAACGAGACTGGACTTGTACACTTCACCATAAATTCACTCAGCAGAATGGAGAAACTTCACGCATATGTAGAGAAATAAAAGATTTCGATGTCTCACTTTTGCCTTTCGTTGTTGCCGTGACTGAGAAAGCAGTTATACATAGGTGGCCAACTACTTTTTCGCGTGTTCTTTTTTGCGCAATTTGTAGCTCGGCGAAAAAAAGGTTGGCGAAAAGGTATTAGCGAAAAAACAGGCGAAAAAAGTATTGGGCCTGGTGGAAATTGAACAAAAAACAATGTTTGAACTGAGGACAAAACGTTCATCTGATTGGAGTATTTGATTGGATCAATTATTCGTCCGGCAAGGTGCAACTGTGAGGACTAATGGTTGCCCGGAAGGTGTAAATGTGGGGATTAACAGTTGCTTTATTGGGTGCAAATGTAAGGACTAAACGTTAGTTCTTTGAGATGAATTGTACTAATGGTTACTCACTAAGGTGCAAATGTGAGGACTAAATATTAGTCCCTTGAGCTCGTCTGTGGGGACTAACTATCAGACCCGATGCCGTTAGTCCTAAAAGAGATTAATGACTGTGGCAGCCCCATAAGTCCCCATAAGTGCCCAAAAGGACGAACCACACACCCTTTTAACACCCTTTAGCCTTAGAGTTTTTGCAGCTTGCCCGAGAGCTCTAGCGCATGCGTCCGAGTTCTCATCTGCTAAAAAATGCAGGTATTAGATGTAAAGTATCCTATAGCTGAGCCTAATCCGGTGTACGGCGTGAACTCCCTTACTGCGCATGTTCCACTCCTTCCCCTTCTACGCTACTCCCTCTCGCCTCGTAAAACCGACAGCGTCCGTCAGATAACGGTGTGGCAGTCGGGCTTGGCCTGACTGTCCGAAAGTGGGAGCGGCCCGCTGCGCGTTGTGTCGTGCACCACCGGACTTCAAATAAAGTTTCCCATCCATCTATCACGCTACACAACAGTTCACTGGCCACCCCATATATATTGGCACTGGTCGTTGGCCTCCAAAGTAGTGCCTGTGGGAGATTTGTCGTGTGCGTCGCTGAACAATAAAAATACGCTTGCGCGCTCATATAAAGCGGACTGCGGGTCTCTATGTCCAATATAAGTCTTGATTGATTTATAAGAGGGGTTTAACGTCCCAAAACCACCATATGATTATGAGAGATGCCGTAGTGGAGGGCTCTAGAAATTTCGACCACCTGGGGTTTCTTAACGTACACCCAAATTTCAATCAAGTCTTCTATCTGCCATTGCCTATTAGCAGCGATTGGCATGTTCCAATAAAAAAAGCTCCCAAGCATTTCCCCGAAGGTGAACATGGTCAAGTGCGAATGCACGGGGTAATGCTATGAGAGGGAGTAATGTTAAAATTCGTTGGCGTTCGCCAGTGAGTCAACGAAAACTTCCCCGTGTGATTACATTGCGATTCCCAGGAACTATTAGAACCTCTCGGGAAATCTTAGTGAGTTTACGCGTATATGTGAGAATATATTCGCACTATAATGATGTTTATGTCCGCGGCCCGCTTCGCCCGCTTGCGCTCGGCAGCGCGGGCCCTTCGCCGCGCTGCCTTGTCTTCAACCAGCGCGACATCTTCACCGATGCATGCAATGCCCGCATTCGATTGCGTTGTACTCGTTGTTGGAGGTATCGCAGTCGAGGTTGATGCCTGCGATGGATACATACCTATGACTACTGCCGATCTCGAGCAAGTCGTGGCTGTGCGGGCGCGCGCAGCTACAAAGCGGAGGGCGGAGCGCGCGCAATAGGGGAGACCCGCTCAAGTTTAGATGGATGGATGGATGGATGGATGGATGGATGGATGGATGGATGGATGGATGGATGGATGGATGGATGGATGGATGGATGGATGGATGGATGGATGGATGGATGGATGGACGGATGGACGGATGGATGGATGGACGGATGGACGGATGGATGGATGGATGGATGGACGGATGGATGGATGG
Organism: Rhipicephalus annulatus; assembly: GCA_013436015.1. Taxonomy (NCBI): domain Eukaryota; kingdom Metazoa; phylum Arthropoda; class Arachnida; order Ixodida; family Ixodidae; genus Rhipicephalus; species Rhipicephalus annulatus. The sequence goes on from WOVY01000430.1 coordinate 110,303, forward strand.
ATGGATGGATGGATGGATGGATGGATGGATGGATGGATGGATGGACGGACGGACGGACGGACGGACGGACGGACGGATGGACGGAAGGATGGATGGATGGATGGATGGATGGATGGATGGATGGATGGATGGATGGATGGATGGATGGATGGATGGATGGATGGATGGATGGATGGATATGGCTGTACCCTTTAGATCGGGCGGTGGCTAGCGCCACCAAGCCGTAATACTTAATGAACCAAAAACTATACTTATTTTTTTTCCTAAAAAAGTGAATTTGAGGATTCGTACTTTGCAGTGAAGACTTTATTTTCACTCGTGCCTTGACTTTAGCCACCAAACAGATAACCTCCTTCAAGTTAAGTCTACCCGCTTAAAGTCTATTTTGCCATCCCGGTCCCTAAACCTCAGTGCTTTGAAAAAATCTGCGCCATCACCCTGAACCATAGGGTGAAGCCCTTTACAGAACATTATCAAGTGTTCGGCAGTTTCTTCTTCCTCTCCACACGCACTGCATACTGTTTCTACCTCTTCGTATTTGGCCCGACATGTCTTGGTTCGCAATACTCCCGTCCTGGCCTCAAACAGTAGAGAACTACCCCAATTATTATCATAGATCCTTTCCTTGGCAATTTCCTGCTTAAAAGTTCGATAGATCTCTAGTGCGGACTTCTTAATCATGCCCATTCTCCACATGTCAGTCTTCGTTTCCTTCACTTTCTTCTTAACCGATAGTTCTTTTGGGTTTGGCCACCTGCTGTTTTTTAATATTTACCAGTCAATTTCCTGGTTCGCTTCCTCCATTTTGTATCGACATTCTTCATGTACAAGTAGCTGAAAACCTTCCTAGCCCAACGCTCCTCCCCCTTATCTCTCAATCGCTTCTCAATTTTATCTTGCTGCTAGCTTCCCTGCCCTCAAAATATGTCCATCCCATATCACCTTGTACTCCCTGATTTGGTGTATTCCCGTGAGCTTCTAAAGCAAGCCTACCTATTCCACGTTGCTTAATTTCTAATCTTGCTTGAACTTCTGATCTCATGCACAAGACCGCATTGCCAAACGTCAGCCCAGGAACCATGACCCCTTTTTATATTCCTCTCACAACATCATACCTATCGTAATTCTACAGTGCCCTATTTTTCATCACTGCTGCATTCCTGCTACCTTTAGTCGTCACGTTTATTTCGTGTTCCCTCAGAAACTCGACCCCATTGCTTATCCATACGCCCAGATATTTGCATTTATCCGTTATCTCTAGCGTGACCTCCTGTATTCTAAGCTCACTACCTTCGTTGTCATAGAAAATCAAGACTGCTGATTTTTCCTTACTGAATCTAAAATCTAACCTATCTCCCTCATTACCGCAGATGTCCATCAATCTCTGCAAATGTTCCTTGTTGTTGGCCATTAGCACTATATATTCTTCGTACATCAATGCGGGTAGTGCCTGGTCAATATGTTTTCCTTGTTTGACTAAAGAGAGGTTGAAGCCCAGCCCAATTCCCTCTAATTTGGCCTCAGATCCTTGTAGGTACATCATGAATAATAAGGGTGACAGGGGACACCGCTGCCTAAGCCCCCCTTTTACCTCTGCAGGCTTGGATACCTGTTTTTCCCACTTTATAACTACCTTGTTACCTTTATAGATATCCTTTAAAAGATTACTGACTACGTGCTCCACGCCTAGTGTGTCCAGTATTCCCCACAATTCCTCTTGAACCACGCTATCGTACGCTCCCTTGATATCCAAAAATGCTAGCCACAAGAGCCTGTGTTCTTTTACTGCTATTTCGATGCACTGCGTCAGTGAGAACAGATTGTCTTCCAACCTCCTGTGTTTCCGAAACCCATTCTGCAGTTTCCACAGCACCCCCTTATCCTCTATCTATGCCTGCAGTCTTTCCTTTATAATCTGCATGGCTAGCCTGTAGACTATTGATGTCACCGTTATAGGACGGTATTTGTTTATTTCAGCTTTATCCCCCTTTCCTTTATATATCATGCTCATACTGCTAAGTTTCCACCCATCGGTAACTTCACCATCGATTATTATTTTGCGCACTGCCTCTCTCCCGCCTCTTTGCCCGCCGGCGCCAGCGCCCCTGTCAGATAAAGCGCGCAATAGTATCGTCTTCTGACCCTTCCGCTCCCTTTGGCTTCCACGGATTTGCGAAGCGCGCACTGCACGGGAAACGTCCCTCGTTCCGCGATTTCACCCAACAGAAAAGTGGGAACTATTGTTGCGTCGTCAACTGTCACAACAACCACGCAAACACGAAGAGGTCAACTTCACCAGTGAAATTCTACCGATTCCCGAACCGATGGTACGAAACAAGCATACAACAGGAATGGATTAAAGCAGTGCGCCGAAAAAAGTCAGTAAACAATTTTTTTTTCATAAAAATTGGCAGGCGCACAATACATTCAAAATAACGGGTGTTAAATCCTGCAACACCGTTCCTTTAATCTTTCGAGTTACTGGGAGATGCACGTCCCCTTTTTAAAAGTATAACTTTTCAACGCCCGTCTTTAGAGCACTGTTAAAAAATAGCGAAGAAATATTTTATGCTGCTGCTATTATTCAATATTGTTGGGGGCGTAGTAGTTGAAGCTGTGTACACATGTGATATTGGTGATGTGTTTGTATATATTTTTATATCTACGCAGCACCGACGGAAGAGTGTGGTTGCCAAAAGCTTGGACAATGATTTGTAGCAGACATTTTGTGGGATACTGCAAAAATGACTCAAGTCTGAACCCGTCGTATGTGCCGACAGTGTTTGCAGCGGCTTACAAGAAACGGGCACCTCACGCGGAAACGGCGCAGAAGTTTGATAGGCAGTGAAGCGCATAACTATCTATGCATTTTAAAGCATTTTCTGAAGACTGTTGATTTCTGATTTCAAGCTCAGCGAGAATTCGTTCCGCGTATGCGCAATTATCAAGTAAAGCGGAAATAGAAGGGTTTTGATCAAACATGGCACTTTCACACCGTTACATTTTAAGGGTAAGATTGGAACGCTGTTAGTAACAAGCACATTACGTTTTGATAGTTTTCATACAAAGTAAAAATGATTCAAGCAACAGACAATGCAAAATGTTTAATCAATAAATTTTCATACGCAGCTATCTCCGTGAAGTTCTTGTATGAAGTGTTTCTGTGCACACAGATGGACACAATTGCTAGTTTTTTCAATGGGGCATTTAGCCATCGTACACGTTTTTATAGAGTTTAATTTTTTATGCAGCACTTGCTTTATTTTCTGAATGCAAGGCGTTACTAATAGGATCTTGGAAAACCCTTAAACGTATACTCATTTTCAGACTTCTTATACATTTTATACTTGAAGATGATAAAAAGTTATTATTATCTGGTGCACTACTGATAGGCTCCATGTTTATCACCGTACAATATCTGAATAAAAAAAACTCCAACGTATAAACGTTGTTGTGAACGGCAAGATCTACTCTCTGCCACAACCTTATTTTGCTTAGGTGGAAGCGCCATTCTGTGAGAGCAGCCAGATCAGCACAAAATTCTGTGGAGCAGGCTGTGCCGCAAGCTATTGCTCAAGATGACCCAGCGATGCAAGATGAAGAGAACTTTGTTTTCCTCAATGTCACGCTTTCAAGTGATTTAGAATTGGTAGAGATGCCTCTCGCACCCACCAGTTATGACGATCTCCAGCCTTCGGCAGGAACCTGTGAAACAGGGGGGCAAGCTCATCTAGCTACACTGGCTGATGCTGTAAGCGTGCAAAATTGAGATATCTTTGTTTTCATTTCTACCCGTTATTTCACTAAGACTGCCGACGTAGGTGTTTCTTCAATTTTTGTGCAGCCTGCTTAATTTTTTTATACCCAACAGGCGTGCCAAACAAACCAGAATCTCAAAGAAATTTGACTATCCTCCTGTCAGCAACAAATGGGTCTAAGGCCTCAACTCAAGTTTCTCACAGTAAACAGTGCGACAAGGTACAGTCACCACTGCACATTCGCAGGGTTTGTCCCACACTTATAGTGGGGTTCATTTGCATTGTAATTGTTGAAGTAATAAATTATAGGCAACCTCATATAAAAGTATATAAGCAACATATAAGCGTTCCTAACTGTAAAAATTATGGAATTAAATCAGTGTCATAATCATAAATTAGGTAATTTCGGTGTCCGATGGGAGCTTGAATATTACGACACTGTAGACAGTGTGGTGCCTTGATATAATAAGTCACATTTTTATGCAAGCTGCAATAATTTGTTGAGCTTGTAGATGTAGTGACAGACATGCTGCGACAGTATTGTCCTCCTCTTAAAAGCAGCATTTGAAATGTTTTCTGTTGTTTTTTCAGGTGACTACGACTGATGGAAATTGGAAAAATAAATGTGAGTTTTTAGTGTTTGAGACACTCAAGCAAAACTAGACTGCCTTGCGAGTTTCATGCGGAGTCACCATGCAAGTATTTAGTCTTTTGCTCAACATGCTACCACAGCCCAGCTACCGAAGCACGGACATGACTCGGGAGGACAAGCTCTGTCTTTTCTTGGCTAAGCTTAAGCTGGGAGTTAGCTTCAATGAATTAGCCGCGATTTTTGGAGTGTCAAAATCCACTTCGTCACGTGCGTTTATAAGTACGCTCGACATTCTTAGCGCAACTTTGAACGAGTGGGTATTTGTGCCATTAGGACCTATCATAAGGCAGTGCTTGCCACAGCCGTTCAAGGAAAACTATCCGGAATGTACAATTATTATCGATTGCACAGGAAAACGAGCTGAAACGCCCTCGAAGCCTGACTGCCAGCACATACTTTACTCTAATTACAAACCAGGCTATACACTGAAGGTTCTCGTTGGTATAATTCCAAATGAAATGACCGCCTTCTGGTCAGACACATATGGTGGTTGACTAACTGACTCGTTAATTACTCAGGACTCGGATTTTTTGAAGCATGTACAAAAAGGCGATGTTATCTTGAGCGATAAAGGCTTTCCACGCATCCGGACAGATGTGGAGGACAAGGGTGGTGTCATCGTGATGCCTCCTTTCAATTCAGGAGGAGGTCAACTTTCTCAAGAAGACATGGATACAACATATAAAATTGCATCCGTGCGTATGCGTGTCGAGCGGGTTATTGGCAGATTGAAAAGATACGGGATCCTGCGCAACACAGTTCTCATAGCTTTGGTGCCGCACATGGACAAAGTGTTCCGGTTATGTGCTGCCTTGGTTAACATGCAGCGACTGATCATTCAACAAAAAATGAGTGTCTTTTCACCACAGACTGTGGTACTGTGGTTGTTCCTAAGTGAGTTTCGCTCACAAATTATTTAGTGTGAACTTAATTCCTAAAGCGAACTCTACCGATAAATCACGATTCCCAGTTCTTAGTTTTTTATGTATATTTGTTTCTGAGAAAAACAAAACCATGGTTTCAATTAAATATGACGTATTTAATCAATATGAGAAGCTTTATGTTCACTCCACAACACGATTAAGCTGATTGATTGATTTGTAGGGTTTAACGTCCCAAAACCACCATATGATTATGAGAGACGCCGTAGTGGAGGGCTCCGGAAATTTCCACCACGTGGGGTTCTTTAACGTGCACCCAAATCTGAGAACATGGGCCTACAACATTTCCGCCTCCATCGGAAATGCAGCCGCCGCAGCCGGGAATCGAACCCGTGATCTGCGTGTCAGCAGTCGAGTACCTTAGCCACTAGACCACCGCGGCGGGGCAACACGATTAAGTTATTTCATGCTGTACTGAAAATTTAATTTATCGCTGTTTCATGTGTTATTGCTTTCCTTTCGTTCTGTTTCAAGCTTTGTCAGCCTCGGTGGTACAATGGTTACGGTGCTGAGCTACTGGCTCGAAGGTCGCAGGTTCGATCGCGGTCGCATTTCGGGGAAGGCAGAATGCTAGAGGCCCGTTTATTTTGAGATGTCAGTGCACGAGTAGACGAGACGGTTAAAATTTCTGGAGCTCTTCAGTATGGCATGCCTCGTAAACATATTGTGGTTCTGGCACGTAAAACACCGGATATTATGACTGCTAGAGCTTTGAATATTTCAGCGCAGTCATCCTGTCATTCTGTAACCATTGTGAGATAGTGTATTTCAAATTAACGTGTAGACACAAAGCAAACTAGCCAGCTTGGAAATTGCTATCATTAATTCTCTTGCATATCGCATTGTGTGCTTAATTGTTTTTAAACTATGTACTAGCAACCTTATAGAGTAAACCAATAATAGGAGTAGTCGGTGCAGACCTTCATTTCCAGCCATATAAAAGAACACATTGTGAAATGCTACTACATGTAAAAAAACCAAGTACAGTGAATTCTTGCATAATCGAAATATTTTCTAATTTAACTTTAAAGGCAAAAGCAAATGCTTATGTGAATTTATTTTCAAAATCAGGATATCGCCCGCAGTGAGCGTGCGTAAAATGATATGTGCAGGGTCACTTTGCAACTAAATACTGCAAGTTTGTTTTGTCACCCAGCATAGAAAAATGCATAGCACAACATAACATACCTAAGTCCAAATATTCAAGCTACATGAACAAATTCAGGAACATTAAAATCCCACATCGTAACAACAGACATAAAAGTCACTGCAACTGCTCTATTCAAAACAGTTTAAGAAAATGTTTCACATAGACTAGACACACTGCAAATCATGCTTAGTACCGTGCAGCACTCTCAAAAAAGGACAAAGGACAAAAGAAGTGCATGCGGCAAAGGCTTCCTTCATTTGTAATTTTTTGTGAGCGCTGCACAGTGCTAAGCATGAATCCATACTAACTAGCTCAGTTTTTTATTCTGAGAAATCGCAAACCATAAATGCACGGCGATCGCATCTTTCGATCTCTGGCGAATTCGTGCACATCAAACTAATAGTAACACACAAATAAATATAGTCTTCGAAGTTTTTAGCGACGTAATTCAATATTGAAATCAACACAATTCACATAATTGATGAAAGTACACATGTCCTTTCGAGCCCAACGGTGTTGCACTTGACCTATAGTCATATACCATACATCGTATTGAAGGCACTGCATTCATAGTTGCAAGACTATGGCATAGTCATTCCAACTCGATCGCTAGTATTATAGATCTAAACACTGCTTACACGCAATAGACGATAAACATATCACAAATGATAAAATAAACGAACGGGAATGTCTTTTTGTGCTTTCATTAGATCACAAACTCCGTGATGCCTGCTGGCAAGAAAGAGTAGTACACACTTGCCATCATGGATGAAAGCGACTGATGATGGTGATATCTGTTGCCTCTTCCCTTCGGAGCGGGGGCAACTGGCTAAGCCGGATCGGGCAAAAGGGAAAAAAGTTAAGTTTGGAGGAGAGTTAAAAAGTTGAAGCAGCTGACTGACACTCTCAAGGTTGCACGCACATAAATTGCCGTTAAAACTGGATGGGAGGGCGGCATCGCCATAGCTGAATTAGTAAAGCATAAGGAGTGTTATTTGAAGGAATGTAATTCTAAAAGACGGCAGCAACAAAAAACTTGAAACAAAAATACTCCAATTTCGGGATGAGCTCCCACAAAAACTCTTCATCTCTGTTCACAACAGCAATGACCGACAGATTTGGAGTGTAGACAAAAAGTAGTGCTCTCTGCAAATTAAGAATACACATTTGGACCTCTATATGAGGTAGTATTGATGTGACTTTCTTAACTCATTTATGTCATCAGTGAAAATCAAGTAAGGAAGCTCGCAGTGCCACTCTTCGTATCTAATAAATGGCGAATCTTTGAATTCATATGAGCACTTGATTTCCACCAGGAGCATCTCGTTATCAAGCTGTACAAGGCCGTCAGGGCTGCAGCACAGCCAAAGTTGATCAGGAAGAACCACCAGTCCAGTCTAGAAAATAAAAAGATGGGGAAGGGAGGTTCGAGAATAAATATAAACATTCCATTCAATTTGTGTGCCTTAAGTGTCTTACAGGAGAGGACGGTGTCCTACCTGCAATATGCTTGCGCCAAGCTTCCTTTCCAGGTGCTCCGGGGCCGTCTTCTCTGTTCCGATTTCTGTAATAATATTTATTTACAGCAGTATATAAAACCGGTGACTTTCTGTGTAACCCTATAGAGGCACATTGCGCTAACCAATTGCGGCCGTATTACTCTCTACTTTTTGGTATCGTGAGTGAGAAGCACACCATAGCTCAGGGCAGCACTCCTGTAGGAGCTGGATTTAGGAAGTTGTTGAGCAGCTTTCCGGAGCATTTGGTCATCTTTCTCTGTTCGAATCACGTTGGCTTTGGTGCTGCTGAGACAAAGTTTTTTTCCTGATGCCACCTGCATATTTTGGTTCCCGAAATATGACGCTCCATACCATTATGTGCATTTCACTTCTAAATATTAATGACAAACTGTGTACACGTTGACTGTCCTTGTGTCAGTAACACTAAGTCAACTGGGGTGTGCTCCAGATATATCTTTGCTTGGTAGATTTTCCTCTGATCAGCTGTTATTTCGACAAAAAAAATCTCTTTTCTGGGCTGTAGAATCATTTAGGACATCCAGAAAATGGTAGACAGGTCAGTGCGACATTTGTTTCAGAAGATTTTCGAGGGTATTTTTCTCTGCGGCTTTTGACACTTGCTCAACAATAGTGTCGATCACCTCTCTGAAAACAGGCTCATCAGCGCTGAGCTCGATCAACTCCAGCACTTGTTTCAAGGAGCAGTAGATTCCGGGGTAGCTCATCAGCGTTGTTCTTGGCACACTTTTCACGTTTGGAGCTGTAGATTTCTTACCTGTTGTACAGATCAGGAGACAACAGGTGGCATGAATTTAAGCGTTTTGGCTCCAATTTTGATGTATACGCAAGGGCAGTTTTTTTATTTTACAAATCAACAGTCAGATAACTTAAGATGTGTAACCAGACTGAACATAACATGTTATAGACGATGCATGAACATGAATATTGCCACGTTCCATTTCCCAAGTTTTTGTTATCGTCCCAAAACACCGCACGATTCTCAGCGCAAACCGCGCCTGCAGTTTTCTAGAAGGTTCCGGACTGTAGTAGATCATTTCGATAAGATCACGCCCACTGTGCGAACGGTACAGATTGTTCTGGAACCTACGCCACCGCCAGCGATAACGCTAGAACATTCGACGGCAAGAGTATAAATGCCGACGCGCTTCGCCGCTTGTCAGTTGTTGATCGAAGGCCGACACTCCGTTCGCCGCTATCAGTCCGAGACTGCTATCTGTGCGAGACTGCTGCTGTAATTGGACTTTCCGTTTACCGGGCACAGGTTCGCCCAAATAAACAGTTAAATCCCAACACGAATTCTCCTGTCTTCGGCCACGTCACGACCCTGTGACATTTGGTTGAGGTGTTGCTTCGTTCATGTCCTGCCTTCGAGGTATTCTATTAGGGCCTTAAGTTCCGGGTCGGCCCTCTGTCGTTCAGCGAAGCCGTCGGTAGTTATCGTTCCTAAGAAGTAGTCGTCATCCGGGTCATCGGGTAGCGCTTGGTCGACAGGCGCACGAGAGAGACAGTCGGCGTCGGAGTGTTTTTTGCCGGACTTGTAAATGACAGTAATGTCATACTCTTGAAGTCTCAGGCTCCATCGTGCGAGGCGACCTGAGGGGTCCTTCAAGGTGGCTAGCCAACACAATGCGTGGTGGTCGCTCACAACTTTGAAGGGCCTGCCGTAGAGGTAGGGGCGAAATTTCGACGTAGCCCCGATGATGGCGAGGCACTCCTTTTCTGTTGTGGAATAATTTGCTTCTGCTTTGGATAGCGATCGGCTGGCGTAACTAATAACCCTTTCAAGTCCGTCAGCCCTCTGCACAATAACGGTGCCAAGACCTACGCTGCTTGCGTCAGTATGTATTTGTCTCGGCGAATTCGCCGACAAGGCCAGCGGGACTTCTGCAGCCAATTGATCCACCTTGCCGACCTTTCCAGCAGATTGGTATGGACCTACTGGGGCCGTTCCCGACGTCGGCTTTCGGAAACAAGTGGATCATGGTAGCTACCGACTACCTCACTCGCTACGCCGAGACAAAAGCCCTGCCAAAAGGCAGTGCATCCGAGGTAGCTAAATTTTTTGTCGAAAATATTGTCCTACGTCATGGCGCCCCGGAGGTCCTTATCACCGACAGAGGAACGGCATTCACTGCCGATTTAACTCAAGCAATCTTGGCATACAGCCAAACAAACCACCGCCGGACGACAGCGTACCACCCACAGACCAACGGCCTCACCGAGCGGCTTAACAAGACGATCGCCGACATGCTGTCAATGTACGTCGATGTCGAAAAGAAGACGTGGGACGCCATTCTTCCGTATGTGACCTTCGCATACAACACGGCGGTGCAGGAGACGACACAGATATCTCCATACAAATTGGTCTACGGAAGGAGCCCGGCAACGACGCTCGATGCCTTGTTACCCAAAGTCACCGACGAAGAAAACCTCGATGTGAGCGACTACCTTCAACGCGCCGAAGAAGCCCGACAACTTGCGCGTCTCCGTATCAAGAATCAACAGACGACCGACAGCCACCGTTACAACCTTCGACGACGCTTCGTGGAATACCAGCCCGGTGAACGTGTTTGGGTGTGGACGCCGATGCGCCGACGTGGACTAAGTGAAAAGCTTCTGCGACGGTACTTCGGACCGTACAGGGTGGTTCGACGGCTCGGCCCACTTGATTACGAGGTTGTCCCCGACGGCATCACGAACTCTCAACGACGCCGATCGCGACCTGAAGTCGTCCATGTCGCGCGCCTCAAGCCGTTTCATGCGCGTTAACAAACTGAACTAGTGTTTTTTTTGTATTGTTGTTGTATCGTAATTTATTCATTGTACTTTCTTGCATTATTATTGTACTTTCATCTTTAGTTAAAGCATCGGGACGATGCCTTTTTTTAGAGGGGGGTAAGGCCACGTTCCATTTCCCAAGTTTTTGTTATCGTCCCAAAACACCGCACGATTCTCAGCGCAAACCGCGCCTGCAGTTTTCTAGAAGGTTCCGGACTGTAGTAGATCATTTCGATAAGATCACGCCCACTGTTCGAACAGTACAGATTGTTCTGGAACCTACGCCACCGCCAGCGATAACGCTAGAACATTCGACGGCAAGAGTATAAATGCCGACGCGCTTCGCCGCTTGTCAGTTGTTGATCGAAGGCCGACACTCCGTTCGCCGCTATCAGTCCGAGACTGCAATCTGTACGAGACTGCTGCTGTAATTGGACTTTCCGTTTACCGGGCACAGGTTCGCCCAAATAAACAGTTAAATCCCAACACGAAGTCTCCTGTCTTCGGCCACGTCACGACCCTGTGACAATATTTAAGGGCCTCAGACAGGCCCCTATTTCACGAGTTCACTGCCAAAAAATAACTTTTCCCGAAGGTTGCGAGATTGAATCCACGCTGCGGCGGCTGCATTTTCGATGGAGGCGAAAATGTTTGAAGATGATGAATTAACTTTATTTTTGTATTCGGCATGTTTGTGGTCCGGGCTAGACCGCACAAGGAGGTACCGGGAGACCTTGTCTCTGTACAGCCTCCCTAGCCTGCCGGATAGCCCATTTTTGGTCTTGAACCTCCGAGCTGAGCAGCACAAGTCGCCACTGCTCCCGGAAGACCTCAGAAGAACTTGTTGATAAGCTGGGGCACACCCATATTATATGTTTGTAAGACGTCTTTTTTGTTACACATAGCTTACATTTATTGTCCGGGTATAAGTTTGGGTAGCTCCTGTGGAGGTGCACAGAGTTCGGCTAGGAACTGCAGTTCCTCTGTAGCTGTCGGTATTCCGATGATTCTTGCCTTTTTAGACTCGGATGAGGGGCGGGAAAGACGCGCATTGCTTCTTTGTAGTGTTCCATGTATTCTGTGTAGCTTGTAAATCGGTCTTTGTGTGGTACGTCGGCGGCGCTGGGGATGATCATCGAGCGGTGTTGTCAGGTTGCGCGGCGGGTCAATTCTCGCGACAACTCATGAGCCAGCTCGTTAGGATTGGGTGTATCAGTCTCTGTGTGTGCCGGGAACCATACGAGGTATTTCGGTTCATCTACTTTGTGTAGTTCTTGGTGATTAACGAGGATTTTGAGGGCTTGCTATGAAATCCGTCCTTACGTAAAATTTCTGATGGCTGCTTGCGAATCGCTCAGTATGAATGAGTGGTTGTTGGAGGTGATAGCCATGGCTATGGCTACCTCCTCAGCCTCCTCTATTTTGTTTGTTATGACAGAGCACGCATTAATACCAATGCCGGACGTGTCAATCACGACAGCAGTGTAAGCTTTTCGTTCAGCGTATGGGCTAGCATCTACAAAAAGATATTTACTGTTCCTGCCGTGTGCTTTGAGCAGTGCTTTCGCTCGGTGTTTTCTGCGGTCCGTGTTGATAATGGTGTTCATGTTTTTCTGTATCGGATTAGAAATGATCTTAGCTCTGATTGTATTAGGGATGTCATTTTCGACACCATGTTGTGCATGGTACATGATTCCTAATCTACTCATTATATTTCTTCCCGTTTTAGTTTTACTGAGCCTTTCAAGCTGGGCTATCCACTGAGCTTCTATAATCTCTTCAAGCGTATTGTGTAGTCCTAGCTGAAGAAAAATGTCTGTTCTAGCATACTCGGGTATTTTTATCGCTTGTTTGTAGACCTTCCGGATGAGTGCATTTATTTTGTTAGTTTCAGCTTTTTGCCAGTTGTGGTATGCTGCTACATACGTTATGTGACTTATGACGAAGGCCTGAATTAGACGAATTATGTGGGTTTCTTTCATACCTCGGTGTTTATTCGTGACCCTGCGAATCAGTCTCATCGCATTCGTGACTTTAGTGTTTAGTCTGCGTATACTCTCGCCGTTGGCACCGTTAGCCTCGATGACTAATCCCAGTACCCATATTTTTGGAACTGTCGGTATAGCTGTGCCCTCCTGTGTATGGATCCTAATTTTCTCATATTGCTGTTTTCCTCTGATTTGTGTGGTCTGCCTCTGATCGCTGGCCTGTAGAAAAGAAGTTCTGATTTCTCCAAGGAGCATGTGGGTCCTGTGCCTTCGAAGTATCGCTCCACTGTTCCTATTGCTTCTTGAAGTATCTGTTCTATGTAGCCGTCGCTGCCATCACTGACCCTTATTGTGATGTCATCTGCGTAGATAGAGTGATATTATTCTGGGATTTCATTTAACGCTTTCGGTAGTCCAATCAAGGTTGGATTAAAGAGCAGTGGCGATATTACGAAGCCCTGTGGAGTGCCTCTGCAGCACAATTCTTGGAGATCAGATCTAAGGCCTCCTAAGCTAAGCCTTGCTTTTCTGTTGCGCAAGAAGTTTCTGACGTAATTATAGGCTCGCTCACCCATGTTTAAGCTCGATATGCGGCTGAGAATCGTTTCATGAGCTGCATTGTCAAATACTTTCTTGAGATGCAGACCAAGTATGGCTCATGTGGATCTTGTGGGGTAGTCTATGATTTGGTGTTTAATCTGTAGCATAGCGTCTTGGATGGCTAGGTGACGACAGAAGCCTATCATCGGGTGGGGGTAGTACTCACCATCTTCAAGATAGTTGATGGCTTTACTTAAAAATGCATGTTCCATTACTTTTGCTACGCATGACGCTAATGAGATGGGTCGGAGACTTACTTTGTTGATTGGCTTTCCAGGTTTTGGTATAAGGATTGTTCTAGCCTCTTTCCACGCGTCGGGTATTTCCCCTTTTGTTTAACATTTGTTTATATATACAGTTAAAAATTCTATGGATTCACTGACCAGGTTACGTAATGCTCGGTTGGTGCCTCCATCGGGTCCCGGTGCTGATTTTACAATTAATTTGTGGAGCACCGCTCTAACTTCTGCTACCTCAAAGTTTTTGTCCATGTTGGGGTTGGCTTCGCCTGTATAGTTTTCATGTTGTAGTGGCGGCGATTTTGGCATGTAGATGTTTTGTAGATCTGTCATTAGCTGTTTCTCGTTTCCTTCGTATTCGCGTGTGAGACGACGGATAGTGTGTCTCTGTTCAGTTTTGGTGTTGCTGGGATCTGAAAGAGACCTTAGCAATTTCCACGTTTGTGATGTTCCAATTTGGGTGCCCATGTCCATACATACCTCCGCCCATTGTTGTTCACACAACTGCTTGCAGTGACTTTCAATGTCTTTATTGAGCTGCGCTATTTTTTTCCGGATAGCTCTGTCGTGTCTTTGCCTCCGCCATTTGTGTTGTAACGCTTCGTTAGTTCACCACAGGTGGAATAATTTGTTGTCGATGCGTTCAACTGGGATATTTGTTTCTACTTCATGTGTGGCTTTCCTGACGTTGTCTATTATGCTCTCGCACCATTGCTGGATATCGTCAGGATGTTCGGTAATTGTTGTTCTGATATCCCGAAATTTATCCCAGTCAACTAGACGTCTCATGTTACATATGGTCGTAATCCTGCCGCTATTGGTGAATGGTACGTGTCTTTCGAGTATGCGTTGGTCACTTCCTAAATTATCGAATGTGTTGTGCCATGTAACCCCCGGGGCATTCTTGGTTATTGTAAGATCCGGTGTTGTGTCTCGCTGGGTGCTTGTACCTATGCGTGTGTGTGCATGCGGGTCTGTAATCAGAGTAAGCTGTTCATCTTGTATGCTCTGCCATAACCGTTTCCTTTTGGGGGTGGTGCAACCATACCCCCATGCCTCGTGTGCGGCGTTGAAGTCCCCTGCTATGATAAGCGGGGCGTTGCCGGCTAATATCATGGCCTGTCTAAATAGAGAGTGAAATTGCTGTCTGTGATTTGACGCACTGCTATATACGATAAGAATAAATGTGCTGCTCCCTTTTGTTTTCCTAGATAGAAGTTCTGTGATTATATGGTTGTATCCACATTCTATAATATTGGTTCTGACTGTAATATCTCTCCTTATTAGTGTAGTGAGAACTTTATTTCTTTCTTCTCACTTATTTCTTTCTTGGAGACGACGACGAAGTGATTCTGGCGTAGAACACTGCTGTCACTGTCTGTAATTTTTCAAAGTTTTTCTGCGACTCTGTGGAAGACACCGTTCCAGTGACTGCGGCGATGGACGTGGATTCGCCTGGGCTTCCACCACAACCATCGACGTCGTCCGCAGCTACCACGAGAAAGCGTACGGGCCACCCGAGTGATGCCGACAGCGAAGACACGCTGATTTACTCTACGGCCAGCGACGAGAGCTCCGACGAAGGCGACTTCGTGCCTGTGACAAGGCGGCAGCGAAAAAGAAGACTAGTGATGCCGTCTCCAACAACAAGTAAGAATGTGACGACGACGCGAGAGCCCACGACATACACAATTCTGTTTGTGCCGGTCGATGCGGCTCATAGTCTCAAACGGCTCAATCGTCAAGTCACGTCTAGGTTTCTTGAGGAACTCGCCCAGGGAGAGATCGCGGACGTGCGGATCAATGGCCGTAAGAATATCCTCGCCGTAGACGTCACTCAACGAAGCACATTGGAAGTGCTGAGCAACGTCAAGGTGTTGGATAACATCAATGTTCGCTCATATATACCTGATGGCCGCGACTCTACGGCAGGCGTCATTTACGACGTCGACATTTCCATCAGCGAAAGTGACTTTGCTGCTCTCATCAAACCAGTGTCTGCAGAACCTACTATACTGCAAGCTCGTCGCCTTGGCAAATCACGCTGCGTGAAGCTCGTGTTCAAGGGTGACAGCCTTCCATCGCAAGTCAAGGTCGGACATTTTCGACACACAGTGCGACCCTTCGTACCGAAGCCCCTTCAATGCCGGAAATGTTATAGATTTGGACATGTCAGTGCTGTTTGTACAAACCTGACTGTGTGCTCGCTATGCTCAGAATCACATAGCGCAGACGCTTGCCAGGCAGAACTTCGAAAATGTCGAAACTGTCATGGCCCTCACGAAGCATCGTCGAAAGATTGCCCAGTCATGAAAAAGGAAATGCAAGTGTTGAGGCAAATGGTCCGGGATGGCTCAACTCACAGGGAGGCCGCTGCCCAAGTACGACGCCGGCGGTCTCGTCGCCGGAGGCCCCTGAGGAGACCCAGTGCTGAAGCAAGGATTGAACCTCACCAAACGACCACCGGCATAACACCTCAAGCGTTCAGACACACCGAAAACAAATTCTCCAAGCAAGACAAGAGCATTATCGGCTCGCCTGAAGCATGGCCAGTGCTGCCAGCGATAGACGCACCGTCTGAGCCACCACATCGCTCGTCTACAATCACTTCGGAACGAGAATGCGGTGATAGTCGCGACAAAGAAATCGTAGCCATGGTAAAGGCCCTTATGAATACCATTCGTATGCTCCTCACTAGCATTGACAGTCCGGCTGCAAAGAGTGCACTTCAGTTAGTGGATGCGCTGAAGCCGGTGCTATCAAGTCTGGAAAGGCACCATGGCTCCGCCTCTGCAAGCCTTTCGTAAAGAGGTCAAAGGAGCTTCGATATTTCAGTGGAATGCCCGAGGCCTCAAGCCCCGCATTTCTGATATACGACAATTCGTGTTCAAAAACCAGTTTCCAATTATTGTTATCTGTGAGCCAAGGCTACACAATGCAATACGACTATCCAGGTACGAAGCCTTCAAGTCCGCTACTTGCAACGAACAGAGTAAAGTCATTGTATATATCAGATGCGACCTTACCTATATCGAGCACCGTGTAGCACCTCACGATGACAACCAGTATGTCTGCTTGACAGTTAAACGTAGAGACCTCAATTTCACGCTCGTAGGCGCATATATATCACCTTCGAACCGTTTTGAACCTGAAAGACTACGTGCACTGTTAACAGCCACACCTGGACCATGGATCATCACCGGAGGTTTCAACGCTCACCACCCACTATGGGGAAGTCAGAAGACAGACAGTCGCGGAAGGCAAGTATTCTCCTTTGCTCTGGAGCAGCAGCTGCTTTGTGTAAACGACGGAAGCCCAACGTTTCTACGGGGAACGACATACAGCAGCTGCCTTGACTTGACATTTGTGTCACGAAGCCTGAATGGAAAGGTCAAGTGGTTCGCAGACTATGAAACTCATGGAAGCGACCACATACCAACTTATTTGAAGATCAAGGGCCTGGAAAAATCGCCAAACTACGACACTTCGACTCGCATCGACTGGACAAAGTTCAGGTCACTGACGGAAAAAAGGTGTCAAGAAAATAAAACGCCTCCTCTTGACACCCTCGAGGATATGATTAGAGGTGCTACTCAAGAAGCGACCTATCATATTCAACATACTTCAGATTATTGTCAATATCAAGCGGAATTGGAACGGCTCAGAGCGATCCGTCGTCGCGCAGAAAGAAGATATAGGCGCACTAAGTCCATTCACGACTTGAGGGAGGCAAGGCGCCTACAGAAAAAAATTCAGCGGCGAATCATTTCACTTCAATCCTTTCGCTGGAAACATCTGTGCGAATCTTTGGATCCACACAAGCCTTTGACGCAGACATGGAGGATTGTCCGTGGCCTACGAACATCGCCACATCAACATCGCCCCTTCAAATGTCTTTCTCTCCACCAAGGACGCACCGAAATTGAAGTAGCAGAAGATTTCTGCATGAAAGTTGCCGGTCATGCGTCCACGTGCACCACGCGCCACCTAGAAAATGCTCCAGTTTCCAGAGATTCAAGAATGGACACCTCTTTCTCTCTAGAGGAACTACAAGCGGCCTTGACGGCATGCAAACGATCTTCATCGCCTGGTCCGGATGGGATCACGTACATGGCTCTTTGCAACCTCGGAGAAGCAGCTCGACGGGCCCTTCTATCCGTGTACAACGACTCGTGGAGCAGCGGACTTATCCCTCATTCATGGAAATCCAGCCGCCTCGTCCCTGTGCTTAAACCAGGTAAATCTCCTCTGCACTTGACCTCTTATCGCCCCATCGCGCTTACCAGCTGTTTCGGGAAAGTGATGGAGAGGATGATTTTGACTCGTCTAGAGTGGTACCTGGAGCGCCACGAGTTATACCCTCATGCTATGACGGGCTTTCGGCGTGGGAGGTCCGCAATTGATAACGTTATAGACCTGGTCTCATCTGTTCAGCATCAGAAAAGACTGAAACGTTTATCCGCGGCGTTGTTCTTGGACGTAAAAGGTGCATACGATAACGTATCACATGAAGCCATTCTGGATGTCATGGAAAATGTTGGATTAGGAGGTCGGGTTTACCAATGGATCCACAGCTATCTGAAAGGCAGAACTTTCTTTGTACAGACGGAGAATGGCACAACAACGCACCATTGCAACCGTAGAGGTGTGCCTCAAGGCGGCGTTCTTAGCCCCACACTTTTCAATCTAGCGCTACTCGGCCTGGTTGATGCACTTCCAGAATCTGTCCATCTATCAATATATGCAGATGACATCTGCATCTGGGCGTCAGGCGTAACACGCCTTCATTTGCGTGCCCGGCTTCAGAGAGCGGCAAAAATAGCGACAAAGTACCTGGAAGAACGGGGACTAGAGCTGTCATCAGAGAAATGCTCGCTTATAGCATTCACGCATAAGGCTATGAGCCAATATGTTATTAAAATCAACGGACACACGATCAACTACGTGAAGACCCACCGATTCCTCGGAGTCATAGTTGATCGCGACCTCTCCTGGAGCCCTCACATCGCCCACATGAAAACTAAACTCACCATGATCACCCACGTACTGAGGTTTCTTGCTGGAAAAACGTGGGGTGCATCGGTACAAGCAATGCTCCAACTCTACACTGTTTTGTTCCTCGGTTATATGCGATACAGCTTACCCGTGCTTTGCGGGATCGGAAGAACAAACTTGCGCGTCCTCCAGTCGATCCAAGCCCAAGCCCTGAGGATATGCCTTGGTCTCCCGAGATGCGCGTCTACAGCAGCGACAGTCATGATTGCGCGTGATTATCCAGTCAACGCATACATCCGCGTAGACGCTTTGAGAATGCACATAAGACATTTCGCTCGGATTCCATCTCATCACCTAGCCTCACTTCGAACTTCCAGGCCCCACTCAGCGTTCAGCGCAACTGTAGCTCAGCATTGCGCAGTGCTTCCATTGCACTTCACGCATGCAGCACAGCCGCCGATACCATTATGGTGCCTACACCCACTCAAAGCCCTTCTTACAATTCTTGGCATCCAAAATAAGAAAAAGTCGTCGCATCTAGCCCTGAAACAGGCCACATTACTTTTCCTGCAAGAGAAGCACAACGGACGCCTTCACATTTACACGGATGGCTCGGTGTCTTCAGTAAGCTCTGCAGGGGCGGTGGTTATTCCCGCGAGGAACATCACAATTAAATTCATGACATCGCATTTGACGTCGTCGACAGCTGCAGAACTTGCAGCCATTCGTGCAGCTCTGGAGTTTATAGTGAAAGAACCTTCGGGAATTTGGTCGATCTTCTCGGACTCGAAGGCATCTCTTCAATGTCTTATATCACCCTTTCGCCGTGGACCTAATGAACAGTTAGTAGCTGAAATAAGGCTTCTTCATCACCAAGCAACCGAAAAACAGCACAGCGTAGTGTATCAGTGGATACCAGGTCATTGCGGTATATATGGCAATGACCGCGCAGATGAGGCCGCTAGATCTGCACACGATGGTACCCAATACACCGCCATCCCGTTCTCAATAACCGACGCAGCTACAAGACTTCGTTCGCTTGCACGTGACCTCACACTGGTACAGTGGAACTCGACAGACTTCACAAACGTGCGCCTGCATAACTTGGATCCCGATCTGCAGCTTCGTCTTCCCCGAAGGATATCTCGAGCTGAGGAGACTCTTCTATGCCGCCTGTGGCTTGGAGTGGCCTTCACGAACGCATACTCTTATCTCATCGGGATGGCCAGCTCTCCTACATGCACTTACTGCAGTTGCGAAGAAACCATCGCGCACCTTCTGTGTGAGTGCACCTATTTCAACGTGCAAAGACAAGAACTCACTGCAGCTCTGGATAGACTAGACAATCGGCCTTTGTCGGAACAAAGGATTCTGGGTCATTGGCCAAGCCCATCCTCAGCCCAGAAGGCTTTGAAAGCTTTGCTGCGCTTTTTTGCGGACAACTGGCCTCAGAGACAGACTTTAGTGTCTTATACTCTTTGATGTTGCCTTTCCTCTGTCGCAGTTTTTTTTTGTAATTTCTCCCTCTCTTCGCAGCATTTCTTTTTAACATCTATCATTCCCCTCACCCCTTTCCCCAGCACAGGGTAGCCAGCCGGTCTAAGAACTGGCTAACCTCCCTGTCTTTCCGCCAAAACTTTCTTCCTCCTTATTTCTTTCTTCACGCTCGGGACTTACTGACTGGTATCCTGGTAGTGTGGCGAGGCCATGGGTTTCTTGAAGTAAAATAACATCTGGCTTGTTACCTTGTCGGATGTACTGCTGGATGACAGATTTCTTAGCCCTGAATCCTCTGCAGTTCCATTGCCATATGCGGAGTTGTCCTTTACCACGCCTCATCATCGCTGTTCGTTATTTGTGTGGGAGGCGTGAAAATACGTGGGTGAATGAGAGGGGTTGGTGGTCTTGTCGGAGTTGCCTGCAGGGGATATGGTGCCTGAGGTTGTTGGTGAACGTTCACGACTACACCCTGAAGGTCTGCAGATGTTTTTGCGTTTCGTCCTCGTTCTAGCATTTCTACCCTGGCTGCTAGTGCCGTCAGATAAACAGACGTCTTAGTGGTGGTTTCCAGGATGGATTGGAATGCGGTTAATAGCTGGTCTACTTTTTTCTCAATGTTATCCAACCTTGTTTGTTGCGAGATGCTTTCTTGTTTAGTACTCGGGGGATCTGTAGCTTTTTGCGTTCTGGCCTTTCGTTTTAACATAGGGGAAGTTATCTCCATGCGATCGTCGGCTTTGGGTGTTTCCTCCTGCATTACAGTATTAGTTATATTAGGGCTTCTGCTGGCTAACCTCCCTGTCCTTCCTCATTTGTTCCTCTTTAGGGCTTCTGGGTTTGCCGCATTCGAGTTCTATAGTGAGGAGTTCTATTTGAGCTTGCATCTGTTCTATCATTTTTTTCAATCGTCTGTTTTCATCTTTAAGCCGCTCTAACTCTTGACTATTGTTGTTATTGCTACCGTTATTATTTTTAACTTCCTGAGGTCCCTCTGGTCGCAAGCCGCATACTCTATCTGGCCAGCTCACCTTGTTTGTTGGTCCCTTGAACGCCGATCCCGACCTGGAACATGGGTGGGAGCTTGCAAGGCTGCAGTTCCTTGAACTGGAGCGGGATCTTGTTTGCTATCGTTTTCCGGGTCTCGATGTGGAGCGCTCTCGTGAACGTCCTCTTGGTGAAGATGAGCTTTGCCTTTGATGTTCTCGTAGTCTGGTCCATAGTCTCTGTTTTACAAAGTAAGGTTTATCGAACCTGGCCGTGCAGCTTTCATCGGCTGTAACGTGGTCTGACAACTAGGGTCGCATCTGTGGTCGTCTTTGTGGTTGTGATTGCCGCAACCAGCAAAAAGTTTATCTTGGGGATTTGGGCACACGTCACGTCTATGTCCCAGTCTGTCGCACTGCTTGCAGTAGTCAATTTGCTTGCGGTATAGCATGCACGGTAATATTACTCCATCATAGCACACACTGGAGGGTACCTTGTTTCCACTGAAGAGCACAATGACCGTTGTAGTATTCCCCAGTCGTTTCCCTGTGATGATGCTGGGGTTTCTTTCAGTGACAAGGGCCGCCCTAATGCTACCGGGCGTCACTTCAAGTGGGATTCCTTTAATGATACCCTTGGCTGTATCTTCTGGCGTTGTTTCATACGCTGCCACTTCACATTCTTTGCCTCGTATAAGTATTTTCTTGATTTTTTTTATACTGGTCAGCTCGGTCGGGGTCTGGTGTGCTCACTATCATGATGTTCTGTGTCTTGTTGGGGCATATCACGTCGAAGTGCCGGACTTCTGGTGGTGTAGCCGCGGCTTCATGTATGGCTCTGGTTATATCGGTTGGGCCGAGTGCGGCTACGCGTAGGCCTCCTCTCGGTCGGATCACAATTTTGTAGTCTCCCGCTGGCAGCTTGGGCATTCTGCTCGCTTTTTCGATGCGACTCATCCGTCTTTTCTGCGTTTTGGCTTGCGTGGTACGGAAATCGGGTT
Organism: Rhipicephalus annulatus; assembly: GCA_013436015.1. NCBI lineage: Eukaryota > Metazoa > Arthropoda > Arachnida > Ixodida > Ixodidae > Rhipicephalus > Rhipicephalus annulatus. The sequence goes on from WOVY01000430.1 coordinate 132,429, forward strand.
CTACCTTGTTGTTAGCACCATAGACACCATCAGTGTCCCTGGCCGATTCATGTCCGGGCTTTCGACGACGTCCGTAGTAGACGGTGTGCCCGCCTTCTTCACTCTCGGTAGCGGCTGGCGATTCATCATCATTGTGTTGTACGTCCATCGTCCTCGAATCAGCAGCATTGCCTTGCGCGTCGCCTGCCGACGCGGTGGATTCCATTGGGTTTACAGCGCCGGCTATCTGAGGAAACCGGCCTGTTACGCGAGGCTTAGATGCGTCTCGTGTGGTGTGTACTGAGAAAAGGCCGTAAAAAGACGAAAAACAGTTGGCCCACCTTCTCTTTGGTATCCTGAGAATCTGGATGGCGAGGCGAATCTTCTGATATCACTCTGAGAAATGCACGTAGTGATTTCCACTGCGAAGTTGTTCATGAAAGCAGGAGCCGACGTGAAGCGCGTCTGCACTCGTCGGCGCTCGCAGCGTCTCCCGATGTTTGAGGATCGTGTACCTATATTTAGGTGCCCGTTAAAGATCCCCAGGTGGTCGAAACTTCCGGAGCCCTCCACTACGGCGTATCTAATAATCAAATTGTGAATTTAGGACGTCAAGTCCCAGATAATAATAACAATAATATTAATCATAATATTAATAATAATAATAATAATAATAATAATATTATTATTATTATTATTGTTATTATTATTAAACAACTTTTACTCTCATTCGGTTTAGGACATCCATCCCTCATTAGCTCGCCGAATATATCGATAAACTATTTTTCTTGCTGTATCGAAAGTGTACTTTCAAGACTGCATATACCCACGCTTCCACACAGCCATGATTTTTTTCGCCGAGCCCTTGCAGGAGGCACTGGTAAAGCACCTTCCTGCAAGTGTCGAGAATTGGCCCTCCTTATTCGCTTCGTTTTTGCAGCAAAAAAAAGAAAGTGAAATCGTTCGCTCCAACTACACACACTTCATTTTCTATCTTCCCTTCTTTCCTTTTAAGACCCCCTCCCTCTCCATATTTTGTGAGCCCACTTCTGCACGGCTAGCATGACTGCGGAGTCTTGGAAAACATGTGGCATCCCGAGTTTTTGCTGAAACTGGACCTGAGTTTTTGCACACAATGGTATTCCTCTCGTTGTCTGCTTCCGAGTTTTCCATGTCACGTTTTTACAAAAATATGCAGCGGTCTCAAACTTACTAGGAAATTCGTCTGCCAAGTGCTGCGATCGTTGCATCCGACGCTTCCCGTTGGGCTTTCCCCACTGCTGAGGTCAGTTTGTGCAGCTGTAGTCATGACAAGTGTTAATGTGTAGGCACACGGCCACTGCGTGCTTACACTGGCCGTGCGCACCAGCGATACAAGTACATTTGCCGCTGGAGATGCGAAGCTCTCGCTTTAGTGGGCATGACCACGACAACTACGAAAAAAAGAAAAAAAATGCATTAGCTGTTGTTACGCGACCATTGGCAGATACAGTGAACTTGTTGTTACTGAGTGTGCAGGCGCAGCCCGTACAACACGGTGCATTTTCGATAGTGACCAAGATCAAATGCCTTTATAGCAATGTGCTCTTCCCCCGCAGGTTAGACACACACAAAAAAAGCTGGGCGCTCATTGTGATGGTACGCACAGTGTTCGTGAACTCGATGTACCCGCGATGAGAACGGCGATAATGCAAGAAAGGACACGCGAGATAGATGTCAATTTTTGTTGTGGGTCAAAAAGAAGCCCCAAATAGACCATTTATTTTTGAAGTGCTGTGTATATACCGCACGATAGCAGTCACAGTGCAAAAACCGCTTAACCTAAAGCACGAGAAGCGGCCTTACCATGCATCCAGCAACAAACATAGTGCATAGTACACACAGCAAACCAAATGAAACAGGTATATAATTGTGAACGGACAGAAAGCTGTACTCACTTCTAATTCCACGACGTAAACGGCGTCGTCTTTCACTTACGAAACGCACTTCGCTCGAGCGAGGAGGGCGTCGTCTGCTACAATTTGCTTCACATCGGCTACATGGCTGAGCAGACGCTGCCCTTTTAGCGAATTGCTCCCACGAAAAAAGTCCTCAATTGCGGCGATCCTATTAAACGCGGACAGAAGCGTACACATCATAACTGCGTGCGATGCGAGACTCTCAAAAACACGTGCAGAACGCGTGCAGAGTGCGAGCAAAGCAACGCGTTTTCGAGGCAGCTTGAAAGGGACAGCGGAGGGGCCAACACTCGAGTAACCAGTTTTCTCCCTACATTGACTGACAGCTAGTTATAGCGCGAGAACGAAACGGCGACACAGAGACAAGATGGACAAGAAAGACACGAAAGTCCTTCTTGTCTCTGTGTCGTCGTTTTGTTCTCGCGCTATAACTATCGTCATGCCATACCAACCAGCCTAAGCTGCCACACTTCTAAGTGACTGACAGCGCCACGCTCTGCAGCGCCTCCCTCGGCGTGGGTCTCCGCTATCACGTGGTGTGTGACGTCGCTGCGCCGTTGCTTCAGACGCTCCTCTTGTTCCTCGCGCCGTTGCTAGGAGAGAGGAGGAGGTGGACGGCGGATTCAGGGTCGCTTATAAAGTGCATTCGCACTTAAAACACAGGTCCATCACTGCGCGCTCTGAGCCTCACCAGGTTCCTCTCAAGTGCAACACCGCGATAAGCACCAGCATCAACGCCGCCGTCTGTGCAAGCGCTATCGGCCGCTTCTTCGCTCTTATACGCATGGTTACCGTTAGCGGGAGATGGTGTAATTTTTTTGTTATGTTGGATCTCTTGTAAACATGGTTTAGTTTATCTTGCAACACCCTGTGTGACTTTCGCGAGGAGCGATGAAAACTAGAGATTTCCAGATCGAATAGCCATTGCGAATACCGAAGCGTTCAAATTATCCAGAGTTCTTCCCCGTAGAATTATACAAGCAGTGCCAGGAGAGGGACATCAGTTTGAATCATTTGTAAGTTTGAATTACCTGACGTCAAATGAACAAGCTTTTACTGCACGTGTTTTCTTTCGCGTTGCACGACACCACATATTTCGCTTCATCGTCTGCGTTTATTTCCAACAACGGTCACGAAGTCCGTGGTTATGACGCTCTGGTCTATTGACAGCGCTATAAAATGTTCCATAAGCTGGCAACCCTAGACGAAAAACAAAAACGGCTACGCTTAACGTGGTCAACGTGACGATGTGTTGAGTTTCTCGAATGTGGCGTTGGATCGCGTTGCTTCGTCGAAGGCGAAATGGTGCTAGCCGTGGACCACCTCATTCTCGTCGGCATAAAGGATTTCACAGGCGACACAGCGGAAATAGTTGCACTGTGCGTGGAGACATTGAGCCTTTTCGGCGCTGTGCATCAGATTTACTTCAAGTGGAAGAACCCGTCCAGTGAGCTTGAGGTGGCAGAAGGGTTGCTCATGTAACGGGCCTCTCCGAAAGGTGCAAGTTCTTCTCGCTAGGTTGCTGCCCTGCCATAAATGAGGCCATAACAGTTTTTGAGGTAACTATGCACTGCGACTCGTGCTGCCGATTGCATGCATCCCATTGAGCTCCATTGTGCCGTCGAAAACTGAATACGCATGCCGTTCACTACATTACAGAATGTAGCACGTTAAAGAACCCCAGGTGGTCGAAATTTCCGGAGCCCTCCACTACGGCGTCTCTCATAATCATATGGTGGTTTTGGGACGTTAAACACCATAAATCAATCAATCAATCATTACAGAATGTAACTATGCCTGGGTAAGTGTATCTTGAGATAAGGCAAATCGTAGTTTTTGGTGTGATAGGAGTACTCCTTTTTTTTCGTTAGCCGATTTATGATACTAGGTTTTTAATAAATAAGGTCGTGTGCTTCCCAACACTCGCTTCTTCATGTAGGCAGTACTTGATATTCAAAAGAGATATAGGCATGCGAAGTACGCACGCGCGGACGTAATACCTACACGCACGCTCGAACGTATACAGGAGAATTGCAACTTGAGCGAGTTGGTACGGATTCATCTTGATTTTAACAGCGCACCGGAGAACAAAGACTACAATAAAAGTAAGGACACAACATGGGCGCTGTCTAGTGCCTTTACTTTTCGTCCAGTCCCCGTTCCACAGTGCCCTGTTAACATTAAGACGAACATATACACAGCCATGCTACGCATACAAAAACTTACGTTGTGTAATCAATCACTAAATCAATTATTGAATCAAATTTCTTAGTATCCATTTCGCAAAGAGGCAGAGGAGTGGCGAATAAAAGCTCTCTTTTAGGGGCGAAGCTCCTTAGGGCCTGGGCTGTGCGTCCCCTGTAGCCTGTATGTAGCCACCTCTAGTTTAGTTCTTGCAATGTTCACTAGATGGCGGTACCGTCCCCTGTATCTAGCCACCTCTAGTTTAGTTCTTGCAGTGTTCACTAGATGGCGGGACCGTCTCCAGGTTTATCAGGCGCTGCGTTATTCAAAGCACTGGGGTTTAGGGACCGGCAGGGCAAAATAGACTTTAAGCGGGTAGACTTAACTAGAAGGAGGTTATCTGATTGGTGGCTAAAGTCGAGGCACGAGTGAAAATTAAACTTTTCACTGCAAAGTACGAATCCTCAAACTCACTTTTTAAGATAAAAAAATAAATATAGTTTTTGGTTCATTAGGTATTACGGCTTGGTGGTGCTAGCCACCGCCCGATCTAAAGGGTACAGCTATATTCATCCATCCATCCATCCATGTAGCCACCTCTCGTTCAGTTCTTGTAGTGTTTACTAGATGGTGGTACTTGTAGCTGATGATGAAAAGATGCAAGATGTTATAAACTAGAAAGCGGTACTTGTAGTTGATGAAAGACGCGAGATCTTATAAAATAGGAATGATGTCACATATGGCGCGCGTCATTGGTTGAAGGCAATCGTTCGATTTAGTGCGGCGACGTACGCTAGGGGGAGCGAAGTAATAAAATCGAGTGGGCAAAATGTAAACAGGATTCATAGTTTACGAGGTTTACCTCCGGAGCTTCGCCCACTCATCATTATTCACTTCGTGGATATGGCGGAATTTTTTATACAGTTTGACGAGCAAGCCTCCCCCAATAACAAGGCCTTACGGCCACACAGCGACAGATTGATTTACATATAATTGAAAAGAGAAATCAGTAAGAAAAGTTACATCTCTTCGCGAAACTGTACATTGTTTGGAAACAAAGGCTTAAACAAGACAAAAAAACAAGCTCAAAAAGTAGTAATGAAGTAAACAAAATAAAACAAACGAAATATTCTCTAACATTAACCAATGGCGTTTATAAATTCAAAGCGTATCTTGTCTGATTAAGATTAAACAAACGAAATTTAAAACAAACGACATAATAAAAATAAAACGAGCAAAGTGCTAGACAGTAATAATCAATAGCTTTTTACAAATCTACAATAGCTTTTACAAATGCGCGGCCAATACCATGCATAGTACAGGGAGCTTTAACCCCAACCTACCTCCAGAAATTGTCAGCCGTACTACCCTGGTGAAAGTACTCATAAATATAAGAAAATTATGAAAAACAACATGAACCATTTTAATCAACCTCGTTATGTTTTAGAGAATAGCAGACCGTCAGCATACTGGAGATAAATTTACTTCTCAGAAACAAGCCTGTTACATTATAAGTTGCGCTGCACTGTGTCGGGAACGAACCAAGCGATGCGCCCACAAGTCGAGCGACCAAAAAGATTGAAAAGCAGCTTTTTGCAGTCCCTCTTAAATTTATCGCCAGCTGATGAGCCTAAACGGTCGGCTCACGGTGTTTATTCAGAACACAGTACCATCTGTAGACACCGCAGAGCAGAGCAAGCGCAGGCGTGCACACCGCACGTTTCTTCGTAATAAATATATTTCGGGTTTCACTGCTACAGTTCATGTAGAAGAAACGCAAGTTAGTGACAGTAGCCTAGTGAGACATTTTTGCTTTTCGGTGGGGTACACCCATTATTTATGTATATTCGTGTTTTTGTTTGTGGACGTGCAAGGACACATAACTCAAATCCAGAATTTCGGAGGAAAAGACTGCAGCAGCTTGATTTGAGAATGAGTAGCGCATTAACATTTTCCCAGAGACCAAGCATAGGCAAAAAATACACTCACGCCCATAACAGAACGAATGTTCTAAAGGGCTTGTTATATATAAAAGATGATGATGTGTAGGGCTTAATGGCACAAGGGCCAATTGGTGGCCAAAAAGCGCCATTTCAGTGACTAAATATGTGGACAATGATATGACGTGTGGCTGTATAGGGGCCTTAAAATTCCTCGCGCTAACGCGGCTAAAAACATAACTAATAAATTAATGGCGATGGCGTGATATGGATAGTAAAAATGGGCGACAAAATGTTTCGATAATAAAAGCATGTGTCAATTTTTTTTGGCACTAGCACAAATGCCTCATCAGCGCCCTTGTGTCCAAGGGCCGAGAGGCAAGTGCTTCTCAATGTAGCCACTGCAGCAGCAACCTCTCTTGAGAGGTCACGCTACGCATTGCCTGGGTATATTACATGGTAAAAACCGACATCTCTTAAAAAAGCTAGCAATGATTTATGGGTGAAAGGTGGTTTAATACCGATAAACATTGATGGGTGTAATGGTATATGTTGTCGGTAGGGTAATAGAAAGTGTTGTCTTCTTAGAGTGTCTAATTGTTTACACTGGATTAAAACGTGAAGAACAGTTAATGCCTCACCACGTCTGTCACACAATGGTGGATCACCACCGGACAAAAGATTTGAGTGTGTCGTGTATGTGTGTCCTATCCTGAACCTTGTTAGTGTTACCTCTGTTAGACGTGATTTTGATACTGGTGGCCAATGGCCAAAGTATGGCTTTGATAACCATAAGCTTGTTTTGTGTGTGTCAATCCCACTTGCTCTGCCAGTAATCCTTGAGCTTTCGTTTGAGAGACGGCTTAAAATCAAGGGGCGGGATCGATATAGGTGTAGTTGCACTGATGTCGTGGAGGGATGCAGCAAGCTGATCCGCCATCACGTTGCCTTGGATCTCGCGGTGCCCTGGCACCTAACACACTACAACATGTTGTTTGAGTGTGTAGAGTGTGCATAAAGTAGAGTAAAGTGAGACGAGGACAGGGTTTTTTGTTTTTTTAAGATTGCGCAGAGCCGTAACCACACTGAGGAAGTCCGTGTAAATTACGGCTTTTTGTATTTGTGATTGTTTGATGTGTTTAGCCGCCAGAAGTATCGCGTAAGCTTCCGCAGTGAAAATACTTGTGCCTGGATGTAGAGGGCCAGCATCAGAAAAGGATGGGCCGACAGCAGCGTTGGACACAGAGGAGTCAGACTTGGAGGCATCTGTAAAGAACTCAGGACGTGTGTATTTGTGTTGAAGTTCCAGGAAGTAGTTTCGGATATGGGCAATAGGTGCATGTTTTGTAACTTCTAGGAAAGACACATCGCAGTCTATAATCTGCCACTGCCACGGTGGCGGGCATACTACAGGAGCCATCAAACTGTGTTCAAGTGACACTCCAGTTTCCTCAGCTAGACCGTTCAGGCGAACTGAGAAGGGCTCCCTCATCGAAGGCGTGTTTTGAAACAGAATAGAGCTTGACAAATCATTAATTGGGGAGTATGAGGGGTGCTTCTTGTCTGCTTTCACCTTAAGAAAATATACAAAGGATATGCAAGTTCCTTGTAGATGAAGCGACCATTCATTCTACTCAACGTAAAGGCTTTCTACAGGGCTGGAGCGAAAAGCACCCGTAAAAAGGCGGATGCCCCAATGGTGCACGGGATCCAGCATCTTCAAAGCACTTTGAGTCGCAGACTGATAAACAACAGCCCCATAATCTAAGCGGGTGCGAATGAGGCTTCTCTGCAGGTTCATGAGACATTGACTGTCACTACCCTACGTAGTACGTGACAACACTTTTATAACATTCATGGCTTTTAAACATTTTGTTTTTAAATACTTGATGTGTGGTACAAAGGTCAACTTGTTGTCCAAGATTAAGCCTAAGAATTTATGCTCCGCATTGACAGACAGACGTTGACCGTTCAGTTCAGTGTCAGGTTCTGAGTGCACGTCTCTCTTTCGGGAGAACAAGACACACGTGCTTTTTCCTGGGTTCAGCCGGAATTCGTTTTCCTCTGCCCATTTGGAGACCTTGTTTAAAGCTACCTGAACCTGCCACTCACACATTGCTAGGTTGCATGACTTAAAGTCAAGCTGGACGTCATCGACATATGTGGAATAGAACATGTTGCGAGGGATGGACAGGTGCAAGAAATTAAATTCGATAATAAAAAGTGTACAACTAAGTACACCACCTTGCGGTACTCCCGTTTCTTGCACAAATGTTTGGGAGAGAATACTGCCCACACGGACACGGAATTTCCAATTCGACAAGTAACTCTCGATTATGGAGAGCATTTCACCACGCACACCCAGGTGAGACAAGTCTCTTAATAAGCCAAGACGCCATGTTGTGTCGTAAGCCTTCTCGATATCGATAAACACCGAGAGGAAATATTCTGTGTGGACGAAAGCGTCTCGGATTTGTGCCTTGATACGCACCAGATGGTCGGTGGTGGATCTACCCTCTAGAAACCCACACTGGAACTGGTCAAGCAGATTGTGTGTTTCAAGGAAATGTGAAAGTCCGCGGTTTATCACTTTTTTCAAAAAGTTTAAAAAGGCAGCTGGTTAGTGCAATGGGCCTAGACCTTAAAAGTGAGGAAGGGTCCTTGCCCTGTTTCAACATAGGGACAAAAATAGCCAGAAAGCCAGATAGCATTGTATAGAGAGAGTAAAGTTTTTCGCGTTTTGAGCGGCAGGTTTTTCAACATTTCATAAGGGACACGGTCGTAGCCTGGGGCAGAATTACTGCAAGAGTTCAGTGATTTTTATAGCTCAGTTAAGTTGAAAGGTTGGTTGTATGCCTCGTGATTTGTGCACTTGTATTCTAGTTTCTATTTTTCTATCTTTGTTTTATATCGTTGGAAAGCTTCAGTATTGTGTGACGAGCTAGCCACTTGCTCGTAGTGTGCACAGAGGAAGTTCGCCTGATCTTCCAGGCTGTCACCCTGTGTGTTTATGAGTGGGAGTGAGTGCACTTTTCTTCCTGCTACCCTACGAACCATGTTCCGGAATTTAGCCTTTTGTGTATATGAATTTATCTCTAATAAAATCTTGTGCCAGCTTTCTCTTTTGGCCTGCCGACGCGTTCTCCTGCTTAGAGACTTTATTTTCTTGAAAGTGTCAAGATTTTCGGCTGTTGGTGAGTTCCAAACCATCATCCATGCCCAGTTCTGTTCCTTTCTCGCATTACGACACTCTGTGTTCCACCATGGGAGGTGTCGTTTGCCGGGCATTCCAGATGTTTGCGGTATGCACTTGGCTGCTGCGTCAGTTAGAAAAGCTGTGAAGTACTGCACAGCTTCATCTATGTTTAACCTACATATGTCTGTCCAACTTAAACGTGCATAGTTATGGAATTGTTCCCAGTCTGCTTTGTTTATAAGCCCTTTGGGAATATGTAGATGACATTCATATGTTGTTTGTGAACTCAACACTACAGGGAAATGGTCACTTCCATATAGATTATTTATGATTTTCCATTTCAGTAGGGGTAGGAGTGAAGGTGATACGATGCTGAGGTCTATAGACGAGTAAGCTTTGTTGGCAACGTTATAGTATGTTGGCTCTTTCCTATTCAACAAACAGGCACCGGAAGAGAAGAGAAATTGTTCAGTGAGACGACCTCGTGCGCATCACAGCGAGAATCGCCTCACAGTCCACTATGTGCATTTAGGTCCCCAAGAAGCAAATAAGGTTCAGGCAGTTCGTCTAATAAAGACTGGAATTCACGTCTTTCAAGACGGTGGTGGGGAGGTACGTACAAAGAGCAGATGGTGACGAGTTTGTTTAAACGTACCGCTCGAACAGCCACCGCCTCAAGGGATGTCTGGAGTGGTAAATGTGTACACGCTACTCGTTGATTATAAATAATGGCTACGCCAGCGGATGATGCCACAGCATCATCTCGGTCCTTTCGGTATATGACGTAAGTACGTAAAAATTGTATTGGAGGATTTTAGGTGTGTTTCCTGTACACGCAGCACTTGAGGTGAGTGTTTGTGTCAAAGCTCTTGGACGTCATCGAGGTTTTTAAGCAGTCCTCTGACGTTCCGATGTAAATTTTGTCTTTCCATATTGGAAGTAAAGTAGTGCTGTGTGTAGATTAAGGGAGTGACTTGTTTAAGCTGAAAGGTCGAGCTCAAGTAACAGGGCTATCATCAGGCCCAGTTATGAGCTTTTTAGTTCTCTTGGCGCGCTCCAGAGAGCCGCGCCGCTCTTTTGGTACCAGGGGTGCCACCGTATCCATTGCCTCCTCGGAAGCACTAGATGCCCGCTCGTGCGAGCTGGGTTTTCGAAGCTTGGGCCTCGCCTGGTGAGGTGAGGCCTTGAGACCCGAGGACCTTGGAGTCTCTGGTCTCTGTTCAATAGTAGGCAGAGTAGACTCAACTACTGCCACCTTGGGGGCAGGCGCCACAGCCTGCCCCCAAGTGGCGGTTCGCTCTGCGCAGGCCGAAGAAGTGGCGAGGGCTGGTGCGACGCTTCCCTCTGGCACGCCGCATCAGCATATGTGGGGCCATAAAATGGCGAGACTCTCCTTCTTGCTTCTTTAAATGTGATGTTTTCTTTTATCTTTAAAGTGATGATTTCTTTTTCTTTTTTCCAGAAAGAACAGGAACGTGAGTACGCCGCATGATTACCGCCACAGTCCACACAGTGTGCAGATGCTTCGCAGTTGTCGGACGCATGGCCCACGGCTTCACACAGAGCACAAGTTTTCCGGCCACGACAGCTTTGCGAGCCGTGGCCATATCTCTGACATTGGAAGCAACGGCGGGGGTTGTGAATATATGACCTCACGGATGTCTTTGTATACCCAGTTTGAATGGTTTCCGGCAAATCGCTCGAAGCAAAGGTCAGTACTAAGTGTTTGGTTGGTATTTCCTTTTGATCTCTTCTTATCTTAATACGCTGTACGTTTGTCACGTTCTGGTTCTTTCATCTTTCCAGAAGTTCAGCTTCGGTCAGGTCAAGCAAATCTACGTCCGATACTACCCCGCGAGATGAGTTCATGGACCTGTGTGGTGTAATGCTGATGGGTGTGTCTCGAAACATTGTGAGGGTGTTCAGTTTTTTTAATTGGTCTTTGTCACGTACCTCAAGGAAGAGATCTCCGCTGGCCATTTTGGTAACCTTGTACCCGGCACCGAGAGTTTCGGTTAAGCACCTAGCCACTACAAAGGGTGATACAGTTGTGGCTTCCTTGTTAGTTTTCTCGCAGTGTATAACGTGGAAATGAAAAAAGATTTGTCTTGACCGGATGAAAAAAATTGATATCTTCGGTGCGTACCCGCTTTGAGGAGGCATGATCAGGTGGGCTTGGCAGCTGTGACACAATGCAGTTCGCTTACCCGTTCCTCCCAACAATGCAGGTGTTCCTTGTACCTGTCGCTCGCCTGCTGATGCCCGGCCTGGCAATCACGTCGTTGGATCCATCATCAAACTGCACCTTCCTGTCTGGCAATGGCGAAGCAGGCACTGTCCCGTCCCCCTCCGCTACCGCTCCGACGCTGTTGCCAGCGCCATGGCTTGACTACTCCTCCCCCACTTCACCTTGGACAGCCCCATCGAAGTCAACATCACCACTCCGAGCACCTATATATCGCGAACGGTCACCGGCGTCAGCTTGTGGGCTTGGCAGCTGTGACATAATGCAGTTCGCTTACCCGTTCCTCCCAACAATGCAGGTTAGTAAGCACAGCAGTCTTTACGCAAAAAAATCTAGTGATTACTTTCTAGTCCAGCTGCCGGGCCCACAGTGTCTTGTCGCTATCATTGCCGAGTGTTTATATGCCGTTTACTTCGTACTCTTGTTGTTATCTGGTGACGTTGAAACTAACCCTGGTCCGGAAATGAACGAAATTCTCGCAGAACTCGGAAAGATTAGCGCTAGACAAAACAAACTAATATCTGATTTTGAAGAAGCAAAGCAGCAACTCCTCACAACCGTCAAAACATTGTCGGATCAAGGAAAGCGTATGACCGAACTAGAACGCCATTACCAAAATATTTTGCCCATAGCCGCAATTCAGGCCGACACTACCGCAACCACGCTCTTAGCTTCCGCACTTGAAAAACGGCTGGATGACACAGAAAACCGGTCACGCCGCAACCACTTAATCTTATATAACCTTCCAGATACTAACGCCAAAGAAACAAATATTGAAACAGAAGAACTTATCATTAACCACTGTCTCGAACACTTGAAAATAAAAATTGACCCGAAAGAAATTGACCGAGTGCATCGCCTCGGCCGCCACACCAATGATCGTTGCCGCCCGATAATTGTCAGGTTCACATTCTACAAAACCAAAGAAAACACCCTCTCAAATGCCAAAAAGATGAAAGGAACAGATTTCAGCATTGGCGAAGATTATTCCCTCAGTTCGTACTGCCCGCCGTCATCTCGTTGCTTTCGCTAAGCAGAAATCAGGTAAATTTCAGATCCGTTTCAAAACTTTGTATATGGGTTCCAAACGGTACATTTTTGACCACGGATCACAATCGGTTATAGAAGTCGCATAGCGATCACCGCGCCCGCAGGCTAAACCGCACCACTGCCAAATCCAAACACGCCGTGAACTTTCTTTTTCTGTTATCTTTACTAATGTTCGTAGTCTCATGCCGAAGTGCCAACTCGTGTCAAATGTTGTGGCGTCTTCCAACAGTAATATTTTGGGACTAACAGAAACTTGGCTAACCGATGAAGTTACTGATGCGGAAGTGCTTTCGGACTTACCCGATTATCAGTTATTCCGCACCGACGGCAAACGCGGCCGGGGCGGGGGTGTGCTAATCGCTGTTGGCCCAGAACTACCCTGTTCTGCTGTTAACATGAAATCTGCCTTTGAAATTTTGTGGCTGGTTTGCCACGCTTCCCCTCAAACATTCCTACTCGGGGTGTGCTACAGGCCACCTAGCACCAATACAGGTTTTTCACGTGATTTAAACAATATAATGAGCACACTCACGACCACCTACCCTACGCTCACATTTTACTTTTTGGGGACTTTAATTTCCCGAATATTGATTGGCATAACCCTGCGCCCTCGTCAGCATACGATGTCGAAACGAAAGATTTCATAGACGTTTGTTTGACTTTTAACTTATCTCAACTTGTGTCAGAGCCCACGCGCATATCAGGCGGCTGTGCTAACATCTTAGATTTAATACTAGCCGACCGCCCAGATTCTTGATCGTCCATTTCATACCTACCCGGAATTAGTGACCACAAAGTAATACATGCAGTTTTTTCCTTCCCTCTTGAGCGGCGCGACAAACTCAAGGAAACAATTACCTTATACGATAAAGGTAATTATGAGGCCATTAACTAAGAACTCGAACACTTCTTTCCAGACTTCGAACGTAGCTTTCACTCCCGATCTCTGAGCAATAATTGGGATATTTTTAAAAATAGGATAAATAAATTAATCAGCAAATTCATCCCCACAACATCATTCCGTAGCACGCCGCAGAAACCCTGGTTTACAAACAAACTAAAGAGCCTAGCGAATAGAAAAAAGCGCCTTTTTCGCGCAGCAAAAGCAAACGAGACGCCTGAAGCTTGGGCGAAATACAACGCAGCCAAAAAGTATATACTACCGCTATTAGTAACGCAAAATATACGTTTTTGAACCAGGATTTACCAGGCATGCTAACCGATAACACACGTAAATTCTGGCAGATAGTGAACCCTCGGCCTACCAGCAACTGCCACCTTACTAATGATTCTGGTCACATGCTCTCAGATGATAAATGTGCTGATGCTTTTAACAGCGCATTTTCATCTGTGTTTACTAACGAATCTAGCGTACGTTCCTCTCCTGCCCCGGTGCTGTTGACATCCTCTATGGGCTCAATTGTTTTTTGCGCAGGTGGTATTTCAAGTATTATTCAAAACATGAAACTGTCCTCATCAGGTTGCGTCGACGATATAACTCAAAAGTGTTAAAAAATATCCATGACACCATCGCCCCATATCTGTGCTTGATGTATGCGCAGTCGCTCTCCACAGGCATTCTTCCAGATGACTGGAACATGGACAAGGTCGTTCCCATCTACAAATGAAGTGATAAGAACTGTCCATTGAACTACCGTCCTATTTCTTTAACAAGCGTCCCATGCAAAATCATAGAACATGTCATCTACTCTCAGATTGTGAACTTTCTAGATTCCAACAATTTTTTCAGCCCAGCCAGCATGGTTTTAGGGAAGGATTCTCCTGCGAAACACAACTAGCAATATTTCTTCACGATCTGCATGTATATATTGACAACTTACAAACTGATGCAATCTTTCTAGATTACGCAAAGACATTCGACACAGTACCCCACCAAAGAATAATGCTAAAACTATCCCAGTTAAACTTAGACCCAAGTGTACTAAATTGGATCAAAGCATTTCTAACTAACCGTTCTCAGTTTGTGCATGTCAATAATAAATCTTCTGTTTACCTCAAAGTAACATCAGGCGTACCTCAAGGTTCAGTTCTTGGCCCCCTTCTGTTTCTGATATACATCAACGACTTACCCCTCAGCGTATCCTGCAAAATCCGCATGTTAGCAGATGACTGTGTAATCTATCGGACAGTAACTAACACTCACGACCAAAATCTTCTCCAGAACGATCTTAACCACGTTCAAGATTGGTGCGATAATTGGCTTTTGTTTCTTAACCCTAACAAATGCAAACTTGTTACGTTTACCCACCGTACGAATCCTTTCGTTTTTTCATATCATATCGCCAACGTCCCTGTACAATCACAACCATCCTACAAGTATCTAGGTGCCACATTGTATTGCGATCTCACTTGGAATGCGCATATTACTAACGTCATTTCATCGGCAAATAAAACTCTGGGCTTCTTGAAGCGTCACCTACGTCATGCACCAAAACATGTGAAGTTGCTGGCATGTCAGTCCCTCATCAGATTGAAACTCGAATATGCCTCCCCCATATGGAACCCGCCCCAAACATACCTCATTAACGACCTCGAATCTGTTCAAAATCGCGCCGCTCGATTCATTATCTCCGAGTACTCATACGACATCAGTATTTCATCCTTGAGAGCACAATCCGGTTTATCACCCCTCTCTGTTCGCCGCCGTATAGCCACCCTTTCTCTCTTTCATAAATTTTTTCATTCTTGTCTCAATGCAGCCCCTTACATCCTCCCCCCGACATACATTTCACACCGCACAAGCCATCCACTTCAAGTGTCCCGTTATCGTAACAGAACTGCCACTTTTTCCGCTTCTTTTTTTCCCCGCGCCGTCAAGAATTGGAACGACCTTCCCTGCTCCATTGCTTTAACCACCTGCCCATCATCCTTCGCGACAAATATTACAAACCACCTATGCTGCAAAAACTAACGTGTTAAAAGTTCTCTTTTCCTGTGTATCCATCTCTTGTGTAATACCCCCGAGTGAGGTCCTTAAGGAAATAAAAATGAATGAATGAATGAATGAATGAATCACTAAGTAAAGGGAATAATTTATGCATGCTAATTGTATGTTCTTCAGCAGCGTTGGTGGCCACCCAACACGGAGCCCAACGAGGGGACGCTGCAAGTTTGCGAATGCTGAAATCTTGCAGACGTCAGCCGTACATCTCTGCTATAACCCAATGCGCCTAGGCCAAGGCAGGCTATTTGCACAGGGTTAACCCTTGCCGCCGAGAAAATTGGATTGATTGAATAATATGTGGGGTGTAACGTCCCAAAACCACCATATGATTATGAGAGACGCCGTAGTGGAGGGCTCCGGAAATTTTGACCACCTGGGGTTCTTTAACGTGCACCCAAATCTGAGCACACGGGCCTACGACATTTCCGCCTCCATTGGAAATGCAGCAGCCACAGCCGGGATTTGAACCCGCGATCTGCAGGTCAGCAGCCGAGTACCTTAGCCACTAGACCACCGTGGCGGGGCGAGAAAATTGGAAGTAAGCAGCAGAAAGAAGTAGACAGGAAAGCTACAAAAGTAAGAAAGACGAATATGTAGGGAGAGAGAGATGGGAAAGGGCGAGTGCCGATTACCCCTGGGTGGGTCAGCCGAGGGGTGCCGTCTACGTGAAGCCGAGGCCAAAGGGGTGTGTTGCCTCCGCCGGGGGGGCCTTAAAGGTCCAATCACCCGGCGTCGGCTCAACCCCCAGGATCCCCTTTTCCCCGGGCACGGCAAAGCCACGCACGGCTAGGCGTGAGAGGGAGCCGAACCCCCCCCCCCCCCCGTTAGCTCTGGTCCGTGGTGTCACTACACACCAATCGCCTGCTTTCACAGGCGCCCGCCCCTGCGGGGGTTATATATAAACGAAACTATACTCCGCGCTTAGAGAAGACTAGTGTTGAAGAAAATGCACACGCGCTAAATAATGGCGTACTCGTCAGGCAGACTAAAGTCTTCGCGAGTGAATTCGTTAGAACAAACGACCATAGTGTACAGTGCTCAACTCGGCTGCTTATAACGACGAAGCGTCGTGCGCGAAACAGCAAGGGTGACATCTGCAGTCGCGAATATGCCACCTCTGAGCATGCGCGGCACCAATGATGTGCCTCCCTCGCAATCCTGATCTCTATTTATTGCCGCGTACGCACCAACAATTTGGCCTTTGAAAGCGCTCTGAGCAATTTTGCGAAAAAACAAAAAAAACAAGAAAGAAAGACGCAGTAAAACCGTTCTCGCTGTGATATGATATCACGAAGCGAGAATATTTTTGTTGTTGTTTTATTTCAATTTTGTAATGTTGACAGCGGTTTGAGGCCAAAGCAGCCATCGCGGCCGCGTAGATAAAGGAGGGTGGAAACTGCAGGGCAGGCTTATCATTGCTCTCGTGCATGCTCAGATGTGGCGTATTTGTGACTTCAGATGTCACTCGTGCTATTCCGCGCACGACGCTCTGTACAGCCGAGTAGAGCACTGTCCATCTTTTCAATACGTAAGTTCAGGTGAATGCCTTCTCCGTGGCGCGTCGTCTGCATCCTTCGAGAAGTGAGAGAACCATACCTTTTCTCACTTCTATGAGGCCTGGCACGGTATAGAAACCACCATGCGTGATAAAGCTCGACAAAGAAGCAGTTCAGTTGGTTATCTCATGTGTGGTGGCTACCGACGCTGTCGAACAACCGTGGGTCTCCACTTTTAACTCATTTTGAAAGTACAACGCATTGTTTCATAGAACAGCGTGCAGCCGCTTATCCCCGCGACGAGTGCTGCTCATAGGTGAATGTTAAAAGGCACGCATCGATTATGTTAACTACATTATATTGCAATTTGTTGGCCTTCCCAGGCTCATGCATAAATTACGAATTTGTGATCTACCTCTCCGACCTGAAGTCATAATTATGTTGTAATGGCAATAGAAATCTTAAAGCTGCAAATAATTAAAGGAATATTCATATTACCAGGAATAATAAAAATTTCTGGCACCGCACTTGAATAATTCATTATTCAGTTAAAAATGGTGGCTGCAATAAATATTTAAAATAGTGTGTGAGTTGTACCTAGGTTCCTGATTTAGAAACACTTACATAATGCAAAGTGTGATTCGAGCTCGATAGCAACTCCACACCAGCAGTGAACAAAACGTCTGTTAGGTTACACGAAGACATTGCCTCAACCTGCTTCACACATGTTAACCTACACACGTAGACATTGCATGATCCTTATGGGAAGACAGGCCCAAGTTTGCGAAGTGCCGTTCACCGCCCTAGTGGAGAGAGGGCAAAGCTTCGGTCGCTTCAACGGGCCCCGCTTGCTGGGTTTTCCCATTGCGCGCACAAAAACGTGTTAATTGGGGCTTTTATCTTTCATTTGGCACGCTATGGGCGCCATTACTTCGTCATCCTAGAAAGAGCTGAAAACTGCCCATGAAGTTCTGCCGTTTCTCTACGCTAGTGCGAAGAGCAAAGGCGTCAAAAGTGAATTATGGCAGTTCGTCGATACTTCCGTGGTCTTGTCACTTTGAAGAATCTTTTGTCGTGCACAGTATTACAAACTATTAACGGGGAGAAACTTGATGGCCGGACACATTTGAAAAGGAAGTGCGTTTGTAAACTTAAGCTAAAGCCAATACGCCACCGCTGTTCATTTGCAGATTGGCCACTATCTTTCCGAGACAACCATTTGTGATGCGAAAGTGGCTCAGCTTGCAAGTTTGTACACCACTGTCAAAATACCATACCTTGAGCCCTGCCACTGTTTTATTCAGCTGAAGGCTGTATGTACACTTCTCGTCGCCGCTCATTGTCAACTGATTTATGCTGCATATTCGCACTTCGTGTTTTTATGTACAGGTCTTTCAAGCAACCACTAGCGATAAGTCAGCAGGCTGAGCTGTTGTGATGCTAGGATTAAAGTCACGAGTTCGATTCCCCCATAAGCCAGCTGCATTTTTCATAGAAGCGCAACCTAGTAACATTGTGGTTAGATTTAGGTGCAAGAATGGCAAACGGGGCGTTTGAGTATATTTGAAGCGTGCGGTGTGATGACGCTCTAGTAATCAGAAATGGCGCTCGGTGCGTGTGCACCCTCTCTCTGTTGTCGTCGTCGCACCTTACACTTCAATTAGATTTATGTGCACGTTGGAAAAAAGTGCATGTTAAAAAAAAACTCAAATAGGAGGCCGAAATCATTCTGTAGTCTCAAACCACGGTGTGCCTCCTAATGATATCATGGTTTTTGCACGTAAAATATTATATCCTCTCATGCGCCCGAGCTACGGGCGATATACAGTTGCCGCTATGAAAACGAGTTTATAAAAACCAAGGCAGAAATAAAATTTTATGGTTTCGCGAAATCAGACGCGGTTATCAGTAGCGAATCTCGGCGTAACTAAAGATGTGCTCGATTCTAGTTCTTATTGTATGCTATGACGACGATCAAGCGAGCTGTCTAAGCAACCGAAGTCCTATTCAGACCAGTGAACACGCTGCGTGATCAGGCGTGAATATTAATCCGAAATGAAACATGAGCAGCCGGAAATATGCATGGCTGAAATAGACATCAAATGGAATGAAAAATCTTTATTTGAAAGGAATAAAAAAAACTTTATTTCTGAAGTCAACACAAAATATTTCTTTATGTGTGTTTGTGTGTGTGTGTGTGTGTGTGTGTGTGTGCGTGTGTGTGTGTGTGTGTGTGTGTGTGCGTGTGCGTGTGCGTGCGTGTGCGTGTGCGTGTGTGTGTGTGTGTGTGTGTGTGTGTGCGTGTGTGTGTGCATCACTATGTTTTCAAAGGAGCTGTAAGAATTTCGAGGTGGTATTGAAGTCACGATACGACGTTGTTATTATCCGATGAAAACATCGGCAAAAGTGAAACTCATATGAAGCTGTACACTGCGTATAGCAATCGTGCAGGAACTCAACAAAGCAGACGTAATTGTGTCTCTTCACAGTGACCTCCTTATCCATTCAAAGCCGTGCGTCAAACTTGGCGTCCAATCAATCGAAATGCGAACGCTATGTACAAAAGCATGGGAAAGCGTGATAGTTGTTTGCGGGAAGCTCTGTCGACTGCCGACACGACTGTCGCAGAAAATGAGTGTTTTACCAGCGGCATACATGTAGATTTCGCACCGTAACCTCATTTTTGATGTCATAGAAAGGTAGCTGTTCACAATTGGCATGCACATATATATAGCACTCGCTCGAAGACATCGGGTTCGACTTGCTTGGTCCCGCAAAGGTTATCAATGAATCACTCTCGATTCTCGCGAGATTCACACTGTGAAAAGGTGTTTACAATCTTTTTAAACTTTTGGAGCAAGTCATAGGCTGAGGTGACACTGCACGCGCATGGCGACCAGACAACAGCGCGTGAGTGTGATGAGAATGCAGGCAGAAGGCGGGAGTGAGGTACTGACGACCGGCTTTTGCTAGAAAGACGGTGAAGGATGGATGAATGGATGGATGGATGGATGGATATGGCTGTACCCTTTAGATCGGGCGGTGGCTGGCGCCACCAAGCCGTAATACTTAATGAACCAAAAACTATATTTTTTTTCCTTAAAAAGTGAGTTTGAGGATTCGTACTTCGCAGTGAAGAGTTTAATTTTCACTCGTGCCTTGACTTTAGCCACCAATCACATAACCTCCTTCTAGTTAAGTCTACCCGCTTAAAGTCTATTTTGCCCTCCCGTTCCCTAAAACCCAGTGCTTTGAAAAACTCTGCGCCATCATCCTGAACTATAGGGTGAAGCCCTTTACAGAGCATTATCAAGTGTTCGGCAGTTTCTTCTTCCTCTCCACGCGCACTGCATACTGTGTCTACCCCTTCGTATTTGGCCCGATATGTCTTGGTTCACAATACTCCCGTCCTGGCCTCAAACAGTAGAGAACTACCCCGAGTATTATCGTAAATCCTTTCCTTGGCAATTCCCTGCTTAAAAGTTCTATAGATCTCTAGTGCGGACTTCTTAATTATGCCCATTCTCCACATGTCAGTCTCCGTTTCCTTCACTTTCTTCTTAACCGATAGTTCTTTTTGGTTTGGCCACCTGCTGTTTTCTAAGTATTTACCAGTCAACTTCTTGGTTCGCTTCCTCCATTTCGTATCGACATTCTTCATGTACAAGTAGCTGAAAACCTTCCTAGCCCAACGCTCCTCCCCCATTTCTCTCAATCGCTTCTCAAAATTTATCTTGCTGCTAGCTTCCCTGCCCTTAAATGATGTCCATCCCATATCACCGTGTACTCCCTGATTTGGTGTATTCCCGTGAGCTCCTAAAGCAAGCCTACCTATTCCACGTTGCCTAATTTCTAATCTTGCTTGAACTTCTGATCTCATGCACAAGACGGCATTGCCGAACGTCAGCCCAGGAACCATGACCCCTTTCCATATTCCTCTCACAACATCATACCTATTGTAATTCCACAGTGTCCTATTTTTCATCACTGCTGCAATCCTGTTACCTTTAGTCGTCACGTATATTTCGTGTTCCCTCAGGTACTCGGTCCCATTGCTCATCCATACGCCCAGATATTTGTATTTATCTGTTATCTTCAGCGTGACCTCCTGTATTCTAAGCTCACTAACTTCGTTGTCATTGAAAGTCATGATGCTGATTTTTCCTTACTGAATCTAAAATGTAACCTATCTCCCTCATTACCGCAGATGTCCATCAATCTCTGCAAATCTTCCTTGTTGTTGGCCATTAGCACTATATAATCTGCGTACATTAATGCTGGTAGTGCCTGATCAATAAGTTTTCCTTGTTTGACTAAAGAGAGGTTGAAGCCCAGTCCACTTCCCTCTAATTTTCCCTCTAATCCTTGTAGGTACATCATGAATAATAAGGGTGACAGGGGGCACCCTTGCCTAAGCCCCCGTTTTACCTCGGCAGGCTTGGATACCTGTTTTTCCCACTTTATAACTACCTTGTTACCTGTATAGAGGCCCTTTAAAAGATTAGTGACTACATGTTCCACGCCTAGTGTGTCCAGTATTCCCCAGAATTCCTCTTGAACCACGCTATCGTACGCTCCCTTGATATCCAAAAATGCTAGCCAGAGGGGCCTGTGTTCCTTTTCTGCTATTTCGATGCACTGCGTCAGTGAGAACAGATTGTCTTCCAACATCCTGTGTTTCCGAAACATACTCTGCAGTTCCCCCAGCACCCCCTCATCCTCTATCCATGCCTGCAGTCTTTCCTTTATAATCTGCATCGCCAGCCTGTAGGACGGTAGTTGTTATAGGACGGTAGTTGTTTATGTCAGCTTTGTCCCCCTTTCCTTTATAGATCAACGCATGCGGTGCAGCGCCTCCTGGCCGAGGTTGGGAGGCCCGTTTGCACGAACAGTGAGCATTCGCCATTTCGGCGCAGTCGATCACGACGGAGACATTGTGTGGCGGGTTAGCAAGTCTACTTGTTTGCAGGACGAGAGCCGAGATGGTGATGCGGCCTCCGTTGACAGCTTCCACCGCACGTTCAACCACGTGGCCTGCGCCGTACACCGCCTCTCCTTCGATGGGACACCGCGACGTTTCACAAGCTTTATCTAAATACCTTTAGATGCTGGAGATAGGCACGATCAATGAAACATCGAAAACAACACCCGAAGAAGTTGTGTCACACAGCAGAAAGTGTGGTAACGAACGAAAACACACTCACATAGTTTTTAACCGCAATGTGGTCGGTCAAACAGTGCTCTCGGTGGCTTTGGCGCACTCCTCGGCCATCTGGCGGATTTTTTGGCCCTGCCAATTGAACCGGAACTAAAATAAGAATAAAACCACTCTAAAACAGTATTTAAAGGCAGTGGTTGACAGCCGTTAGGCTGTTAGTTCAACGAAGTTTCCGTCTTAAGCAGATAATCTACGTACAAGAGCTGCAGCGCGGTTGAAAGTGGAATCCTCAAATTGACGTCACACGCTAGAGGGCACCAGACCAAGGTCTAGAGGTCAATGCAAATACACGCAGTGGCGCTTCGTTGTGTGCAGTCTGAGCCGATTGTCGGCAAGTAAAATGCGTTAACTGCAGCTTACTAGTAACATCTACGCTTGCCTCTACCTAATCGGTGCGCGAAGCCCATGTACTCTTACCATTCCCTACCAATATAGCGCATTCTGCCTTTCAAAAAAATGCTCACTCTGTGTGACTCTTTCACACTAAATCACGTCATTGATGTGTTGGTTGTACATGGTTAGCTTGTATTTCCGCCTGCTCCGCACTGCTGTAGCGTGACTTCACAACCTATTTACTTCTTTATCATCTGTATACAGTAGAAAAACAGAAAAAGAAAGATCGTAGAAAGCCCGCATATATATGCGATAGTTCAGTACCACTGTTCGCAACAGCAGTAACACGCGTATGCATCGTTATAGTGATAGCTACACTGGCCTCACTGAGCCAATTTCGCGTGGCACTGGTCTGCGCATGCGCAATGATACTCCGCCGCCGCCGCGCGCGGCTCGCCGCCGGTGTGCGCGCAATTCGATGTGCTGCGCAGACGATCAGTGGTGTCACGCACCGCAGCCGACACCTCCCTCGCACTCGGCCGTGGCCGCGCGCGACTCGCCGCCTCCAGAGTGCGCTTTCCAGAGGAGTGCCGTCATAGCCTTGGTAGACATATGAACGCCGACGCGCGCGCCTTCCCTGTGCAGTCGCCATCTGACACTGCGCTGGAGCCACTTGATAGCGCCTCTAACTGGCGTTCGCCACTGTGGTATAGCCATGGAGAAGGACATTGCAAATGCTGCTCAACGGTGCAGTAGAGCGGAGAAGCTTAACTCATCGGATTCCGTAGTAGTTGCCTGGCAACTTAAATATACATATGCCACATAATACGTATACCGTGTGTGTGTCTTTGGAACAGCTGTAAGCATGGTACCTGGAAAGCTAAGAATAATCAGGTGAACATTCGCTAACGCTACGTATATCCTGGCATAGCTGAGCTAAGCCACTGCCATTTTTTGCTCATTCTGTTCACCATGAAGTGTGAGACAGTAAACAAGTGTAGTCGGGAAAGCTTGGTTACTGACAGCACTTTTTTCCACACTACGTTTACCACGTATACGCACACGTTCTTGCACCAGCAAATGCATAAAAAACTTTTATACGAGGTCAGCTGGAAGCTTCCATGGATACATTACGTGCATCACTGCAGGTGCTCACACAAAGGTCTCATTATTTGGAAAAGCATGTTTTTTCTTTCAGACAAAAAAAAATGACCGCTGCCTTCCACCGGTCATTAACAATGCCACAGAAACGCTCAAGGCAATGTAAAAGGCATGAGATTTTTAGTGAATTTATACGGCGTTATATGTAAGACCTGCGGTCTGAATTAATCCTGAATGTCTGGGCTCTGTAAGACGTTCCTAAATCTAATCACACGGTGGCACCCGGTAACATGGCTTTAAGTACGGTTTAAGTACCGAAGTGTCTCATTTTATTTAATAGTAATGTTTTTATGTAGTTCTATGTAGTGGTATGACGGTAAGATGAAAACAACTAAGGCTCCTCGCATGATCGATAAACTACAGTGCCCCAGTTGTACACTTACGAACCGCACTCAAGTGCCTGTTCCAGAGCCTGGTTTTTGCTTACATCCCCGTCACTAGAACGCCACATTCACACACAATTTTAAAGTCCTCATGTTTGGGAGAATGCTATGAGCATTTCACAATGGGCTTGAAACAGAGAGCGGCACCCACTCTTAAATTTTATTCTGGTGAATAGAGGATTCGACGGACAACAAACAGGCACTCTGGAAAGTTTCACTCGCCGATGTTATTACATTGCATTAGCAGCCGAGCAAGATCAAACGCTTTCTTACGTAGTTTCAGGCCTACGTAGAAGCAGTTACACTCGCTGTGACATCACCAGACAAACCACATTTCTAGAACGTGCATGAGGTACGTGCATTTATAGACACAACGCGGCTAGCAGACGACGCACGGAGCGATGCACATCATGGCATTCGAGATGGTGGGCATGCGGCGGGTTTCTCTCCGGCCGTCCCAATCACGCGAAAACAGCGTGTTTTCAGTGGTGGGCGTGGTCCGCTGTTTTCTTCTCACAGCGGCGCTTCTTCGTGTGGTCGGGAAGGCCGCTGCGCTTAGGCGAAGCTTGCATTTGATGAGAAAAAAAATTGACCCCGAATCTATTACACTACAAATGTCGTCGAAAGACGATAGTATAGCGTCTGGAGAGAGTGCACATAACGTTTGTTTGATATTCTGTGCGAGAGCATCGGTGAATGGGATTCTGGAGGCGCTGCGTTAGTGTCTCGAGCGTATAGCGGAGGCGAACGAGCGCATTCAGACACTTTATACACGAGCGCCATCTGGCAGTTATCTTCGAAAACGAAAACGTACGCGCCCACGGAGAAAGATGCACGCCTGTCTTGGAGGTCATAAGGTGTAGAACGCAAAGCGACGGGCATGTGCCACCACCGTGTCGTCGTAGCAAAGCGTTGAAAACACCTTTTTGAGCATCACGTTGCACTGTCAGCGCAGCGCGATAAACGCTCCAAACTTCGCATTACTTGTGTGAGCCTCTTCTAGTACAAAGGCACCCACACGAAACATCGACGTGCTGTTATGGCGCCTCAGGCATGCGCAATAATTGCTTTTTGATTGACAATCGCACAACTATGTACGCTGAACCTTGAGCAATATTGATGAGCGCTGTGGATGGGGTCGGCCGTTTGGTGCCGTTTGAGGTATCGTTAAGAGCGGACAAACAGACAATTGTACAGACAGACAGACAGACAAACAGACAGACAGACAGACCAAAATTTTTCCGTCGAAGGTCCCCAAGAAAGGCTATCGTGTTTAAAAAATGGTTTTGTGCTTCTATAGAACTTCGCGCTCATTTGGGAATGTCGGGCCAAGGTGTATGAGAGGCGAAGTCAATCAATGCTTGGGCGTCTGTATTCTCAAATAATTTTTTTTTGCTGTAGATTTACGCCACCCATATTAGAGCGCCTATAATTGCGATGCATCTGCACGAGATCTGAATGTGCTGGAAACTTACTCTACTTCGAATTTTGCAGGCTGTATAGTAGAAATGGTACGGGCGAAGAAATGAAAATGACAGCCCAATTGACAAGCTAAGTCAGAAGAGTGCCATGCTGCATGTTCCCGAGTTACACGTAATTAAAAGGGTTGCTTTTTCTTTTACTTCTTAGAACCAGTGCTGCTTTACATTATAATGCCGTTTAAAGTATCATCCCGTCGAGCAGCAGAAGCAGGATACAGGGACGTGCTTCCAGACGGTCACCATGCGTCTATACTGTGTTTAGACAGAATGTCACTGGTTCTGCGACGACCGCGGACTGGTTTTTACTGTGATTTTTACGGTGTTCGATGAATACGTTGGGCAATGTAAGAACGAACATCGAAATGTTTTTCTTGTTCAAGGAGTACGCAACACACGTTCAGAGTTTGGTGTACCTGGTATGAAACACTGTGGTGTTACATAGCAGTGCCAATTTCCACTTTTTTTTTCATTTAGTAGTCTACCTCGGCGAATACTTGATTCTCATTAGAAATACGCTGTTATGCTACATTTCGACCCTTTAATTTGGATGCAGTCTAGAGTTCCGATATTGCTAATGTGCCACCAAAACATAACAAAAGTTCAGACGAAGAAAAAGGAGACGATCACAACTCCCGCACTTTCTCTGGTAAAACGTTCAGAGTGAATGTAGGCTAGCTAATACAAGCTTTCTACAATATTCCGGTAAAATTACTTCTCACGTACCGTATTTCAACGACATGAACAGGGCGCTCAGTTATGTAGAGCTTAACTGCGCTTCGGTTGACCAGCTCATATATATGCGTACGCGATATAACAGTAAAAGTGCAAGAAAACGACGATAATTAGCCCAGTTTCGCCTTATACAATTATTCAGAAAGGAGGAATGCTAGAATGCGTATATACTTCTAAAATCGAGGTATTTGGCACTGAGTCAAAACAGACCACAATAAAAAAGTAATACCGCCACAGACGAATTGATATCTCTTTACAATTACCTATCAGGAAAATGGCACAGTTGCCATGCTTTTCTTCGTAAATGGGACCAAAATAAATGCAGTAACAAAACAATACCTTCCTTCAGTTCAGCCAGAAGATTCTGGCGGTGACTCTTGCTCGTACGCGACAAAAAAAAAAAACTTGCGCACGCTGGAATCTCATGCGCACTGCTCTCTGCCGAAGTGGCCGCCGCCGTCAGAATCTACGCCCTCTCGCGGTAGACTGGAGAGCGAGATGATACTCGTTCGTTTTGCTGGGCAGCGCAGCGATTGGGACGGCCAGGGAGAAACATGCCGCGCGCATTGCCATCTCGGAGGCCATCTGCACACACGTGTACGTCAGGCAGCTGCCGCCAGGTGGTGACTCCGCTCACTATCACGTCGAGTAGGCGTCTAGGTTGATACGTAGATAAAAATGCTCAAAGTGCCTGCAGTTCACTAAGAAATGATTCGCATTGGATGAAAAAAAAAACTCTTGTTTGAGTAGAATTGAACGCAAGCTTTTGAGTGGTAAGCAGGTGATTCACCAGAAAGCCACGCCATAGCTCGACAGTGCTCCCGACCAAAAATAAAAAATAAGTGCGCAGGTTACAAAAGTGACCCCACGCTGAAACAATCAGTGAAACTAGTTTTCAACGTGACTAAGCTTTGCCTAATACAAATGATTAGTTTTTTTTGTATAGCAGTAATAAGTATGACAAACCTTTGCTAAGCATGTCACGTGACCACCGGTGAAGCGACGTTCTGATTTTAGTTACGGGACTAGCCATAACATAGATTATGGAGCAGACCACGCGAGTAGCTGTTACGTAGTTTGAGGCTAAAACATGCTATATGGCTAGCTATCACGCGGTGTTGCATGCTTCTATTATCGTGATCGAATGTTTCGTGATTGTTAGTCACGTTACTAGATGTTGCTTGACATAAGGGGGTTTTTATTCTCGCTAGCAGTTACGGCATGATACGTGATACTTAGTAACGTAAATTTTACGTGGTTTCATTGAAGCGACTCGGCGCTACGTAATGTCTAGTCTTTTTTTATACATGCCTAGCCGCTACTTACTGGTATGTGATTTTTTGAGCGAAAGCTGTTATAATGATCACAACAAGGGTCGTGTGAGCCGTAATCGTCCGCCACCGCTGGTGTCCGTAACCGATATCGCGTGAATTTAGAAAAAAATACAGGGTGAATAAAAGCCACCAACTACTTGGCAGCCCAGCAATCTACCACAGAGCCACACCGATGCTTGAAGCTGCGTCGCAAGTTGGCCTTAGGCAGGCTTGATGTAGGGAAAAGAATCGCAGTAATATGAGTAGTAAGGTGTTTTAGAACAACAATTGACCAACTAGGCATGACACAACTTGAATAGTGTTACTATTTGGTCGTAGAAAGCTCGAACCGTTAACAAAATCTTCAGGCATCATTCGTCATCGTCGTGGGCCAGCGCATCAAAAATGCAAATTATTCCTTGTAAGTGTGTAGCGGGTACCACGCTTCTCGGAAGAATGACGAAGGATGGCATTGTGAATGCTTCCCTGCAACATAAAAATAGCGATGTATTGGGTAGTGGGCGCCCTGAAATTGTGCTTGTAACAGGTACCAAAAAATGTTTAAAAAAGGCTCTGAAAAGTTGCTCTTTCGAGCTTTTGCTGTGACTGCGCTGCGCGTTCCGCGAATGCAGTTCTGGCGGTTTTCCAGTTTAGTGCCTTGTTCTTACGCGATGTTACGTGACTTTTAGTCACGTAAACACTGACGCACCATAGTTATTGCATTCCCTGCTGGGCACAACAGCACATCTGCAGGGGGAGTGATGCAGACGTCGAAGAGAACGAAGCGAGAACGTACCGGTTCAAGATGACAATACTGGTTTGAAACGAAAAGCTTAATGTTACGTCACTAAAACTCTTAAAAATACCTCTGTTCTTGAAAACATGTGTACATGTCTTGTAGCGCAAGAGTCTCCTTAACTAATCTGATATTGCCTGGTAGAAGCGTTCATTTGCCCATGCATGAAAAAAAAAAGGATTGCTTGACGAGTGGGTGGTTTAAAGGGCCACTCATCACACAGGCACTCAGGCATAATTGAGCAAGATGATAGCTAGTAATAGTAACAACAATTTGTGCTGGTTGACGTATTGTCTTACCGGTGCATTGTGTAAATGGTAGGCGTTGTTTGTGGCTACCTCCCTAATTCGCAAAAAGTGAGAATTATGGCGTAGTGGGGACTTCACAGTTGTGCCAGCATTATAGGCATTCATTGATAGGTTGAAGCGGCTGATGTTCGTACGCAGATGTTCCTTTTATTGTGGTGCCGTTGAGGCCGGTGTCCACTGAAATCGAAGCCAGGCCAGCGATTGAGATAATGATGTACGCAACGTCTTATAGCACTATCACATTTAATACTCTTGACAGTGAAGCTCAAGTGTCCGGCAAGTGTTTCGAGAGTATTCGCTGAAAAAAACGTGTAAAGGCGTGAACTTTTTATTCATGCACTCGTTTATACCACTGCGTTATACGAATCTATGCGCACTGTCGCAAACTATTTGCAGCTTTGCGATTGACGAGACAAATACATTTGTTTTTATGTACATAGCCAACGCTGCTTGTAGCAAAACAGTTTCAACAGATTTTACGCGGTTATGCAGCGACAGATTTTAGGCCTTCAAAGATCCACTATACACCCATAAATCTATTTATCCTTGAAAAACAAGAATGACGTGGTCGCATTGCTTTTCACCACCTCCTCCTTTATGGCCTCCACAGACGTTATGGGCTCTTCCTGCAAGTTACGATGCAGTCATTGTGCGCCCACCTATACGATAACCTTTCATCTACTTTTCATCTAATTGTTCACCAATTTTATAGCCTTTAAGTTGCGGGAAGTCTTACGTGTATCAAACTATGTACACGGTCAATTATCAAACACGGCAGCGCGGCCTGCGCGTTCCGGTGGCTGCTGGCAGCGCCTTGAAGCGGGAGCGAAAGCAACCACAGCCTCTTCTCGCGTCATCTCTCGGCAAGCAAATAACGATTTAATGCTGATATATAGAGTCAGCGGCGAGATTGGAGCCTCGTCTCTCTCTAATGCGACTACGCAAGATGCCGGTAGTCGCCCTGAACGGGGAGGGTGTCGAAATGTTTTCCTTGGTTGCATATCAGCAACGAATCATTGTTTTGCTTGTCGCGAGATGGCACTAGAACAGGCTGTGTTTGCTTTCGCGCCAGCTTAGACGCGCTGCCAGCAGCCACCCGAGCGCGCAGGCCACGTGCTGCCGTGTTCCCTTTCATAAAAATTGACACTGTACATAAGCATTTGCTTACTAGACATCGTACAACTTTTCGATTTTTCTGTTTCAAGAATAAAAAGTTTCTATGCATTAGATTCGTCATGCAACAGATGTTTCTCTCAAAAATTTAGATTACATTAAATAAGGAGATACGGCTATTCATATGCCCTCTGGGCCGTGTGTTTAGATAGCAACAAATTATGTAAAGAGCAAGCAAGCAAACAAACAAACGAACAAACAAACGAAAATAAATATATTTCACTGCTAATAGAGCCCGAATCGTTCATTTTTCTTCTGGTTACGTTTCAATCTCTTCATAAGTCGCCAAAATGAACGAACACGCATTTTTACATACATGAAACAACCATGCATGGTGTTTATTGGTATGTTAAAATTTATTGCAATGACTGCAGACGAAAACATAAAAAGATCATGAGCCGCCGTTGCAGTTATATTAGTCGACTGCGTCTCGAAGCATGTAAATAATTTCGTGCTCCAAACATTAGGCCCCTGCTTGGTGTGTGCACGTTTTCATTTTGTCATAGCACAGGTAATATAAAGTAACAGAAGGCCTAATCTTGCGCAGGTGACCACCTCCTTGTCTGCCCTCAGTTCTCGATCAGCGAGTAGATGAATTGGGCCAAATGTATTACTCCACAGACTATCGCGACGATCTGCGAGAACAAAAAAGCAAGCGATTAGTTTAAAGTGCGACATTTTGAGTGTGCCGTGTGAAACGGAAACCAACAGTTCCCAAATCGAGAGCAGCCATCTATACGAACACTCCACATTTCGGCGCACCTATGGTACTTTTTTAGCTTTCTTATTTTCGCACTGTTGCCATCATGACAGAATGTAATGGTGCGGGTAGGGTAACAAGTTCAGTGGCAAAAAGCTGAACCGGAAGTTCGGAGAAAGCAAGTGCATTAAAAATGTAATTGGGGGGGGGGATACTTACATCCGAAACCTGCGATGTGAGGCACGCTGTGCTAGGAACAATGAATTGATTTTGAACCCATTTGCTCTGTGCCTCTATATTTAGGTACCCATGTTTTATTTTCTTCCTTTTTTTCAGCATTTTGCCGTTATCGAAATGTATCGCTTCGGCCTCGAGCTGAACCCGTTGTGATCCGCTTAGTAGTGCAGTGCCAAGGCAACGCTTTTTCTTCATTCAATATTCGTAATAATAAAAACGAAATAACAATTCAGCATTCCCACACCATACCCAACTACGCAACATTCACGCGATACCCCCGCCCCTTCCGATGAATTCCGATGAGTTTACTCAAGTTCCCGCCGTGGGAGGATGCGGGCGGGGTCTATTTATTTATCTATCTATTTATGTAGTATTGATTTATTTATCTATTTATTTTATATTCATTTATTTACAGATGTAGTGCGAACATGTAGCCAGTCACTAATAAGTAAATTGCTGAAACTTTAGCTCCTCTTTTAATCTGTCAAAATATCGTTCACATTAAGTAACTATTATTCTCGCCATTAACATGTCCTCTCATGAGAAAGCCTGCACAAGTGAGCCATGAATTCTCAACATTTCGGTAACTTACCCCATCGATTATGGACGAGTTGCCAATGGTCGCGACTCCCCCTGAAGTGTGGCATACCGCTGCCACCAGATGGAAAGCGTGTACTGGAAAGAAATAATAAGAGTGCGTTTACGCTAGCACGCGAATAAAGAGCATTCACTGTTGTGTAATAGTAAAAAGCTGTATAGTATGGAACAACTAAGTGTAACAATTAAGGCACCATTTGTGCTCATTCATTACTCTATGACTTGTATGGTACACTAAAGAGACGAGATGAAATAGCCGTACGCAAGCGTATTGAGCATTTGCAGCACAGTGGGAGAAAATTAGCTACGTTAGCGTTCCTACATTGATACCGTGTTTAGTTGAAATGAGAGAAGTTATTTATATGGTCATGGATGTTGCCAATGGTTCATAATAGGAACACGAATTTTTTTAGATGTCTTTTGTCTGACTGGGACCGGCGTCCAAGACATGAAAATGAAGGTGGCGCGTGGCTCCTTCGAAAGTGCGCATCTTCGCTTTTTGGCGCACAACGCAGATTTTTCAACCCCGAGAGCGCAGTTCGGATTTCCACTCGTGGGTGCAGTTGCGAGGTCGTACGTGCTTTACACGGCTTATGCGGCACAGCTTATTCGAACTTCTTTGGGTGAACGTACTTGTCCTAAACATGTTTGTCATCGTCATTAATTTTAAGGGCACAACGTTGGAACCATTCCGCAAAGTAGCTGGCCAAAGAAGAATTAGATAAAGGTGAGTTGGTTGCTTCCAACACAAAATTTTAAGTGCATCTGTCTCACTTAGGTTCAAAACAGTCCGGGATTTGACTTTTTTTTATTTTTCTCTAAAGTAACGTTTTTGGTAGGCGTTAGAATTGGTGGTTTACTCATGTTGAGAAACAATTCTTTTCTTTTTTATTATTTTTTCTCTCTCTCTTCACTTACTGAAACAACCTAATGCGCCTCGGACTGCCACCAAATTAAACCCACCATAGATTTATAGTATTGATAGCTGGCGACTTGATTCTGCTCTTTTTCCCACTTTCATTGATCTACCGCGCAGAGGAAGCGAGGCACATCGCGTGTCTCCAGACTTTCGCATCCTGAGACCGTTCAAAGGCTCGCCACGGTAAGCGACATCGACGTCTCCTTCAGAAAAGAAGATGTGGTGTAACCTTGGCTTTCACACCACAAGCCTGGCTTGTACCTAAAGGTTCTGGCCCACTACGCAGTTTCCTTCGTAGTTTTGTCCCGCCTTAGCGTCGTTACCTGCGGCCGTCGCCTCACAAAAATTCACGTCTTACATGTCGTCCACATGAAGCCACATCGAGCGCAACAGTTTACTAACTCTACCGGTGCGCATCCTCCGCAACGGAGAACTGATAATTAAGTGTGAAAGAGGAGACGGGAGTCATGTTGGATTCATGGCCTTCCGCGATCGTTTGTCATCCCACTCAGCCAAAATTTCTCCTTAGGCTTCGCCTTTAATAATTGAACACGATAGCAAAACCCGGCCCCCAGGGCACCCTTCAACCGCTAAGTGCATACTTGTTCATATGTTTTGTTGCATACACACGCACGCACACAAACAAGCGCACAGTAGATTGGACCAGCGCCGATATTACCGCCGAACGGGTTCGTTTTCGTCGTGACACTTGTCGAACAAAAGCGTTAAAGGGGCCCTGAAACACTTTTTTCAAATAACCATGGAATAGTTCACTAAAAGAGCTTATTACCTCCCGAATTCAATGCCGCAAAAATTTTAGGAATCCGTCCAGTGCGAGTGCAGTTAGAAACGTTTGTCCTCTGCTGCGATTGCATTATCTCTTCTCTCGTCCCGACGAAAGTGCTGGAAGCTAAGCAGGGAGAGATGGCAGGGCCAACAAACTACCGCGCCTTGTGACGCACTCTATTTTGAGCACTTTTTTTTTTCTTTGAATGCGCGGCTTTGTCAGTGTGATGGCGCGCACACGCGTGGACAAGTAGTGCTTTACCGCGGCCATCTCGGTAACTTGATTTTTTGGTCAGAGACGCACAGACGATTTTTCGCTCACAAACAACGGGGCCGACGCTGGCGGCAGGATTTCTGCGACACGAGCTCTTTAACGCTATCGCGTTAAAATATTAGCTCTTGCAGTAACAGTATCGATCAGACTCCTTTGAACAAAGCGCTTCGAGGACACTTGACCTTCGCCTTCAAAAGCGGAACGTGGTAGCGTCACCGTTCGCATCTCAATCGCTTTCGAAGCTACCCTTCTGAACGAAACCCTCGCCGCAAGGACCCGAATGTTTGTGGACGTAACATTGACCACTTGAGAGTCTCCTACAATGCATGCCTGCTGCGAATGCAATCTCGATGGGCCCCCTACGCCATTAATCGTTTAATTGCGAATCAGCAAAGGGTCAATTACGCATCCGTAAAGCAATAAGCGCAGCTTCATAATTGATAGGCTGTTATTATTATTAATGGAAGATTTTAATCATTCCCATCACTTCACTGCCGACAAAATCGCGCCCTCTTATTTTTTTTTACCGAACTGGTACATGGCATGATATCTTGCCGTTTGCTTCTGAGATGTGTATATTTTCGGATTCCACGTAAGTAAACCAAAGAGAATCGACCATTTCATGTGCCTGCCAACTTCTTTCAACAATCTATCTTTAAAAGAATACAGAGTCTATATAATGTTAACTTTCATAATCCTGATGTTTTTCACAGCCCACTGCTATTGTTTTTATCTCAGCTTTGCACTGTCTTACGATAGTTTTTCACAATCTGCAGATTCCTCCCTTTTCCGTTTTTCATGAAGCTTTCCACAGAGTCGAGCATATTTCCCGCAATTTTTCACTGCCATTCCACGATGCTGGTTTTGTTTTTTTATTCTTCCCATTTCGAGGGGATCTCTTTTTTCGAGGGGATCTCGTTTTCGCTTTTTTTATTCTGCAGATGGTATTTGATTGCTTATTCTTATTATTTGATGTTTGCGTGCACCTGCACTATGGCCTCATGGTTGTTCCAAGGCACGTAAAATTATTAATAATAATAATATTATTATTATTATTATTATTATTATTATTATTATTATTATTATTATTATTATTATTATTATTATTATTATTATTATTATTATTATTATTATTATTATTATTATTATTATTATTATAGAAGTTGTACTTTACGAAACACCTTGCTTAACGCTTCATCATTTATTCTATATACAATCGAGGTGTTTAAACGAGCTCTAACCTTTTTATTTCACTGTCTTTAGGAGCCCTCGCACCACTTTGTCAGCATGGTCAGAAAAATATGCCCACCGGTAGTCGAGTCTTCTGAGTAAGGTTGCTTAATACAACAGCATGTGGAGCTAGCTGGTGACGATGCATTGTGCTGGTAGCATGACAAACATGGACAGATCGGAAGCCACACAGCGCCTTCCCTGCGTGGTCCTCTTCTGTCTATCTTGGTCGCGCTCCGACTTCGTTATTTCTGATAGCATGCGAGCCAATTATTATACATCAGCACGAGGCCTAAACTTAAGTCTCAAAGTACGCTAGAAATCGTGCCATATACCTAAATGATCAGGCCATACGCGCAAATTTCGCGTCATTGGCTGATCTGAGCATCGTGAGCTCTATAGTTAGGTGACCACCGCGGTAGGCCACCATGTGGCCACGCTCACGAATACACTACAAGTAAGCCCCGTTAGATAAAAAAAAACGCTCAAGGTCATGACGCGCTCTTCACATGACTTCATTCCGCCGTGACTCTCTTTTCTGCTCACCTTCCAGAGCACTCGAGGAAAGATAGAAAGCAATCACCGCTGTAACTTCGCTTCTACTTGACGGATTAAAAGTTTCTTTTCGGTATCAAGGTAGCGCCGAATTCTTACGATGTGATGAATATTCAACTAGCCCTAAAAGATGTTTTGTTCATTTGAATATAGTAGTTACGAAGAAGTCTATATATATTGATAGATAAGGCCCCACACGCCCCTCACTGACACGATAACTTTAAAAACGTGGACCTTTTCGCCATTGACGATTGGATCAGTAACAGATGCTTTTAACCTTAGAAATGGCAATCTATAACAGAATGCGAAATATTGTAGTTGCTATAAGGTGTATGTTCACAGCTTTGGGCGCAATGCCATAAAAGAGCTCACTCACGTAAAACAGTCTGGGGAGCGTGAGGGCCGTGGGAACGCTCATTATCGATGACATGAGGAAGAAGAATCCATTTGTCGCGAAGATGCTCGGGCAGCTGCAAAGGAACTGCTCGCTCGGTGTGGTTGCGCCAAAGGTGCCGTACATCAACCAGAGAATGGCGCCGACCACCTGCATCGCACCGCGGAGCCCCGATGTCATCAAACACGGCTTCGCTTCTTATAGTTCTGCCAATTTACACGTGCTCATCGATTCTCAATTCAAGTAGACTGATTTCGCAATGCAGCAGACGTACGCAGCTACTTTTGTATTGTGGCTTTAAAACAACGCCGCTCCATTATCGATGTCCTTTGTACAGAGCATGATTTCTTTTCCCCTGCGGATCTGTGAACAACGTTGCACTGGAATAATATGCATGCATGCATCAGCAAACCTACAGTGTTGAAAACATTGACGACAATGTAGAGAAATTGGGGCAAACGCGAGTTTTTCCCAGTACATGAAGCCCCTTCTTCAGCACCTATAAAAATACAGAAGGAAGATACTAACTTTGCATATTTTGCGCTTGTTCTCACTGCCTCTGCGCGCAACAACCTCAATTCTTGCAGTGTATTTTGTGATTTTTTTACCAGCTTGATAAGCCACAATACTACATGTTTATATCATTTCCAGGTCGTTCCGCCATCATTCTCCTAAATATTTACTTGAGTGCCTTATACAAATTGCCGTCCATTCTTTCTTCTTATGCACTGGTGCTTTATAATTTCTGAATATTCGAAAATCACTCACTGCTCTCGTATCATTTCTGGTTTCTCCAGTTCTGGTTTACAGTTTGTGGGGATTTGAGGCGCGCCTGTGACCATTTCGCGGGCATTCCGCCACACGGCCACACCCTTTTCTTTTCCTGCTCTGATAACGACGCGTGGCGATAGATGGCGCCTCGTGCGGGCACGGCGCGCGGTACGTGCGCGCCGAGGGAGCGATCTTCTACGTGGTTGGCACCGGGTAAGCACGTGTTTTCCTTCGTCCGCGTCCCCTTTGGGCCTCGCGGACTGCAGCCTGCCTGGGGTGGCCTTGGGCACCCCGGCAGGCGTGTTTACTTGAGTGCTGGCTTCGGTAGCGTATGCTAAGCCCAGAACGGTGCCTAGTGCTTGAAGTGGTCGTACCACAACGAGCCGCACTTGCCGTAGGCCTACGCGTACGAGGTTTGCCCTAACACTCGCGACCAGGCCCATTGGCCATCGTGAGAGTGCGCAGCATAGCCGCGAGGGACCTTTTCCCGACCGGCGTGTCAAAGCTCGCCTTTGCCAGCTGCGACGTGCTCGCGGTTTTCCCCTTATTGTGAACGTCCGCGTGCGGGTGCCTTTGCTACCGCCGTCCCGGGAGCGGACCTTGTACTGTTGTTCGGGGTGCCGCCAGAGGCAATAAAGTGTTGTGTACGTTTGCATTAGAACACTGGCTATTTGCCGCGC
Organism: Rhipicephalus annulatus; assembly: GCA_013436015.1. NCBI lineage: Eukaryota > Metazoa > Arthropoda > Arachnida > Ixodida > Ixodidae > Rhipicephalus > Rhipicephalus annulatus. Next base: position 169,483 of record WOVY01000430.1, read on the forward strand.
CGCGCTAAACGCCTTATTAGTTGAGCGCGCGCGGAGCGGTGCGCTACACGCGAGTAAACGGAGCAGCGGCCCTGTGGCTCGCTAAGCGTGAACCCGCGGTGATCGTCCGCTGCAGTTAGTAGCGGGGGTCACTATACTGGCGCCCAACGCGGTATCAAAGGCTCATTAAGCCTTTGGTTAGTGTTAGCGAGCCAGTTCGCCTGCGCGATTCGGGCTCGTCGCAACATGTCTGCTCCGTGGCATGCCGCGTTGCACAAAGAGGCCACCGCCTCATCCGACGGGCGCCCTTCGGCGCTCGCCTGTGTCGTCACCCCTTTTTGTGGTGAATACACTCCTACGTGGTAGCTGACGCGCTATCTCATGCCCCTGTTGTCTGCCCAGAACCTGGATTTCGGTGCGACGGCCGCTCGCGGTGCCTTAACACATGCAAGCGTCGGGGGCGAAAAGCGGCGAAAAGGGGAAGTCTTCTTGAGGACGACCTTGGCTGCTATCGAGGTAAGCGGCGCACTGCGTAACGGCCGAGCGGGGGAACTTTCCGAAGGCCACCGTACCGAGAGCGAACCCGTGACGCCGTGCACGCGGCGGTTGCTGCGGTCCTGAGTGGTCGCGATACCAGACTTCCCCATTCGGGAGAATGGGAGCTGCTTTCGGCAGCGAAGAACTACTGAAGGCTCAGCAGAGTGATCCGTTTCGAGTCTCGGAGGGACGGAGCGCCGAATACGCTGCTTGCTTTGCGGCGGGCGCCGTTAAACCGTCTTGAGAGGCGCGGAGCGCCGTTACGCTGCTTGTTCTGTGGCGGGCGCGATTAGGGGGCTGAAACAGCGTGTGTCACTGAGTCCCCAGCGGAGTCATTTTGCAGGACAATGACGGGCTTCTGCTGAACTATATAGCCACTGACGACGAGTCCATCGACCCGTTAAGGTGGTTATGCCGAAAAGTCTGAGAGCCGCACTGTTGCGAGCCTCTCATGACGAGCCCATTGCCGGTCACCTGAGTGGCTCTAAAGTTTTTGCGAAACTGAGCAAGGTTGTGACTTGGCTTGGCGTGAAGCGTGACATTTTTCGCTATTGCTGTTCCTGCCACGTCTGTCAAACGGTGAAATCAAGGGGTGGCAAGCTGCCCGGCTTGATGAAACCGACTGTCAGTGAGCTTCTGTGGCAAGTAGCCACCTGCGATCTAATGGGGCCGTTCCCCAGGAGTAAGCGGGGGTTCATACATCTGATGGTAGTTGATCATTTTTCCAAATGGTTGGAGCTGTTTCCGCTGCGGAAAGTGACAGCGCGAGCGGTGCTGGAGAGGCTACAGGAAGTGTTTTGTCAGTTCAGCTTTCCGAAAAGATTGATCACGGACAATGCGTCGTATTTCACCGCTCGGGTGTTTGGTGATACGTGCCGTTCCCTAGAAATAGATCACTGCACCACTTCGCCCTACCATCCCCAGTCCAATTTGACGGAGCGAACCAATCGTATGCTCAAACTGATGTTGGCGGCCTTTGCCGAAAGTTAAAAGGACAGGGCAGACCATTTGAGTGAACTCGCGTTTGCAATCCGAATCTCCGAGAGTCGCTCTACTGGTTTCTCTCCCGCCTTCCTTAATTTCAGAAGGGAGTTGGCGATTCCGGTGACCAGTGTCATGCAATGCCAGCTCGGAGACGAGGAAGAACCGGCAGACTGTTCTGCTTACGCTCCGCACTTCGGGACAGGCTTTGTAGAGCTCTCAGTAGAGCGAGGCAGAGTTTGGCATCGGCCAGGGCTGAGCAAAAGGCCCAGTACGACCGAAAACGTCGCCACCTTTCATTTAAGGTAGGTGACCTCGTCCTGAAGCGCAACCACGCTCTTAGCGACGCGAGCAAGGGTTTCTCAACTTCGCTTGCTCCAAAGTGGCTTGGTCCGTACCGAGTGAAGAAATCTTGGGCTCCACTCGCGTACTTGCTGAAAGACCCGCTTTCGGGAAAACTCAGCCGTGCCCACATCGCAGACCTGAAAGCCTTTGCGTCAAGTTCTGACGAGCCTGCGCCAGCACCCAGTGGCTCTTCGCGCAAGCAACGGCGCACACCCGGCGCGGCGAACCGCATTCGGACCACGCACCAGTATAATCTGAGGAAGCAGTCACCTTAGTGATTTCGTGCCGGACGGCGGGCTTATTTCCGCAACCGAAGGCCCTCATTTATACTGTCTAGTCTCAGTTAACTAACTTCTTTACAGTCAGTGCTTGCAAAGAAGTCGGTCCCGCCCAGTTACTGCTGCTGATTGTCTGTTGAGCGTTCATGTTTTCTTGATTTTTTTTCCTGTTTTGCCCTGCGAAGGGGTAGCGACCGGTCGCTCGCGGGAACGTTAAAGGACGCTCTGGTGGTGCAGGTCTGTGTGTCTGTGTGGTACGGAGAGCGGGAAGAACCGGGTCAATGACACCTACGTCAACATAGGTGGCGCTGGTTGTCGGTGGGGCGACGGGGGACGCCGGAGACTGCCAGCGGTGCGCCATTTTTGTTCTGGTGCCGGTCATCGTGGTCAAATGCCTTTCAGCGACATGCCCTCCAGCCAGAAACCCACACGGCAGGCGCCTCGGCGGCCAGAACCTTCCACCTCGGCACCACCCAAGTCCACCAGGCTGGTGTCCCGGCGGCGGTGATCAACAACATCGGCACCGCCACCGGTCCCCAAAACGCCAGGGCGGAGCGTGGCCACGTGGGCGCGGCAGGAGGGGCAGGAGGTCCCGCGCCACTTCGTGAGCGACGCACCGTGAAAAACGCAGCGGCTGTTCGGCGCGACGCGGCCCTGGACCGTGTCCCGTGGCCATTCCGGGGCTGCACGCTGGCGGAGAGCGAGAAGGCAGTCGGAGGCGCCCAACTACCTACCGATGCAGTGGTGGAGTTCTCTCGCCACGTGCCGCGTGGCCGTGCACTTTCAGTGCCACTACGAGGGTGCCATGCACGTGGCGCGGACAAAGGGGGCAGCTGAGGGGAGGGCCACCGAGAGGAAGGCGTCAAATCCAGCCCCGCTGAGCCAGTGCTCAGACACGGACCTGGCGGCCCTGTGGCGACAGCGAATGGGGGAGGACCCCCATTTCGCGGCACTGCTGTCAGGGCTGCCACCGCCCGCAGCCAGCGACGGACCACCGATGGACGGCGTTGACACAATGGACGTCGACCGTCTTTTAGAACTGTAAGGCCACGCCGAGCCTTCCCTCCCCCCCCCCCCCAAGAACGCTGCAGCAGGCAAAATATGTTTTTTTTGTATTGCTCATGTGTATTCTGTGTTGTTTAATTTTATTTTTTTCCTTCAGCAGCAGTTGCAGAGCGAGGCTGAGGCTAGCTGTTGCCAATTGCGTGACGCCTTTGTATGTATGGGCGACGACCAGCTGCCTTTGCAGACCCGTATATAGGGTGAATTAAGGAGAGGAGGATGTGGGGATCTGAGGCACGCCTGCGACCATTTCGCGGGCATTCCGCCGCACGGCATTACCCTTTTGCTTTTCCTGCTCTGATAACGACGCGTGGCGATAGATGGCGCCACGTGCAGGCACGGTGCGTGGTACGCTCGCGCCGAGGGAGCGCTCTTCTCCGTGGTCGGCGCCGGTTAAGCACGTGTTTTCCTTCGTCCACGTCCCCTTTGGGACTCGCGGACCATAGCCTGCCTGGGGTGGCCTTGGGCACCCCGGAAGGCGTGTTTACTTGAGTGCTGGCTTCGGTAGCGTACGCTAAGCCCAGAGCGGTGCCTAGTGCTTGAAGTGGTCGTACCACAACGAGCCGCACTTGCCGTAGGCCTACGCGTACGAAGTTTGCCCTAACACTCGCGACCAGGCCCATTGGCCATCGTGAGAGTGCGCAGCATAGCCGCGAGGGACCTTTTCCCGACCGGCGTGTCAAAGCTCGCCATTTCCAGCTGCCACGTGCTCGCGGTTTTCCCCTTATTGTGAACGTCCGCGTGCGGGTGCCTTTGCTACCCGCGTCCCGGGAGTGGACGTTGTACTGTTGTTCGGCGTGCCGCCAGAGGCAATAAAGTGTTGTGTACTTTTGCATTAGAACACTGGCTATTTGCCGCGCCACGCTAAACGCCTTATTAGTTGAGCGCGCGCGGAGCGGTGCGCTACACGCGAGTAAACGGAGTAGCGGCCCTGTGGCTCGCTAAGCGTGAACCCGCAGTGATCGTCCGCTGCATTAGTAGCGGGGGTCACTATAAGTTCCAGTAGTGCGCTGAATACTTAAAACTTAATGAAACACAAACTCTGCTAAGATTCGAGAAAGTATACAGTCACTCATGATAATGCCATGGTAGTGGTGGAAAATGCAATCTTCAGTAGAGAACAAACACAGCTGTTTCGTTGTGTACACAAATTCAGGCTGCAAACGACCCCCCGCGTGGTTGGTGTATCTTCAATTGCTCAACGTGTTGGTTTTACGTCTGAATTTCCCACAACTGTTATATTTAAAGGATTCCTTCAAGTTTAAGGGCGCACAACACACGTAAGGTTCTTGCGTTCGAAGGGAACAAGCGCAGATGCGAGTAGCCTAACGCGTCCGACATGCTCGAGTCAGCTACTGCGCGCAGCTGTGGTCACCTGTGAATGAACGGTGTATACAGTGCGATGAATCATTCCGTTTGCTCCAGACTCTGTGGGAATACATTGTGCGCCAACTTACCACCTCCAGTACGTTGAGCCAGCCGTCAGTAGTCATCGTGTATTCGCGTACGTAGAACTGCACCATGGCCCTGACCCTCCTTGCCTTCTCTGAAGCCAACACGTCTTGGCGGTCACCACTCAGCTTGGGCGGAGCACACCACTGCACACATGATGCATATTACGTGATAATGAAATTAATACAGACACTTTGTAGTTTCAAGTTAAAAACACAATTCAACACGTGATTCAAGTTTTCGTGCGATTATCGTCGTAAATATTTTCAGCCCATTTATCTACCGCTGGACGGACAAAGGCACCTGCCAATGCTCTCTGAATAGCCCAATCCTGTGCGAGCTGTTTTCACTTTACGCCACAGAACTCCCTTCATTTCGTCGCGTCATCTGACTCCTACAGTCATCAGCTACGTTTGCTGTTTCTCACTGTTCATTCTGTCAATCTGACATTCGGTTGCGTGTCCTCCCCGTTATGCGTACGGACGAGGTCCATTTTACCTTCTTATGGTCTGCTAAAGTATCACCTAGACTTCTTTGTTTTCAATCCACACTGCTCTCTTCCTGTTGCCTAAGGTTGTGGCTATCATTATGCACTCCATTGCACGTTGTGCCCCGCCGCGGTAGTCTAGTGGCTAAGGCACTCGGCTGCTGACTTGTAGGTTGCGGGATTGAATCCCGGCTGCGGCGGCTGCATTTTCAATGCAGCCGAAAACGCTGTAGATCCATGTGCCCAGATTTCGGTGCACGTTAAAGAGCCTTAAGTGGTCGATATTTCCAGAGCCTTCCAATATGGCGTCTTTAAGGTGGTTTTAGGACGTTAACATATCGATCAATCTATCAATGAATCCATTGCACGTTGCGTAGTTATTAGCGGATTTCCAAATTTTTTATGTAATCGTCAAAGTTTCCGGTCCGTACGTTAGCACTGGACGTGCAAAGGAACGGTGGGAAATTATTTCTTATTCTGGAATGTCTGGTGTAGGTTCTCTGGCCCATTGTTATTCCTAGCTGAATTTTTTTTCGTGAGAAGGCTCCCCTATCAGCAATTGGCCTATAGGTATATACAGAAACACCAAAGATTTGTGGCCGATCATGTACGGTTCCGCTTTTTCCACTATCTTGAGAATTATTTACCTTTAACTTTCATTTAATCAGTATTTACTTCAGTACTCACTTCTTACTCAGTACTTTCTTACTTCAGTACTTTATGGTTGGTCCTTGATCAGAATATGCAATTCGTCGCCGACATTGCTCAACTTTATTGTGTCGTCTACAAACCGCGGGTAGCTAAGGTATTCCTCATTAAACTTTGTCGCCTTCGCTTGCCAGTCGAGTTCGATGAACAATTCTTCTGAGCATGCAGTCAGCATTGAAATGATCACATCTATTACAGCGAAAGCTGTTAGGAGATAACAACTCGGGTCACGCGCACTTGCCGCCGCCGCCACCGCTGTCATTAACCATATCGCGCGAAATTATAAAAAAGAAACTTAGCACCAAAGATGCAGTGGGGCTCGACACCCGGGTCTGCTGGATGCCAGCCCAGTATTCCAGCATTGAACTACGCTGGTGCTTGCGATTTATTGGCAAGCTTACCTGAGACGGGCTTGAAGTCGGAAAAGCAATCGCGTTAGTTCGACTTAGAAAGCGTTTTAAAACAACGAAAGAACAACCAGTCGTCGCACACTGCGAATAGCGTAACAAATGGGCCGTCCACTTCTCCAACCCATCACAAAAGCTTGTTCTTGTTCCCCCATTAACTGTGGCGCATAACCACTTCAGCCATAATTCCTCATCATCGTCGTCAGCCTCTGCATAATCAATTGACACTAAATTCCTTGCAAGTGCTTAACGGATACCACGCTTCTCAGAAAAATGACAAAAATACCATAGCAAAAGCCAGCCTACTACCTAAAAGCTTAATAATATTGCCCTAGTGGGTATCAAGCAAGTGTGCAAGTGTGCTTGAAGAAGTTGCCTAATGAGTGTTTTGAGAAAGATCTGAAAAGCCGCTCTTCTATCTGTCGCTGTTACTATGCTGCGCCTTCCGCGCAGGCCTGGCGTTTTTTTTTTTTTTTTGGCTGAGCTCTTTCTCTACTGCTGTTGTACAGCTTGTCTTGAGGAGAAGAAAAGCAGTTAGGAAGTGTTTGTCGATGCTGGCGAACGTAGTTCTATTTGTTTGAAGAACTCCTGGGTGAAACAGATATATATTAAATATTATGGGGGGTAATACATCCCAAAGCCAGCTGTAGTGGAGGGCTCCTGAAATTTCGACCATCTGTTGCTGTCTAAGTTGCAGTTACAACCCACTCTACGCGGGTTTCTTACATTTCGCCTCCATCGAAATGCGACCGCCGCAGCCGGGATCGAATCCGCGACCTTCGGGCGAGCAGTCGAGCACCCTATAGCTACTGTTCAGAGGTACATAGTTAAAACAGTGCTTCTAAGACAGACAGTGTCTTTATCTAGTCGAATCCCTTTTGGAGATATATGAAACCCACAATAAGGGGTTTGTTGTACTCCACATATTTCTCAATTAACTGGCTGATCGCTTGTCTCTAATCTATTGTGAAGTACACGTTCCTCAATCCGGCTTGCTCCCGAGGTTAGTTAAAGGCAAGTGTTCCTCCCATCCTGTTTGGAGGTGCCTACGTGAACATATTGTGTCGTACTGAAAGTTACATGATGCGCCTACGGTTCCAATCTCTCTGGCGTACATAATAGCCGTTATTTCATCTCACTGGAACACTTATGTCTTCAGCCAGTGTCCGCCCCTGTGGTACGGAGATTGCTGTGTTCGGCTGCTGATCCAAAAGTCACGGCCTTGCTCCCGGTTGTGGTGGCTGCATTTAAATCGAGACAAAACGCTAAAAGCCCATGTACTGTACGATGTCACTGTACGTTAAATAACAGTAGATGGTCGAAATTTCTGGAGCCCTCCTCTACGGTGTGGTTCATAATCATGTTGCGGTTATGCTTAGAGGCGTTGCGCGCAAGGTGCTTCTCCTTTGTTCGATGTAAAATCCCCTTCATCTCTCATTAAATCGACTGTTACGCGGTTCTATCTGACGACAATTCCACGGAGCATATCCATTATGGTCATTCTAACCACCCTGATGGCTATACATGTAGAACTCCAGCTTCTTGATCGACATTATTGTTACCGGAGGACAGTTGACATTTTTGAGAAGTGCACATTTATAAGTATGTTGTTTGCCATCAATGCCATAACGTCGAAGTTGCAGATAGTACTGGTATGCTTATCTTTCAGTGAGTGAATTTTATGCCTTCCTATAAACACTTTTCTTTGGAGCTGTACTGACGCTTCCACCTTTTTTTCCCTGCCGCCTGTGCATCTTTCACGTTGTAGTTTTTCATGTCACCTACTTTTCCTTTGTTGATCAGCTATGTTAGCTCAGTAAAAGTCATTTCTAGTTCTGGAGTTACTAAGCTTAATATGGTATTGCTTCATTGTTTTTAATATTTTATTGCTCCTTAACCAGTTGCAGCCTGGCAAAAAGAAAATTATATCTGGCGAAAGCTCGGTTCCAGCTGAGCTTACGAAACGTACCTCAGAGTACGTTTCGTGCGCCATTTGTGCATGAGAAACCCGGGCACGTTTCCATCTGCTGGCCATTTTGCGCGTGACCTTCAAATTTGTTGTTATCGCGTTCATTTCTTCGGTTTTCCGGAAACGCTGTTACGTTTAATATAGCAAAGAAATGTATCTTTATCAAGGGCAAAGCTTAATTTTTGTTTTTCTCTGATTTGAACAAGATTGGCAAGTTTATTTAGTGGTTGATTTTGCTGTGGCTCTTTTCTAGCTGACGGATACACTCAGCTTCACTAACCTATGATCAGTATATATTAAAAAAGTCAAAGCAGCTTCTTTGCTTATCAGAAAATCAACACCTCCCAATTCCTTAAGAGGAATTCCTCTGAGAGAGGTGGTGTGTCCAGTAGCACGGTTTGTGTTTACCCCGTTCTTATAATACTGGTAAGCGATAAGCTGAGGCAAATATATAGCTAAAGATTTTCTAGCTTCCCGAGTAACTCTTCCCCTCTATTGCTTTCATGGAGCTTTCTCTTGACCTTCCCTTGATCTTAAGTAGCGACCTTTTCTTTGATTCTCTTCTACGGAGTGCCGTTTTTCAGGTACGGTTAAACCTTCTGTATTTCGGAACCCAATGTAGCATAGAATGTGTCTGCATTTGCTTATTCGGCCTGATGTTCAGAACAAGTTAACATTAGAAATAAGCTCTAGGTGGCTACTGCCCCACGAGGGGTTTCAACGCATGGTTCCTCATTATTTTTTACGCTGTCGCAGGTCAGACGTAAATCTGCGCCCATTGTTTCACGTGAGTTATCGCTAGGGACAATAATTCGCCGCGTTCTTTGCCTTCACGGCTTGTAGTCATAGGCTACAAGATATTTAATGGAACATCTGACAAATATTGCATACATATATTCAACGGAACAGATATCTCGAGGCTCCTCTGACAAATGGTCTTGAAAGTAGTGTTACAGCATATTATAATTGTTAGAAAAGTTAATTACTTGTATTGCCTTTGTTCTAATGCGCTAGTACTAAAATAGGGGAGAAAGCTGCAAAGATTTTGAGTGCCTGGCACAGTTTTTATTTTTATTGTTCTTGATTTTTGTCTCATCAGGTGAAGCAAAACAATAATCTAAACTGAAACGATACATTTCAGATCACGACAAAGGGCAAAATTATAGGTAGTAGAACTTTTTCGAAACGTTCGTTCTCGGCCTGAAGCTTCCCTTATTTAAAATGTACGAATTGTGGGCGTTGCATTTACGACAATGGGCCCGGCCGGAGCTTACCGCGATACACTAGCCCAACGGGCAACAAGATTGCAATGATATTTTATTTCGGCAAGTTGCATACGTATCGGCGCCGAGATTGTACTGTCTTTATTTCCATGCTCGTTTGTGGCACTTTCAGTTTTCATCACTTGCATTATAGAACCGTTAGGTCACATAGAAAATAATAATACCATAATGCAGCAGAAAACTTTATAGTAACTGGGGTTTTGTGGGACAAATTCATCACATCGTTATGAGGGACATCGTGATGGCAACTACTGAAAATTGCGACGCTGGGAGCTCTTGAAAGGACGCTAAAACCATTTTCTGAAGGTGAGTTTGCATTGTCATACAGATTACTTGCATGCTTAGATGGTTCTTAGCAAGCGTGAAGCTCAGCAAATACTCGAGCGATATTTTATTTCGATAATAAAGATAGGCCATTTTACCATTCACCTCCTACCTACATCAACTCTAACTTAACGTAAGGCTACAGTGATAATTGTGGTGACTTCACGCTGCAGTGTTGTTGGTTGTCTTGACGTCGGCTACCAAAACGTTCAAAATGGCCGTTTTGCGTCACCAACGACAGTGCAGAGCGGGTGTGTAAGCGTCCCTATATTTCATGCGAGCACATGACGAGAAACTCATACCACGTTGCGACGTGCAGAGTGGTAGGAACTAAAATTAGGTTTTAACGACATATTTCAATGACTTTTTTCAAGATTCGCTAATGCTTAGCACTTTAATTTCTTGACCATGAAGGGCTTCACCTTTGATATGCCGCAAGACAAAAAAAAAAGACGTCTGAAATTTTCTGTGTCCCCCGGGGCACACACACTTAATAAAAGACGGACCTTTATCATTTCGCTTCATCGAACCCATCTCTTTCGCATCAGCAGAGAAGAAACATAACCACTGGAGTACTGCAGCAGCTAACACAGTCGAAAACCTAAAAATTCCGCCTTGGTGGAGCAGAACCTAGGGTGCTTGGCCGCCGACCCGAAGGTGGCAGGTTCCATCCTGGCCTTGGCGGTAACATTTCGATGGAGTCGAAATGGTTTAGACCCGAGTACTCTGCTATCTTAGTGCGCGGTAAAGAACAAAACCATATGGTCGAAATTTTCGGAGTCCTTCATTACGGCGGGTCTCATAATCATTTCGTAGTTTTGTGACGTAAAGCACCACACAGCATTAGAAGAAAACTTAAGACGATGTCTCAAATAGTAAGCCCCATAAGTAAGCATTGTGACTCTACTATTTAAACGATGGTACACATAGCTTGCGGTAATCGTGATGCTTCGACCACTCCGTGTGCGTGAGTCACAGTCTACCTGGCACACCTTCATAATCAGCGTGCCATTAATATGCGCTGCCTCTCGTAGACAATTGCGAATAACTATATGTATACGCACGGTTTCACGTTCTTGAAGGTTTAACAAATCTGGAGTTTTTGTTACATATCTCTGAAGCGAATAATTCTGCTTATAATACCGCAATGAAACTTGGTAGTGATGGTGGGATCTCAGTTCTGTTTCAGCCGAGCATACCAATGCTCTAACCATGCATCACGCTACAATGGCAGGCATAGTTCCCTCGTTCGGTAGATTCGCACTTTGAAATGCTTAACGCACGCGCCCCACGTCTGTTACTCGTGACAGCTAGCGCATAGAGGTGCCATGCGAGGCTTAACTGCCTCCGAGATAGGCGCATAGTGACGAACTTAATACCTCACGCGTGGGCAAAATCTACATAAAACGCTGTCGAATTAAGAGAAAGAAAAATACCGGGCAGTAGGCAAGCATCGGTAGCTTAAAACTAACCATTTGGGCTTCTTTTAACGTGCAGCTAACTCTATCGATGTACGGGAGTTCTTGCATTTCGCTTCAGTCTAAATGCGACAGATTGAGCTTGTCATTAGAGCGGCGGAGTGTCGTACTCACTAAGCCAGCAGCCAAAGGGAACACAGCTAGTGCCAGGATAAGATAGAAACACTCACGAGGAACTTTTCGCATTCACGTTCAGGACGTCGGATGACAGGACCGAACAGAAGTCAGCACGGTCCTCTTCTTCTTCCTCTTCTCCTTTTCTCATGGCTCATATTAGTTTCAGTAGGTTGGCCGAATATTAGGTGATTTTTTTCAGTATTTCTTCGCAATGCATCTCGTGGAAGCTAGGAATAGCAAATGTAACAAACTTAATCATGGACTGTTAGTATTGAACTATTTAAAGTGCGAAAAATTTAGTTCAATATTCTTTAAACTGGTTGATAAATTACTATATTGCATAGGAAACATCCCTGTGACTGTAACCCATTGTAGAGGCGCCAAAAGAAACGACGACTGATACGGATATTTTCTGACCCAGATTTCAATCAGGTGGTGCTATGAATATTCTTCTCGATGACGTGTATAGGTGACAATTAGAAAGTGATGGCTAATTGTTTGCTCCTCATTACAGAATAAACACAGAGGCAACAGCACTCGACTTGCTCTATGCAGGTAAAAGTTCAGGGAGGTAACCCGGCAGCGAAGTTTGCTTATAGCCGTTTTCATTAGTCTCGATCACTATAATTCACTGTTCCAAGGAAATAAGAGGTGCCTATATTCTGGAGAAGCTGCCAAGATAGGGTCTGATAGGCACTTTTTGAATTTATCTAGTTCGAAATCTTACAATTGTACTGTATGCTGTCAACAAAAAAAAAACGAACAAAGGCGGCGCCACAAGCGCCGCCAATGCGAAAGAATCAGCGCTTTCATTTAACAACAAACCGTTGTGACCTGGGATACCCAAATTAAGTGGACACATTGAAGGTGCGCGGAGATAGCAGTCTGAAAAGTTTAAGTAGGACCGTCACAACAGATGTGCAGAGAAGAGCGCACAGATGAGTCAATGATAATTGATACTAGTGTATTTGAGCTGTTTAACTTTTTTAGCATGGTGAGCGCTCCCGAAGAGAATAAATTATCCTCTTTTTCGCGTGACTGCCGCTCGTAGAGATCCGCTGCTGGTCTTCGAAATTATTTTCTTTTGCTGATACCCAACACAAGGGACAAGCGGTGTACACAAGATGGATTCCACCACGTGTTCTTGGCTCGAGCATTGTTTGCAGTGTGGACCATGGCTTGGGCAGCCAGTGCTGAATGGAGCATCGCTTCTTGACTAAAATCCGGTGGAGTAATCGAAATAACGAGATGCCCCTAAGTCATCCATACCAAATCTGGTATATATGAAGCTAGCGAAACGGCCGCGAGCGCTGAGAACGTAGCATGTAATCATGTTTTACATGACACGCATGTCAAGAATATCATGTTTGGACGTGTCATTTACCTTCGTCGTTTATTCAGGTCTCGTAATACCAAATAGGAAACACGTGGAGCTAGCGAACGGCTGCGAGCACGCTATGAGCGCAGCATGTAGCCATGTTTTACATGAAACATATATCATGATCTTGCTTTTCGCAGTCTTTTCTTTCTCTTTTGCTTCTTCTCTGTCCTGTATTTTTTGCTGGTGTTGCGCTGTAAGTAAGTTCACGATGGATCCTAACCAACTGGCCCAAATTATCATCTTACTACAGTATATCGTGATGATGATGTTTGGACGTGTCGTTTACCTTCGTCATTCAATCACGTTATGTAATAGCAAATTTCGATTACGTGATGCTGGTTTAACGGTTGCGAGCGCATCATAGCACAGTATGTCGTCATGTTCATATGTGATGGGCATATTATGATTATCATGTTCGCACCAGTCATATACCTTTGTCTTCAATTAACGACAGAGAACACGAAATTGGGTATATGGTCGTAGTGGCTAAGGTACTTAGTGCTGACCCGCAGGCCGCGAGATCAAATCCTGGCTGCGGCAGCTGCATTTTCGATGAAGGCGGAAAGGCTGAAGGCCCATGTGCTCAGATTTAGGCGCACGTTAAAGAACCCTGGGTGGTCAAAATTTCCAGAGCCTTTCACTACGGCGTCTCTCATAATCAAATGGTGGTTTTGGGACGTAAAACAACACATATCAACTAATTGATCAATAAATATATAAATAAATAAAATTTTTTATATGAAGCTACCAAAACGGCCATGAGCGCGGTATGAGCGTAGCATGTAGTCATGTTTGACATGCCAAGCATGTCATAATTATCATAGTTGGACGGCACATTTGCCTTCATCGTCCGTTCGCATCACGTACTACCAAGTGTGGTATACGCAAAGCTAGCGAAACTGCCGCGAGCATATCATGAGCGTGGCATGTAGTTATGTTCCTACATGACACGCATGCAATGATTTGAATGTTTGCAGCCGTCATATATCTTCATCATTCATTCACGTCACGTAATACCAAGTCAGGTATATGGGAAGCTAGCGTAACGACCGCGAGAAAACGATGAGCGTCGCATGTAGTCAGGACTTACATGACATGCTTGTCATTACTTCCACGTTAAAGCCTGTCGCTTATGTTCGCCATGCAGTGATGTCATATCATATCAGTTTTGCAATAGGTCTTGTGAACGAAACCACCGCAAGAGCATCAAGTCCATGAAATGTAAATCATGGCTTTCATGACATACGTGTCAGGACGTTTATGTTAAGGCTAGTCACTTATGCTCATCATATAGTCATGTTATGCGATACCAATTTTGGTATAGATACCATGATTGGAGCGGCCAGGAGAACTAAAAGTCGTAGCGTATAGATAAATAGATAGATAGATAGATAGATAGATAGATAGATAAATAGATAGATAGACAGACAGATAAATAGACAGACAGACAGACAGACAGACAAACAGACAGACAGACAGACAGACAGACAGACAGATAGGTAGATAGATAGATAGATAGATTGATAGACAGATAGATAGATAGATAGATAGATAGATAGATAGATAGATAGATAGATAGATAGATAGATAGATAGATAGATAGATAGATAGATAGATAGATAGATAGATAGATAGATAGATAGATAGATAGAAGATAGATAGATAGATAGATAGATAGATAGATAGATAGATAGATAGATAGATAGATAGATAGATAGATAGATAGATAGATAGATAGATAGATAGATAGATAGATAGATAGATAGATAGATAGATAGATAGATACGCACAAAATTGCAGAAGTTTGCAAAAATTCTTCGCATTTATTATGTATATTTTTTTAGTGTGCGCTTCGTCTTGTACTAAAGAGCGTCCTGTAGAAAACAAAGAAATGTTGTTTTATGATTTTCACGTGGAAAGCACGTACGAAATTATGGGGCTATATCCTTCAGCGTGAGCAGACGCCCACTTTGGCTCCGTAGCCTATCTTCATTGCCAAGAAAAGTTGACCGAGAGTATAGAACAATGTGCGCCATACTTCATGTATATCTTACCTAAAGGTTTCAACCCGCGGCACTAGCGCTGATGACAAAAATCAGCAGCGCATATTTTTCACGTTTGGGCAAGTGATTATAAGTACCTCCAATGCTATTTGATTCTCAATTTGTTTAGTCATAGATCTGCAGACAGTACAGGAGAGGAGTGCTTGATACATACAGAGTACGCAGAGATAGTAATGCACATGATCTTATTTTGACCTGACCTACCGTGGAGGCCTTCTGAAACCGGTCGGGCAATGTGGTGCCGGGTTGAACGCTGTGTGATCAACGCTGCTACCACGCACTCCGCACTGTATTCAGACCACGGCCATCGTAAGCGAGCTCGCAGCAAACTAGGCTACCCGAGAAGCTCGGGCCATGCTGTATAACACCCAAGCATGGGTACTATTTTCTCAAGAACGTCTTTCATGTAGAAAACATGAATACTGTTTTTCTAGAGCGTTTTTGTATTTAAGAAAGCTAACTTGTTTGAGACTTTTACAGGCGTTTTGGGTCATATATACTCTAAGACGGACGTGGTTAAAATGGTGGCAGTGGTCATCAAAACTACACTAAAAATGTTGATTCGCTTTGAGCTTCCCGTACTTGGGGGGTCAAACGCAGTGTAGGCAGCTCACAAATAATCGGCACATCGATTCGTAGCGTACAACAATGAGCAATGTATCCGCTCCAACGCATAGAGGTGAGCTTGTGCGTATACACATAAGCAGTCAACAATTTTGAGGCGAGAATGTCGACTGGAAGCACGATGAATGTTTAAAATCAAATAGAGTAGAGCAAAAACGCCACCGCGAGCAGCAGCCCCGGTGTACTGGGGCTGTTGCTAAGCTATGAAATAAGCATCATCATCAGCCTGACTGCGCCCGCTGCAGGGATAAGGCCTGAGTGAATCGGCAATCAACCCGGTCCTGTGCTTTCCATTGCCACTACCTGCGAACCTTTCAATCTCATCAGCTCACCTAACTATCTGTCTCCCCTTTGTGCGTCTGCCTTCTGTAGCAATACAGTTAGTGAACCTTAATTACTAGCGGTTACCTAGCCTACATGCTACATGCCCGACCCATCTCCATTTCTTGCATTGATTTCCACTATGATATTCTTAACCGTGGTTTCTTCCCTCACCCACTCTGCTCTCTTCTTGTCTCTTAAGGTTACAGCTATCATCTTACTTCCCATCGCTCGCTGCGTCGTCCCCAATTTAAGCTGAACCCTCTTTGCAAGCCTCCAGGTTTCAGCTCCGTAAGGAAGTACTGGCAACAAGCAGCTGTTATATGCCTTCCTCTTGAGAGTTAGTGGCAGATTACCATCCTTTATTTGAGAATGCTTGCCGAATGTGATCCACCCCATCCTTAATCTTCTAGTTCTTTCACTCTCATGGTTCGGTTCCGTGGTGAATACCCGTCCTAAATACACATATTGCTTTACAGGATTTCATGGTTTGTTATTTCTTAATAGGATTTTTCGCCTCCTTAGATGGTTTGCCAGTGAGATGTCTAGTGAATGTTCTTTTGCATGCTCCTTCATAATAATAGTAAGATTATCTTTTATTGTGTCAACGGTAATGTTGGTTACCTCATTCAGTCCCTCTAATCTATTCTGTAGCGACACTGTAAACTACTGTACTTTCCCTCTCACTGCTAGTTTAACAATTGGCTTCTAGCGTATCAGTTTTTGTCCTTACTTCTTTGAATCTATGTAAATGTGCTCTCTTACCATGTTATGGTCACTGCATCGGACCTTGCTAACTAATTCTACATTCTGTACAATGCCTGGGTGTGCACACAGAATAAAGTCTGTTTCATTTTTAGTTTCACCAACAGGACTTCAACCCGTGCACTTACGGTTAGCCCGTTTTCTGAAAAAAGTATTCAAGAAAAGGAAATTATTACGTTCTGCTATCTGTACCAGCAACTCTCCGCTGCACTTTCTATGCAAGAGGGGAGCTACTACTACTACTCATTTCATGCCACATATTCCCACTGCATTATCTCCTGTCTGTTGCTTGCATACTTTGGCATTAAAGTTGCTCATCGGAGCAGTATACTCTGAGTTCATTATTGGCTGAGTCTACGTCTTCATAGAAGCGTTCAACTAAATGATCATCATGGGTCGATGTAGGTACGTAGGCCTGTCCAACCTTTAGCTTGTAGTTTTTTTTTAAACATAAATGTGATAGTTGCCACCCTCTCACTGATGTTCAAGTATTACTCTCTGTTTCGAGCGATATTATTGTGTATAAGAAACCCCACCCTTAATTTTTTTCCATCAACTAATCCATGATATCATAGGAAGTGTCAATCTACATCACTGTATAAACCTCTCGTGTCCTCCTAACTTCACTGAGCCCAATAATTCCATTGAACACCCTCTAATTCCTCTAACAGGACAGCCAGACTAGCCTTACGTGAAAGCGTTCTAGCGTTCAAGGTAGCCAAGTTGAGATTTCAAAGTCGGCCTGTCTGGACCAGGAGATTCTTATCACCCTCCGCTGCGTCGCAAGTCAGACAGCCGGTTTGGACAGTTGATTCGCAGCTGCTAGGGACTGTAGGTCAAAGGTTAATTGCTGTAGTTATAGTAGGTAGCGGCCAAGTGCTGCTTCAGGCTGGCCAATCCCACTCTGTTGAGGAAGTGCAATACTGTCAGGTGGTTGCCAGTGAGGCCACACCAAAGACCTCTTCGTTTTCTTTAGGATTCCTTTATCCGGCGTTTTAAGTAAATATACTATTAGGGATGGTATGGCATCTGCATTCGAACCAAATTTTGGGATCCTAAGCTGCTGCACTATCTCTAAGTAGGGGATTCTGTTGCACTTTCTTAGCACTGCAGAACACCATCTAATCGCCTATCAGCTCTCACCTTCACCTGACTTGTCGCTCAACGGGCCTTCTTTTTCGTGTGTGAAAACTTATTAAAAAAAATCCGTGTGATTTCAAACTTCTGACCTTGCGAGCTTAGGCTGGCCTAATGCCCTGGATGACCCTCGTTCTCACGCGTTTATGCTCTCCTAACTTCTTCCTGTCTCGCAAAATTTTGACATTGTTGGTTTCAATGTTTTCGCGTTGTCGTAGTGGTCACACTCCTACTTTGAAAGTTTCCTCTCAATTGACGAGTTGCGCGCACCTATTTAGCGATTAATTAGCGACTTCCATGCGATTCTTACGTTCAGCGTATACGGTGCGGGCGGTTGGAGTGCATGAGAATTAAACGACAAAGGTTTGTAACTGCTACAGAATAGACAGGCGCTGCGTTTAGAAATGTATCTTATATTGTTGGCGTTTGAAGTTATAGAGGAATGTACATGAGAAAATAGAAGGAAATTATAGAGGAATTATGGAATGAAATTATGGAGGAATGCAAATAGCTAAGCTATTAAATTATAGAAGGAATGCAAATACCGACAACAATATACCAGAAGTAGCCCGTATGTACTTACAGATTGCTCCACATAGAGCACCATAACGCAGTAGCCTTGTCTCTACTCCCCCTCTCCTCAAGATATTTTAACACGACAGCGTTAAATACCACGTTCTGCAGAAATGCTGGCAAGGGCGTTGTTGGTTGTGTGCGAAAAACCATCGAAAATTAATAAATATGCACATACAATAAATAATAAAATTTACCTTTTCCAAGTGCGGTTGGAACGCAGGCCGTTTCTGTGGAAAACGAGTGCTCAACCACAAAGTCATGTTTTGCTTAGAAATACAGTTAAAACATCTTCCTTTGCTTCAAAATGCAGTGAAAATATTATTCATGATGTACAAACACAATCGTCCTTTATACATGATTCACAATACAAAATCTAATATTACTGTATGATCTAATATTACAAGCGCACATTGCCAATGGGTGTCAGATCAGGTGGCTATAATACCCACTTCGTGGTTTAAAGCCAGCCACCCAATGCAGAAGGTATTTTTTAAGACCGCATGATGGGTAGACAGCAACTTTAAAAAGATTTCACGCATGTAGTTCCGGGTGGTTTAAAGCACGCTACCCGTTACACAGAGTGCAGCAAGTTGCGAAAGTAGCTCTGGCTACAGCCACTGTCAAATTCATCGTTTACATTGAAGTAATAAACAATTTAAATTCTAGAATCACATCCCAAAATAAACTTTTCGAGTAACATCATGCAATAAAAGGTACACACTACCTGGCTTAAGTACGCACTAGCAACAGATTATTGCTATCGCATTCAGCTCCTAAAGACGATGCCTAAGAATCCCTCCATTTATGCAACAGTGCTAAAAGGAACCTAAAGAAAACGCAAGCTAATTTTATTGTGGACGCTTGTCACAAACGTCTGCAATCCTCGTTTCGTCCGCGCACCCCATCATCCAAAAAAAGCGCTTTTGTGTTGAGAAGATGACATCCGGCGACTGGCAACACAGCGGCGGCGCCGCCGCGTCTTCCCTACACCTGTACCGAAAGGAGAAACATGTGTTCGAGGAAAAAGAAATCATCTCAAAAGGGGACGGGACGGCCCGAAAGAGTTTGGACTGCATCGAAATGGGCAGTTGGCGTGCAGCCAGCAACAATTGCGGTCGTCGGTGTCGCAAGTCACGCGTATAGCGGCGAGCATGGAGTGACCCGCGCAATGTATTGAGACGGCTGTGATTCCGGGCACCCTAATCGTCTACCGAGCCGGAGGGATCTTCAGGGGCTACCGTCAACTCCCCTACGTGTACCAAGAGCTGGCCTGGTCCGTATGAAAATTTTATTGTGACTTTTTTAAACTGTTATTTTCTTATAAACAACAATTTTTTCATCATTTATTTGTGTGTTCTCTGTCGCACGTCGAAGCTTAGAAGCGCGAGCCTAAGACTTTTTTCGTAAATTTCAGTTGTCTCTCCTGTAGTTTCATTATGTTGCTGTTTTATTTATATTCCGCGTATTTGTCTTTTGTCTGTATCTGTTGTTGTGTTTTTAGAGTATATCTCGTTACATAGCCGTTCTTTTCATCTCGCGTATTAGTGTTGTTTTCTCTCTGTTATTTTTTGTATTCTCCTTGTTATTGTCTTATTTTGACTGAATGTTTACCTGCGTTTAATCCAGTGTCCGTGTCAGCTCTATGAGTATGCCGGTCGGGCCCATACATCACCACACGTGCAACCCCGCACGGGTCAACCAACCTGCAAATAAATTTGAGAAGTACCACTTCGAGGCCTTTTACGCGTTGAAGGCCGAAGCGCAAAGTGGAAGCCTGCGAGTCTGCCGCACGTCGATGTTGGATCGGCGGGGCCTCACCCGAAGTGTGTGACATTATCTTGGGTGGTGTCTGGGAAACCGACGTAACTCTGAGCCCACAGTGTGCAGTCGCTTTGGTATTGGTTTGTTGTTCGGCAGCTATCCGTAGCAATGGATGACACGGACTTCGATAAACTTATGGAACAGGGCAGGAGTTCTGGTCTCAAAGGCAGAGAATTGTACGATTTTGTAGAAAGAGAGCTCAGTAAGCGTAAAGAGAAGCGTGATGAGGAACGCGCATGTTTCAGGCAACTCGCGGAATTCAAAATGGAGCACGAAAAGCGAAAATCCCGGCTCTGAATTCAGCAGGAGAGGGAGCTTTTGTCGTTTCATCAGCAGTATACTGCACAGTCGGGACAAACCACAGGATCAGAAACGCTCGGGCGTATGCATTCCATTAGCCCACACAAACTAATGCCCCCATTTAATGAGGCACGCGACGACCTTGACGCATACCTGAGAAAATTCGAGCACGTCGCGCAATGTCAAAGGTGGCCCCGCGAGGACTGGGCTACAGCCTTAAGCCTCTGGCTCAAGGGGGAGGCGTTGAATGTTTTCAGCCGGATGCCCGCGTCAGATTGTACTGATTGCGAGAAGCTGCTAAAAGCGCTAATGATCTGTTTCCGTCTTACTGAGGAGGGGTTTCGCGAAAAGTTCCGAAGAGCCACACCAAATAACAACAAAACCTGCTCACAGTTGCTAACTCTCCTGACAAATTTCCTCGAAAGATGAGTTGATCTAGCCTGTAGTGGCAACATCTACGAATCGCTCTTTGAATTAGTCCAAAAGGAACAATTTCTGGGCACTTGCGAAACCACCTTGTAACTCTTCCTGAGGGAAAAAAAACAGACGCTTCACTGAAGGATACGGTACAAAGAGCTGAACAATACACAAATGCGCATGGCTGGCGCAACTTCTCGAGGACTGCGGCAGCGAGGGAAAGGCTGAAAACGCCACCTATTCAAACAAGACAGAGTCGAGACTACCAGCCGCTGGATGGAGCTAAAGGGCAAACAGAGAAACGGTGTTTCTTATGCTCGAGCACCGCACATAACGCCGAAAATTGCAAGTTCTCGAACGGTAACAAGGGCGATCAGAGACAACCGTGTCAGATATGCGGAAGGCCAGGCTATCTTTCCTGGAAGTGCTGGAAGAAGAAAACAAACAATGAACATGCGCCATCGAAAGAATCAGCAGCGGCCTGAATTGATGAAGGATTCTTAGAATTTAAGAACGGCGAGAGATTCCCCGTCGTCAGTGCCGGCTTCACGGAAAAGTACACTGAAGTTACTGAGCGGCTTCCTGTGCTGACCGGCTTGGTAGGAGGCAGAGAAGTTCGCGTCCTCAGTGACACAGGCTGCAGCACGGTCATTCTCAAAACGATTCTGGTCAATGACGATGGCTTCACTGGAACAAGCACACCAGTCTACCTCCTGGACCACTCAGTGAGGTTGCTACGTTAAGCGTGGATCGACGTGGAAACCCCATTTTATTCCGGCTGACTGAAGGGAAGGCAAAATGTATTGAGAACCCCATATATGATCTCATACTGGGTAATGTAGATGACATGCGACTGGCCGATGACACCGATTTACACTGGAACCTCCCGAGAAGACATGATGCTGGGCGCAATGTAGACGCATCCTAAGACGCCAAGGCAGAGGTGCGGGAGCCGCTGACGGATGACGGTATGAAGGAGGAGTCAAAGGAACAAGAAATACCTCAAGACAACCGCGTGGTTACGCGCTGACAAAGCTCTAGGGAAACAACTCAGAAGTAATTGCGGGTACCAGAAGCTTCCCTGGGCATTAGCCGGGAAGCACTGGTCGAGGAGCAGAAGAACTTTGCAAGCTGGGTTCAATCGTCTAAATGTTGAGAAACACAGCAAGAACGGCGACCGCCACACGTTTTTCATGCAAGAAGGATTGCTCCAAAGAAGGTTCCTGTCGAAGCCGGGGAAAAGTCCTCACAAGTTGTCGTACCAGAAAAATTGCGTGTCCCAATAATGCACTTGGCCCATGATGGCGCCATGGGAGAACACCAAGGGGTAAAGAAAACGCTCTCGAAGATTCAAACCGATTTTTTATGGCCGGGGATGCAGGCTGACGTGAAGCGCTTCGTCGCGTCCTGTGACATCTGTCAGCGGACTGTCCCTAAACGGGGCATACCAGAAAAGTGCCCCTGGTCAACCATATTTTCTACTCCCTTTGAGAAGGTGGCGATTGGCATGGTTGGACCGCTTTTTACCAGGTCGATCTAGGGCAACAAATATATTCTCACGATGGTCGACTATGACACTCGGCACCCAGATGCTGTTGCGCTACCAAGTGTAGAAATCGAAAGGGTGGCCGAAGTGCTTGTGTAGATGTTTCCGTGCGTAGGTGGGCCTCGTGAGATACTCAGTGACCGGAGTACAAACTTCACCTCTGAAGTTATGAAGGAAGTCCGCCACCTGCTATCTCTCAATCAACTCAACACAACTCCGTATCATCCAATGGCGAACGGCCTGGTCGAGCGGTTTATTGGGACGCTCATACAGATGATAAAACGCATGTGCCAGGAGAAACCACACGACTGAGGTCGTTATCTCGCTTCTTTGTTATTTGCTTACCGCGAAGTCCCACATGAAAGACTCGGATTTTCTCCATTAAAATCGTTGTACGGAAGGACTGTTCGGGGGCCGCCGGCGGTTCTAAGGGAGTTGTGGACAAATACGGCTCTTTCGAAAGAGTTGAAAACCACGTACGAGTGTTGCGGAACGTTGTCTGGGAAGAATCAGTCCATTGTTTGTGTTTTATATTAATTGTTTACTTAGACAGTTTTAAATAGATAACTTTTGAAGGAACAAAGATAGGTCCCAAATTTCGATGAAAAAGTTGTATATTGGTTTGCAAAAAGCCCAATTAGACGGTCTCAAACTTTACATCTATTAATTATGAGTGCTTTCCTGCTAAGTACCGATGCCCACGAAATACAAAAAAAAATACCAAGGGACAAACCCACTGGCACGCCTGCGCACGCCGCGTGATTCTGGTGCTCTCTAAGTGCTGGTTCACGCTAGCGGTAAGCATGCTTCCCCAGGCAGACGTGCGCGTCTGTTTCCTTCGCGCACGTCTGCCGTTCTTAGTAGTTCGAAAACTGGGTCTTAGACCCATTTTTGTGCCGCTTGCCGTTTGCCGGAGAGTGACGTAGCCAATCAGCGACAGAGGAGCGACAAGGCTGAGCCACGTCGTCTGCTTTCACCACGTGACACTTCAGCTGCTTACTTTTTGCTCCGCGGTTTTGATGCTATGTTGTCCGTGTTGCTCCAGACTACGTTCCAGCAGCGAATAGGGAGGTTTAGCCTGCCCGGTATTGAAAAAGTGCACAGCAATCAAAATGACGTCTCCCGAAGCAGGCGTTTGGACAAGTTGCACCCGCTATCCACCGTTAGCAAAAACTAATAAACGTGCAATGTGCGCCCTCCGAGATTCGGGAAGGCGTCCTTAAGCCTACAACATCAAATATTTGAATATAGCTCTGAAAAAACGGTGCCGAGTCGATTCGAGTAATGTGTTGTTGAACCTAAAGGACATAAGCCTTAATGAAATGGAAGCATCAGATCGCAGCTTACGAGCTGCAGAGAGCACGGCGGCCGCTTGATAAATTCGAGGGGGTCGACAACTGCATTTGGAAGGGCAGCCATATTTGTCGGAGGCTGAGATGCCTCGCCAGCTAAGTTTGCCGTGCACTTCGAATGCCTCTCCTGTGGACGGCGCTGGTCGATGGTGTACAACAATGCGCCGTCAGGGCACGGTTGCCGCTAGCGACAACCGGCCCTAACGTTCCGCGTACAAACGTTACGCTTCCTTCACACCAGCTCACGACTGTGGTAAGCAGTGACAGCGGTTATCACTTTCATGGCCGATAGGGAAGTTTGTTCATCGAAAAGCCATCACCATCGTTGCGGCCCTGTCGAGACAGCCTAGTCGGGCAAATGCTGTGGTCGTTCGTACGCAGAACGTTAGGGAGCACTGGAATCGTCGTGCGCGCTGGTTTGCGAGCGGACTTATCACGTGGTTTTTTTTACACGCGGAGCATGTTTTAATGGGGGCTAGTCATGCGCCGTCACCGTCCGCAGCCTCATCTCATCCTCCGCCAGCCATCTGTGCATCCCTTCCTCCTCTCAAAACAGCGCGCGCAGCGCTCGCTTCTCCCATCCGCACGCCGCGTGACCTTTAGTTTTACGTGCGCCAGCTGTATGCTAACGCGCGCATGCGCAGGGCGGGGCCGGCGCTCGCAATAAATAACTGAGTGTCGGGGCCCCGTACTCCGCAGAGTGGACGTGCTTTGCTTCACCGAGACGTGGAACGCCACCGATGACGTCGACGTTGCGGGATACGCTCCGGCCACGTGCACGCACGTGTTCAACAACTTGTGGGCGGCGTGGGAATTTGCGTCAAGCGTGAAGACGTCGACTCCATCGAAGACCTCCAACTGCGGCCCGGCGCTCAACAACGCGCCAATGGCGAGCACTGCGTCGCTACCGTCTGCGGAGTCGACGTCATGCCGATGTACTTCGCGCCCAACCTATCGCGTGCCCCCGTGGAGATGTACGTCGACGAAGTCATGGAAGAATACCTGAAACAACGACCGCAACGACGACCCTTCGTGATAGTTGGCGACTTCAACGTCGACTTCATCAAGGACGATTGGGTAGTCGACTACATGGAGTCGCGGCACTCGCTGAAACGAGCAACGCATGACGGCAAACATCATTCGACCACGGTTCGTGGGACGCGCATCGACCACGTCTTTGCAAATTTCGATCTTTGACCACTGCAACCAGACCCACTCACCCTTCATTTTACGGACCATAAAGCCATCTTGCTCAAAATACCCATAGCGTCTCATCAATAAACATCGTCTTTCGCAGCATACGTGCGTGCGTTTCACTCGTGTTCACTCGTGTTCACTCATAACACACACGCATGTCGCAAATTACAAACCACATTTATCGCAGTTCAACATATATGCTCGGCATGCTAACCAGTGTTCCCACTCGGGAAACTGAGGTCATTTTTTTGGTATTTCTTGGGCATTTGCAGTTGGCAGGAAACACAAGTTAACAGATATAAAAACTGAAACTGTTTAATCGGACGCTTTGCAAGCCAATGAACAACTTTCTCATTAGAATGTCCAGCACATTTTCTTTGCTTAAAAGGTTAGTTAATAAAAGTGACCTCTATGCGCAATAATTGCCACTCAAAGAACAGTCTCACTCACTAAAGGCAACAGTCAGCAACATGCATTTTATCGCGTTGTCATTGCATGTGTGGGCATAATTTTTGCTCTGTCTAAAGATAGCTGATGCACCCTGTATATCACAGTGTAGTAGGAGCTACTTTTGTAAAGGCACGTTTCAGTTTCGTGTGTTATAGCGATTGCTGTATTAAAGAGATCAACCAGATTTTATTCTTCGCAAGGATGGGCTTCCCGGGTCCCTGGAAATTGCATCGCGGACACTCTGGAGTCTGCTGACCCCCCTTCAGAACCACTTCTCCAGAGAGTGAAGTTGCGAGAGGTCGCCTGCACAGCATTTCAAATTATGTTGTGAACATATGTACTTGTTTTGTCATAGTGACTTCTTCAGTGAAAACAGCACGTATACGTCTTTCGAGCATACAATCATGCAACACAAGAATAAATGTCGCGCTATGAAAATGGTCCCTCAAAAGCCAGTTCCGTCGAATTTATCGGTACTTCCAATGCTCGTTGTATGGGCGTTTGGTTAGTGGACTCTATGGCCGAGACGCTGTCATAGTCAGTGGATGGTGGAACTACAGCCGAGGGATTGAAGTATCCGAATTCGTTTCTCAAGGTCTCAATCCGAACTGTGGTGGTGGTGATGACTTCACGTGAACGCCAGAAGCCGGCTAAAAGAAGTAGGAAAAGCACGAAGATACCGGCAAGCACAAGCATCACGTAAGCGGCGAACAGCTGGAAGCAGGATACTACTGTTGTGGAGCTGCCATGTCTTTTGGATGAGCCAACAGGTGACGCCGCTGGTGGCGAAGGGCCCCCTTCCGCTGCATGTGGTTCACTTGTCCACAGATCACTCGGCTCATTTGCGGGGCTCTCGGCGGGTGTTCTCAGAGCAGACCGATTTCCAAGTTCCTGGAAAGACAGACGAAGAGGCTACACAACAGATACAGAAACTCACGCTCATATTAAACTTCATATGCTCGCCGCAGGTAGGTGTAAATCACTTGATTTAAGGTGTTCGTCTTCGTTAATATTACGGTGGGAGGTACATGAACAAATCTTATTCTCACTTAAGAGTGATGCCATAAATGTGGTAACAACACTGACAATTTTATACGGAGCGAGCCCAGCAGCTTTCTTGAATCAAATTTCCCGTAACTTAAAAAAACTCTGGTTTATGGCAATAATGTCGCTCCAAGAAGCGCAGCGGTTCCAGTATTGTGAGTCCTCTCATAGCTAAGTAAGCGTTCAGGTGACAGCAAGTTCACGGCCTGTCTCCTGATGTTTGCTCATATATCTACTACACCCATGGAAAGGTACATTCCCCCCACTCGCGTCTTCCCCCGCTTTCCCGACTCTTACGAAGCAGGGTATAGGGCGTTCTGTCTATGCTTGAAGGGCCATCGATGGCAGACCTTGCACCGGAGGCTGACGTCGCATGTGCCTTCCGAGTGATGGAGACGGCAGGGGCCTGTTCCATCTTTACTTCAGCCACACTCATCGCCAGCTCTCACGAGCTGTTACTCGTAGGTGGAGCATACGATGTGCATATTGATTTATCAGTTTGGTCTTTATTACGGAAAATAACCGTAAATTCTGCCGAGCGTGATCATATAAATGCCATCGCAATAAAAAGAAAGTTTACTCCCTTTAAACTCGGCAGCACAGTAAGAAAAATTCCCATCTTATCATTCTAAAAAAACAAGTATTATTGTGTTTTCACACAATGCCGTTAAGAAGCCCGGGTCGCCGAAAAATCGGTGCCACTGGAAGGTGCCTTAGCTGTGAAATGAAAGTAGAAGTTCTCCCTGAGTACCGCAAGTCATGCTAAGAGAAAAATTTTGAATCCAACTGGGTTCTACCTCAAGACTTTTTGGTGGCATAAAGGTAAGCCATCATATAACCATGCCATAGCTTGAACCTGCTTCAGAAAGATATGCTATACAGTTCTTATGTTGAGCAAAAAAAAATCTGTTAAGCTGTCGATTGCGTGTAAATTGCGTAGAATTACACAAGGCACCACACTATGTGAAATGCATACTAATTCAGTAATTGAATGCTGCCAAACAATAACAAAGTATGGAGCTGTAAATAATGATCACGCAGACGAAGTGTGCAGTTACGTATGCTCTGAGCGCACATCTTATGGACGCTTTTTGTCAATGGTCGTGGGTATAAAGCGCTACTTAGAGTTGCCGTTGGTGGCTAATTTGCTGTAAATGTAATACATTTTGACCCGCTTGGCGACAAAAATTTCTAGTTGGTGCCACGGCTATTTCCTGGCAGCCTTCTTGACTTCTCGTTTTGCACATTCAAATTGGTTATATTTATTCATCAATAGCTAATACCACTCGTGTTCTATTTGGCTACAAATTAGGCGATAATAATAAATGGCGTGGGTAATTTTGGCTTGAATTCTAACGCCTTTCGAAGTCCACATAATGCTAACCCTGTAGCTACTTCAACTGAAGCCATTACACGAGTGTTCACAACGGCCCATGTCGAGCGCACCGACATCTCTTCCCTCACAGCACGACTGAACAGCTTAGACGTCCGTCTTTCTTCAGCGAAGACAGAACGCTTAATTACGTCATCAAGCTCTCAGAGTAACGGTTACATGAACATAAGTAAGCGTGAGCCCTATTTTGCACTGTACGCAACGTAACTACGCACATAATTAACGCTGCACAGCACTCTTTTGAAAGGAAAACTAAAGAGGAAAATTAATGTTCGGTATTTCCTGACATTGGCTCAAGGAAATCTTCTAAAACTGAAAATTGATAAATATATTGCACCCAGAGACTACAATGTGCTTTATTTTATTGATTGGAAGCTAGGTAGGATCCAGTAGACGCCTTCAGAAGTTTTTTTGCGTCACGATGTTTAATGCGGGAATCTCGAGATGGCATCGTCAACCGCATTTTCTTTTCGCGCGTTTTTTTTCGTTTACCAAGTGTAGTGTCTGTCTGTCTGTCTGTCTGTCTGTCTGTCTGTCTGTCTCTCTGTCTGTCTGTCTGTCTCTCTGTCTGTCTGTCCGTCTGTCCGTCCGTCCATCCGTCTGCCTGTCTGTCTGTCTCGTAACAGATCGACGCACGGACGGACGTTCCACCTCACTCATCATTCACTCCGTGAATATGCTGTGAAAACCATTACGCCATCTTGTCTCGTTTTATTTCATTTTGTTA
This sequence comes from Rhipicephalus annulatus, assembly GCA_013436015.1. Classification (NCBI taxonomy): domain Eukaryota; kingdom Metazoa; phylum Arthropoda; class Arachnida; order Ixodida; family Ixodidae; genus Rhipicephalus; species Rhipicephalus annulatus. The sequence goes on from WOVY01000430.1 coordinate 198,004, forward strand.
CCTTAAAGATCCCTCTCGGGGGTGTTACATAAGGGGTGGATGTAGAGAAATTATACAAAAGGGTAACCACATATATGGTACTTGCGAGACAGGTAATGTATTGGATTGGATTGGATAAACTTTTATTTGGTCCTCCAAAACACAGATCAGTGTGTTGCGGGCAGCTCCCACGTGGGGACTGAGATGCCAAGCTCCTCAGCCGCCTCGCGGGCTTGGTGGACAGCCCAGAGCTGATCTGCCAAGGACGAGCTGCGGATTGCCGCCTCCCATCTGGCAGAGGTGATGTGCGATAAATGAGCGAATTTGGTGCACTGCCAGAGCATGTGTTCTAATGAAGCTATTTCCCCACAATGTGGACAAAGATTACTTTGGTATAGGTCAGGGTACAAGATGTGTAACATTTTCAAAGTAGGGTACATCCGCGTTTGCAAAAGCCTTAATGTAAGTGCTTGGGGCCGGGTTAGATTTTTGTGAGGTGGAGCGAAAATCCTTCTAGACAGGTAGAAATGTTTAGTGAGCTCGTTATATGTTGTAAGAATTTCCCGGTTATCCCATTCACTGGTCGAACGCATCCCCAGGGAGGCGCGGTTGGAGAGTTCTCGCGCCGCTTCGTGTGCTGCTTCGTTGAGATTGGGAGGGGAATCGTTGATTTGTCCAAGGTGAGCTGGGAACCAACTCAGAAGATGATGTGTTATGTTCTTGCCTTGCAGTATTTTCAGCGTTTGTTCACAGACCGTCCCCTTGGCGAACGCCCGTAGTGCTGCCATAGAATCACTGTAGACGACTTCAATGTTATCCATCTTGAGTGCTAAAGCGATGGCCGCTTGTTCCGCAATGATTGGGTCTTTCGTCCTGACCATCGCTGAGTTGACGACATGGCCAGCCCCATCGACTACCACTGCCACAAACGCTTTCCCATTGGCGTAGGAAGCCGCGTCAACAAATACGACCCCTCGTTCCTCGTTTGAGACTTGATGAAGTACAGTCCTGGCCCTCGCTACTCTTCTTCCGACGTTGTGTTTTGGATGCATGTTTCTCGGTAAAGGAGATACCGTGATAGTCTCCCTGATGTTGTCAGGGATATCATTGTAATTGCGTCTGATTGCTATTGGGTGTGGGCCCAGCTCCTGCAGGATCATTCTCCCCGACCTTGTAGTAGATAACCTTGCAAACTGTGCTCTCTCTTGGGCTTCTGCTATTTCTTCGAGCGTGTTGTGTATGCCAAGCTCAAGCAGACGCTCGGTGCTGGTATGTATGGGTAGGCCCAGGACCTTCTTGATAACTTTCCTGAGGAGCACATTCAGTGTCTCGGACTCTGCTCTTGACCAGTTGTGCATTGCTGCCTCGTATGTGAAGTGACTTAGAACAAACGCATGCATCAACCTGATGAGGTTGTCTTCCTTGATCCCATTTCTTTTGTTGGCCACTCTGCGTATGAGGTGCACCGCACTGTCTGTTTTCCGAGTTAACTTGGCTATAGATTTGCTGTTGGCGCCGTTAGACTCTATCAGCATTCCCAGGACTTTGATGGAGTCGACCCTCTGGATGGCATCCCCTTGACTTGTACGGAGATGGATGTCTATCTGGTTTAACGGCTTCCATCCCCTGGGCTTCGGTCCCCGGCGAGCAGTCCGATAGAGCAAAAGTTCTGACTTGCTCGAGGAGCACTTGAGCCCGGAAGGGCGAAGGTAGTCTTCTACGGTGTCAATCGCCTCTTGCAGAGCGCTCTCAATCTGCCCCTCGCTTCCACCTGTGCACCAGATGGTAATGTCATCTGCGTAGATGCTGTGCTTCAATGCTTCAATGCTCGATAATTTCTTTGACAGTCCAATCATGGCAATGTTGAACAGCATTGGTGAAATCACTGCCCCTTGTGGCGTGCCCCTTGCTTCTAGTTCGATTGCTGCGGTCTCGATATCTGCAATCTTCATCACGGCTTTCCGATCTGTAAGAAAGGACCATACGTAGTCATAGAAGGCTTTCCCCAGACCAAGCTTGGAAATTGCTTCGAGTATGAATGAGTGGTGGATGTTGTCAAACGCTTTTTATAGATCTAGGCACAGAATGGCTCTCACGTCTCTCGTTTCGTTGTCGATGACCTGGTGTTTGATAAGCTTCAATGCATCTTGTGTGGATAGTCCTGCCCTGAATCCAACCATATTGTTTGTAAATATGTCGTTATCTTCCAAGTACTTGTTTATCCTGTGCAGTATGGCATGCTCTGCAACCTTGCCGATACAAGATGTCAAGGATATAGGTCTCATGTTGTCCAAGTTAGGGGGCTTTCCTGGCTTAGGAATAAGGATCGTCCTGGCCAGCTTCCACTGCTCTGGCACCCTGCCTTCTTTCCATGCTGCATTGATCATATCCTTCAGGGTTTCAATTGAATCGTCATCAAGGTTACGCAGGGCCTTGTTTGATATACCGTCCGGGCCAGGGGCCGACTTGCCGTTGAGATCATGCAAGGCTCTTCTGATCTCCTCGATGTTAAAGTCGCCCTCAAGACCTGAATTTGGCGTGCCCTGGTACTGTCTACTTGGTGGTGCCAATCCTCTTTTGATTGGGAGGTACTTAGGCACGAGCTGCTGGACAACTTGTTGTTCTGTAGTGCGCCCTATCTCTTCATGCAAAATTCGAGCGATAACATGCTTTTGATTTGTTTTAGTGGTGTTTTCGTTGAGGAGATGCTTTAACATATTCCATGTCTTGCCATTGCGCATCTGACCATCGACGGAGTTGCAGATTTCGTCCCATTGCTGCCTCGATAGTGCGCGACAATGTTCCTCGACTGATCTGTTTACCTCAGCTATCTTCTTCCTCAGTCTTCGGTTCAGGCGCTGACCCTTCCAACGGTTCAGTAGTGCTTGCTTTGCCTCAAGAAGATGAGCGAGCCGGCTATCCATTCTTTCAACCGGAAAATCTGTGGTAATGGTGGAGGAGACGGATTCGATATCATCTTTAATCTGTTTGACCCACTGCTCCAAGCCTTGTCTGTGGCCATCTTGTTCCCTTTCCATCCTTATCTTCCTGAACTTATCCCAGTCTGTGAAGTGAAATTCTCTCTGCTTTTTACGCTCCACGGAGAAGGTAGTGGCAAGAATGCAGTGGTCACTCCCTAGGTCTACAGCAAGGTTCATCCACTGGGCCTTCTTGATATTCCTTACAAATGTAAGGTCCGGGGTGGAATCCCTGCAGCAAGATGTACCAAGCCTTGTTGGTAGGCTGGGGTCTGTGATTAGGGTGAGATCAAGTTCACTGGCACTTTGCCAAAGTCGATTTCCTTTCCAAGTGTTGTACTTGTAGTCCCATGTATGATGAGGGGCGTTGAAATCACCTGCTATGACGAGTGGACATTCGCCGGCAATATTAACAGCTTTCTTTAGAACCGTCTTGAACCCTTGCTTTTGTTCCTTTGGACTGCTGTATATATTCAGAATGAAAATGCTCTGACGGTTGATGGTACCCGGCACGATCTCTACCAAGACGTGTTCGAACCGGCCTGCTTTTATCTTGAGGTCGTGGGTTACGTGCGTTAGTTTGTTCCATACGAAGGTGCAGACTCCCCTCCCTTCAGTATCCCCTATTACAGGCCGGAATCCAGGCAACGTTGCTTGCGGTGAAAGGGTCTCTTGTAATAATATAATATGAGGCTTTTCTTCGCTGCTCCTGATATACTGCTGCAGGGTTGCCTTCTTTTTAAGGTAACCTCTACAGTTCCATTGCCAGATACGAAATGCTTCACGTAGCGCTGCCATCATGGTTATTACATGGGCGGCCAGAGCCTGATGCTGCACCTGTCGACAGGTTTGGTACCACTAGTATTGGTGGCCGAAGGGGTGAGCTTGGTGCATGAGGAGGCCTTGCTGTGTTGTGCAGATCTGCTTCGAGCTTTGTAATGCGCAAAGTCATATGCTCTTCCAGTGCCGCCACGCTTGATTGTAGCCTACCCATCTGCTCGCTAAGATTGGCTACTACTTTGCTGAGCGTGTCAAACGCCTCTTTCATATCTGACATGGTCGTTTGGTTGGCTTCCACGTGTTCTGCCATGACTGCCCTCTTTTTCGCGGTTCTCGAGTCCCCCACGTTTTCAGCCACAGGGACATCAACTGGCTGAGGCATTGGCTGTGAAGATTGCGCGCTGGTTAGCTTAGTGAGAAGAATTTTTATTTCCTTTAACTCAGCTGATAGCCTCTCATTCGATTTTGTAAGTCTCGCGCTTTCTTGCTCTAGCTGTGCAATTCTATCATGCTCTGGCAGCTTACCTGTCATCACCTCTGCCCCGCCGTTGCGCACTCGCTCAGCCCAGCTGCCTTTCGAAGTAACTGCAGGCGTCCTCCCCAGGTGTGAAGCCGTGATCTCGAACTGAACGCCAGGCAGCTGGCCATTCGGGTGCCGCCCAGGCTGATCCCGACCCTGATGGTGACCTTGAGAACTCGAGTGCACCCGTGATTGGGAGCGGGCCTTGGGTCTAGAACCTCTTCTGGAACGCGACCTCCCCCTGGAGTGGGGCCGCCTTTCCTGTTCTTTTGTAGTCGGGATGCTCTGGGTCCCGTAGGCTGGAATAAGCTGCTTGTCATTGATGTCTGGACTCGATGTGATTGATGCGTCCCGGGCTTCTGCGGCTGCTCGCGATCTTTCCCAACGTCTGCGTCTCACGACGTATGGCACTAAGAACCTGTTCTTGCACTCCTTGTCTGCCGTGGGGTGGTGACCGTCGCACAGCCTGCATCTTGGATTGCACTGGTGCAGGCTATCTGGGTTCTTGATCTCGCAGCCTCTGCAGATTGTTTCAGCTGGGTTCGGACAGACGTCAGACCGATGTCCCAACTTTCCACAGACGTAACAAATATCGATGTTCTTGCGGTAAAGGGAGCACTGCAAAAGTGAAGGTCCATATCTCACGACTCTGGGCACCTTGTGTCCTTCGAACGCTATGATGATTGTCCCGGTGTCCTTGATTCTCCTCGCTTGCAGCGCGAGCGGGTTGTTCGCGTTCACAATCTTTCGGGTCAAAATGTCCTGAGTATCGCTTACGGGGATCCCGCGAATCACTCCTTTACAAGTGTCGTGGGGTGCCGCGGCGTACGCGCTAACCTCGAAAACTTTGCCTCCAATGTCAATTTGCTTGACCTTGAGGTATCTTGAAGCTCTGTCTTGGTCCGGAGTGCTTGCCACCATAATGTTCTGCTGCAAGTTGGAACAGATGATGTCCTGCATGGCCTCTTCATCTTTGATGCCGGCCGCCAGTACTATCGCGTCTGCCACGGCTCCAGTGCCAATTCTCGAGATATTTAATCCTCCACGTGGTCGTAGCACAATTTTGCTGAAGTCCTTAGGTAGTGGCGGCATGCGTCCAGCTCGCACAATTGTATGCTTGGTGTCATACCTACTACGACTGGCTCGAGCGTCTCCCTCAACGCCGGCCTCGGTCGAGCCCTTGGCAGCAGGAACGCTAACCGCGGCTTGCTTATTCCTTGAGCGTCTCGTTTCGGCTTCCTTCCAACCCATTTCTTCCGTGCAATCCTCTGGAGAGATGTCCTCTCCATCTACTTGGTATTCCATTCTCAGTTGCAGATACTGGAACGCGCAGAGCGTTGAGTCGCGTTGGCGCCGGGCCGGTGCATTGGCGACAATCGCCTCTTTGGTTAGGCCTAAATCCCCCGGTGGCGTTGCCGTGTAAAAATGTCCCAAAAAACGGTTTAAAAGTCCACTCACCGGCACAAAGGTGGTATCTGCTGACCTCTTGAGAACTTAGGCACACGATTAGAGTAAAACCTCAGCGACAAATTCGTGAATACCACAGGAAAGCATTCTTGAAAGCAGGAGCCGATCTTCGCGCGTCCGCACTGGTCGGCACCTAGCGGTCAGGTAATGTATTGCACTTTGCAAAAAAAGAAGTTGGGCAGGTAATGGCGGCAATGCCGTGGGAAAGGATGTTCTATTCAGAGATGGCCATGGAAAGAACGAGGCTGAAAATGTTTTGCTGTGATTGCGCAGATCGGCGTCTTGCAAGGCATGACCGGTACAATGAGATATGTGGGCTTGCGGGGTGATATAGTCCGGACGGTCACGTGAGCTGTAATATAACTTGTGGAACAGACCTGGACTGGTGATGCGACGACAAAGAGCAAGAGTTGATAAAGATGATTTTACTCTCAACGATGACACACTCATATGGTACAAGTAGGATGAATGATTTTATGGCGCGATCTATTTATTTTATAAATATTTGTATTTTATTCCCAAAGAGATATGCAAACAACGCCATTTATAGAGAAACTCATAAACTAGAGGTGGCTACATACTACTGATACTACTACTACTGCTACTACAGGGAGGGAACGACCCACGTCGTAAAGAGCTTTGCCCCTAAAACACCCCAAAACGCTCCCATGGAGCACTTAGTAAGTTTGCTCTGATACGACAAACTACAACAGGAAACTAATGCATGAGTTGTGCAAATATTTGCAATATTACAATGTGTAATGGCACGCTTTCACAATCCCTATCAGCGCCACGAACACCGAGCGGTGCACTCAGTTCACTCCCGCTTACTGCGCCCACACCACGCGTTGCGCAATCCACTTGCAATAAAGACCATGTTCGCTCTCTAGCGTTCGTCGTGTGCTGATACGCATACCACTGCAGGCTCTACTACACACGTTTGTTAATAGGCAACGTAAATCACGTCCCTATACGATGCGCACAGAACGCTGTTACAAATAAAGTAAATGTGACCGTGTGAAGGAGCAGAACGAAACTGAAAATTCCAGTTCATCATTCTTGGGGTTTTATGCCGAAATAACCCGACGAAATTTCGACAAGCCGTAGTAAACGGTTCCGCGAATTTCGAATACCTGGGTCTCTTTCCCCTGCATCTAAATTTAGGCACACTGGTCTCTAGCAATATATGCACCATTGAAAATGCAGCCGCCGTAGCAGGGATTCGATCTCTTTACTTGAGTTTGAGCAACCAAGTGCCTCAACCTCAAACCACCATAGCGGATTCAAGATTCACCTCGTGGTAACATGAAAACCGGTTCATCGCACTCACAAAAAACGAAAATATAACACCGAAAGAGCTTATACCTTAACCAGGTAAACAAAGGAAAGCACTGAAGTGAAAAATGTGCTAAAAATAGGGCTAGTTTAAGGCAAATGGGAATTAATGCTGACAATTTCCCCGAAAATAAAGAAGGCAGTTCAAGGTCTATCAAAATTAATGGCACTCCACTTGTAGTACAAAGGATGAATAATTGCATTACACGTTACAACATTGTGCTTGTTATAAAAAGTACAGGTGAACAGGTATTGTGAAAATGTGCAGTTTCACTAGTTACCCAAATATATTTTCGCAAAACGGTGGCGTTGCGAAGCAAACTTCGTAGAACAGCTCACAGTGTACCTCTTGCTTATCAGGGGTTTACAGACTCTGTAAAGCATTAGAGCTCACAAATAGAGTGCGTCAGTGTTTTCATAGATATGAGAGAAGCTCTCGTCATTTTAAAATTATCCTTCCGAACCAATCGAAAAGGCAGAAAGTTTGGGCGTAGTGTAGAAACAACAGCGCGAAAAGTGGGCCATCCAAGGTAAAGACAGGAATAGCGCCAGCTTTCAAGTATATACTGAATTGTACGCTGCGCATCATTTACAGGTTAGTGGGGCTTCTATGAATATCAAATTAAGACAAAGCTATGCAAACATGAATAAGGGCCAACTCGAAGATAAAATAATAAACATGTGCACACTCCAGCTGTTTTATTATAGGCGTTATATTGACAATAAGTTCCTCATCTGGCAGCACGGGGAGACAAAAATTCTGTCATTCATTGCATACTTCAACAATGCTGACACAGCCACCTCTTTATCAGAATCACACTGAAGCACATAAATCAGTTTTCTTTACCTCAATGTTGCTAAATGCGAGCTAATGTACTCACGACTTAACTTTTATGAAATTCAGTGATAATCAGTCTTACCTGCTTTTCGAAAATTCACATCTAAAGCACTCCGAATCGGTGATGACATATGTTCAAGTGCTACGTTTTCAGAAACCACGTTCCCGATTCGAAATTCACCAAAAACTGCATCAAACTTCACGAGGCCCCAAGAAAAAAATATTCCCCCAAAATTAATAACGATCCTAATAAACGGGCTGATGGCGTTTAGCGCATGGAATAATTATTTTAAAGAAGAACGTTGCACCTACAAACCATCTTTACACACGACTCCACATCAGCGCCGAATATCAACAGCAATCTTCGGAAGCGTAACACGTTACTATGGCAAAATGATCACTTTAAAGATATTTTCCCTTAACACCCATGTGCTCTATACCACATATCGAGGAATTTACGCCACTTACTAACATTGTAAAGGATTACCCCCGCAACCTATTTTAGTTGCCGTCTTTCTAACAAACTTCGTTGAAATCGGTATGCAACCACATGACAAAAGTACCTTAGCCAGAATATTTTTCGAGGGAGGGGGCGGGGTTGTACCATATGTTCTTCATGTTCGCGTGTACATTTTATGTATGCGTGTATATTATACGCAAACAATATTTACAAAACTGGGGAGGGGGTGGGGGGTGGAACCCCCTTTCTAATGGCTACGTCCGTGACATACACAACTTCTGTTAACACACAGCTTCAAACTTTCATCGCAAAATGAAAGAGGATTTTGACTGTGACACAAGCAGCGTTCGGCGCATGATTACATGCTCTGTGCGTAAACTCGAATACACGGCCAAGCCAAAACCACATTTAGACTGTGTTTGAACAACCATAAGTTACATGCCACAAGCCTACACAGTCTACCTCTATCCAGGTACATTAATATTCCTCGTCGCTCTTTCGATTATCTAACAGCTACTATACTGGAATCGGGTTTCCTTTCACGCCATCATAGAGAATTCCACGAGGCATTTCTCGTACTTGAGTTGGACGCTATCTCATCGGGCATAAAGGAAACTCGAGGCAAGATGGTTTTGCTTACAGCGCAGCACTTAGGTGTGTCGTCGTCTTAGTCTAATCGTAATCACTGTATACGCAGATTTTTGCTACACGCTTTCTTTCGATCGCTTTCATTACTTTCTGTTGTCGATCTTGATACCCCGTGAAATTGTTAGTACAAGTCTTGTCTCATTCACGAGTTGTTTAATTTTTTTATTTCTTATAAGCGTTTGCAAGCCGTTTTTTATGGATCTTGTCAAGGTTTTTTTAATTATTATCACACTATCTGCTTCATGGAAGTGCCAGTGATGCATTTACATGACATTGCCATAACAAAATCTTGTCGCTGTGCATTACTCGCCATACTACAGTGAACAGTGTGTACTATTGATAGCTCACATTTTAGGGCCTCCTATATCCCGTGCACATATTTGCAAATGAAGAGCACCATTCTGTACCGTGTTTTCATGGATTAAGGGCAGTCACTGGATGAAACGTTGGCAAGCACTCCACATTGTAGTGCATTTAAATATATATATATATATATATATATATATATATATATATATATATATATATATATATATATATATATATATATATATATATATATGAAGACAGCGAGAGGGAGACAATACCTTTTAACACTATCAACATCAGCAGAAAATGCGCAATGATATTTCAGTCGGCATCATAAATTCATATTATCCAGTTTATATCGTTCGAAAACTTCCTGCGCCTAAAGCCCTGCCCTTTTGTTAGGTCAGCTCATTCGTTTCGTCATTCTTGTGATGCACTACACCAGTTGAGTGACGAACCAACACTTTACACACACGCACACGCGCTTTCTCAAATTTGCACAAAAGGAAACTACCTGACCCATGGCGTCGCTGAAGGGAACAACACGCCAGCTTGTCTGCGCGTACGTCGGATCCACGACATAACCGAGCTGTTCCTCCGGAGGACAGTTTGCCGGTATTGACGAGGGGTGGGCATGTGACCATGCCAGCAAATTTGATGCAAATGGATACCCCGTCCCAGAAATTGTAGGCTGGTACTCGTAGGCGGTAAGGTAAGCGATGGCTGGCGTCCTCTCGTCGGAGGCATTGTAATCCTGCTCTTCTATGGCGGCCATTCTCCTTCTTCGTACTCACTGGCACACACCCGCTACATAAAAAGGAGTAAGTGCCAAACTGGAATTCGATCTGTCGAGTCGTAACCGGCAACATTTGCAAAAATATTAAACTGACATTGTAGTTGTGGTGACATAATACTGCATAATTCTGTGCAGCCTCCACCTTGCTATCATTTAGCCTGGTGTGTCATGACTGCAGGCTGCGCTGCCTTGTGAGTCATGCAAGCAGCACCACGTGCTCGGCACTCAGTGCCAATAGAGTTACTGTATATTATTCTTTTTGTTCCGCATAAATTTTTTTTTGCGCCGCTCGCGCTGCCACGTGGTGAAAAGTAACGTTCAATGTTCCATTTGACGCAACGAAGCCAACTTCACGTGAGCGACGGTGCGGCCAAGTGCGTTCTCTGTCCGAGCCGACTACTTTTCGTCAGTCCCATCGTGACCACCATTAGCGGTCCTCGAGCGTTTCAGCGTGCATGCGCGCGTCGAGTGCGTGCTTTGTTTACCGGCTCTAACCTTGGCGAAGTGTTCGAAAGTACGTCGTATTGACAGTTGCGCAACATATGACTGACTGTGGTGCACCTACTTTCGGCAGCTAGTTGCCATACATAATATTTTTACCATTGTACAAACAAAATTTCATTAAAAAAGCTCTTGCATCTCTGTTCGTTCCAGAGCATGAATTTCAATTTTCTATTCTCAGGGTATCTTATTGCATGTTCAGACGACTTGACGATGACAGCCAGCATGCATTCCCATGAAGATTCGCTGAGATACTTGTAACGTTTTCAGTTTACCCATTTCATGTTTGATTGGTCCTCAATAACTTTCGTTCACTATGCACTAAGCTGACATGCTTTGTTCTACTAATCTTACTCCTGTTATATGCTTTACTTTGAGCTCTTAGTTTTAATAAATTTCTCGGCACCATTTTAATGGTGTTAGGCATGTTTCGCGTGCTATATGACGCAATAACAGTATGGCAGCATTCGTGCTGTCGCAAGAGGACGTGTTCCAAAAGACGTATAACGCTTTTTTGTCTTGATAATCAGAATGTGGTGCACAAAATGCGTGCTTAACGGGAACATTTGAAATGAGTTTTAAGCTAATTTTCTGCGCCATGTTTTTGAACAGTGAAGCACTTGTGAATTATAATTAATGACAAAGACAGTTTGTGAGTGGTCGACAGCGTAACAGCACGCGCAATGGTATTTTGTCGACGGCCTCGGATCAGCTAGCATCGGTGGTCAAAATGCATTATGATTGTCGGCCTTAAGTGCGCGAATTTCCTTCCAACGCCCTCCAAAATTTATTGCCTTCCGGCCAGTCGAGAGATGGTCGTGTGCTTGCTGAGAGGAATCGCACCACTTTTCGTTGCCAATTGCTGCGCAGAAAAGTGAACGTTTGGCTTGTTCTATCGTAGTGCATGTCTGAAAGCTGAGAAGGTGGAATCTGCCCACCGCTGCAAAACTGTTTTCATAGCGTCGTTTTGTTCGTGGAGACTTTTTGTTAGAACCTATAGCAGTACACTGCTTCACCGCAAATGTGCACTCTTGCACAGAACATGCGAATAAGTGCGGCACATCGCTCACGCTGTACAGCCGCGTCGTATTTGTCTCCTGCGCGCGCGACCAGTGGTTTCACTGTACAGCCGATGAACACATTGGCGGACCAATGCGCAACTCTACTCCCGTAGACGCCGACCCTCGGTGCCGTGTGCTCTAGTGAGAAGGCCTCCCAAGCTCGGCCAGGGGGCACTGCGCCACGCGCGGTGCGCCACCTTTCTAGACAAAACCGGTCGCTCCGTACTCTGCTCCCGCCTTCAGCCTGCGCTCTCTCAGCACGTTCATGCGCTCTGCACGCGCTGTTCACTGTAAACATAAATAAGCCCATAAGGGCGTTTTAAGCCAGTTATGTGCGCTTTTTCCACCCAGCCCGAAACACAAACTCCCTTGAAATGGGGTAAAATTGGCTGAAAGCGCTGTTTTTTCACGATCATCAAAATCGAAAAATGTGGGAGTTAAACTGATCTGCAATGGGAGTGAATGAAAAAATAATGACGTCGGTCACAAGGGTGTGCTTAAATACGCCCAATTGGACAAGAACAAACAAGCGAGAAGGGTCGTTCTAAGCCTCAGCGTCAACGTCGCAAAAGTTATTTCGGTAAGCAAGTTTGAAATAGCCCACGCCGCGCCAACGCTCTTCGAAAAGTTCATCGATTGCGCCTTACGATCCAGTGTATCAAGAACGAAACGCACGCGCGGCGGAGAAAGTGGTCCGGACTACGCCATCTTCTGTAATTCGGAGCGCGGGCAAGTTCGTCGCTTCTGTACTACCTTCTGTTCGTCGAGGCAGCCAGTGGCGGCCGGGACGAAGTCGTCGGCGTTATTTGATACTCAAGTGTGGTGGGTACACATGGTAAGTATATATATTATAAATCCGAATAAACCTTGTGCGTTATTTGTTCGTCTATGTGTGCCCTACGGCAACTCAATCAGTTGGTAGAAGGCTCGCGGTGGGTTCAGATTCGACATTTGTTCCGTCTGGAGTGAAATCGGCAAAACTCACTGAAACTTCACTCGCTTCGCTGCCTAAGCAGCCAGAAAACCACGCCGTGAAGCTGGAACGAAGGAATCGGTCCAATTTTCTCCTTTACGCGAAAGTGGATCCTCTCCGATTCACGGCTGGCTAGCTCAAAACCATGCGACCTAAATAGTGGGCCGCAGATGCAACATTGTGGCAAAAGCGTCGGCAGTGGGTCGCATCTGCTATAATTGCAAACTACTTGTGCAGCTCGACGAAGCTTGAAGGCCTCAACAAGGACGCATTGATCGAGAGCCTGCTTGGGATTACAATCGCCGAGAACACTGGAAGTAGACGGTGCAGCAGCAGTGAGTCGGCATGCCACAACGTGTCGTTTTTGTGCACAGCCGGCTGAATCCTGTGCCGCCGCTACCGATGGGTCGCTCGTGCTGTTTGTGCTGGCATATCTCCCCAAACAAAGTTTCAAAAGTGCGAGCTGAGTCTTTCCAGTACTTTGCGTGAAAACTGGAATTCGCTACGGAACTTAGCGTTCAGAAAGCAGGCAAACTCGAATAAATTCACAGAAGCAGCGGTGGCCGCAGGATTCCCCGGGCACATAACAAATGTGAACATTTGCGACGCGCGCGAACGTGGTTTTTCTGCCGCTTTGGTGTTTTCGTTTCACTTCTTAACAGGGGCATTAAAGGAAGTTGCCCCCGGGACCCTGGAAGTTTAAGAGAAATATAATATTAATAATTTTAAGATATTGCTGCGGCCTATGCCACCAAAGTAGCGGTGTCGCTCCTTAAGTGTTTGAAACAGTGCTGGTGTGGAGCGTCTTTGATTGGAATTTTTGAAAACAGCCGAGGAATGTATTATGCGAGGTAGATAGTTTGCGTGGTGCGTACCGCGATGATGCTGGTCACTTTTTTGCGTATGTTTTGACACATATTTTACCTTGTATGTTACTTTTGTTGTTGTGTGTACAGTGGAGTCCCTGAAAATTATGGAGACCATTTTAGGGAATCAATCAACAAAACTTTTAAAAAACCTGATCCTCCAACTCAAACCGATCAGCTATACTTGAAATCAGGAGTTAACAAATATCGCTTAACATACATTTCTTAAGTTTCTTTCAACGCAATAGCCGAATTCCCGCGATGGCCTTCACAATTTTAACTACCTCACTGACAAGCTGATTGCGCACGCAGCTGTCGCGGACAAGTTTGCATGCACAGTATCATAATAAGCTATTTCTATTTGCAGGTACGTGCTTGCATATATCACTTACCTGTAATGAAGTTACACCTGAAGACGCATATATCACCGATGCTCTTCAAGTCAATGTTGTTAATCTGCGCCAGCCAAACATGCCGGTGCTTTTCAGAAAATCGCAATGTGCGTTTTTAATTTTAGGTAATAGCTTTCGGCAAAGAGAACACTCCGACGCTCTGCTCCCTCTTAGTGACTGCTACATCAACTTGCCTCACCAGCAGCTAATAATTGCTCAAACTCGCATCATGAGGCAAAACTGAACGGTCACATGCACATGCACGAGAAAACAAGGCAGTGGTTGGCCGTGGAGTCAGGTACCCGGGCATGTCGGTAGCCCACTTGGGAAGAGACGAATGGGCGCTGCGTCACGGACGTGCACACTGTATATGCAAAGAGAGCGCTGTGTGTGACGCAAATGTACAATTCTGTTGCCAAGGCCACCATGTGGTAATCGTAACGCTACTTGAGATCATCAAGAACCTCGCATTGCTTTGGTGCGTGTGCTTTTATTTGGTGCTGGTAACTGTGGGCGTTTTGAGCGACGGCGTGTATCATTCGGTCATAAAATCTTCCATGAAGAGTGAACTTACTTTAGTTGCTGCAGCGTGCGATCACTCAGAATACGTGCGTTTAAAAATTAATCTGATTGAAATAAGCCATAAATCTAGAAATTATTTTCTAAAAGCGATGTGGCAATAGAGGCTGAATCTTAGCTACGATTTGAAACATCCGTTGTAGGAGCATAGCAGCCGAAAGGTTAAGACGTCGCTTCATCTGTTGCTATTCAACACATGTGAACCATGTGAGTCAACAGTCAATACAAGCGAGACCTAAATAAGCCTATTTTGTATTCAGTCAGTACAGAGTAGTTAGCCTCTTCCTGAATTTGTCTTCTTTGGCTCATGGGGGACTTGACTTAGATTATTCGACCGCAATTAGGTTTGCCTTACTGAGGCTAATTATGCTCGGCTAAATTAAGTGCTATCATGATCAATTATGCCTAGTTGGATTTGGGTATACTAAACTTGACTCACTTCCGCTCATTGAAGCGTTACATGGCTTAACACGAAAACAGCAAACGACTATGCCTAATTGAAGTTAGCTTAATTTATGCTGATTATGTTTGGCTTTTATAGGCTATATCATGCTACACTATGCTTGAGTAGTTTTTACGACAGTTTGGTGCAAGAAGGCGTTTAACTTGGCTTAATGTGACTAGTGCAAGCTGGGCTGAGAAATTTTGTTTTTTTTTTTGCTTGACTTCCTTTGGTTATATGGTTCTAAGTATGCTTTGTTAAGCTAACTCGTGAAAAGAAAAACTACGCGCTTGGCACTTGAGTTGGCGCTGCGTAAGCTGCTGCTTAGGCAGCGCCTAAGCTGCTGCGTGAAAGAGCGGCGTAGATATGATGGAGCGAAGAAAACAACACTCAGTTTTTGTTTTCCCTATCAGTGCCATAACTCCGTCAAAGTGCTGTGCGAGGCCCCCTGATTACGACTGGACAGGCATGTACACTGCAGCAGACAATGTGCCGAGATGGCACGTCGATGCGTTTTGTCACGCAACCCCGTGATCTGTAAACTTTTGCTAGCGTCTGCACGTTTGAGTCACATTGCAAGCTGTACAAAACTGGTGCTGCGTTCAGTAACGTCTTTATAAAGGTGTGAGCTAATCACAGCAGCCTAGACAGTGCAATAAGCACTTGCAGCTGCATGCTTTGTGTGTTACAGTCATAATTAATATTTTTGTCATGTTTCTCAAAGTCACATTCATTTATTACTCGCTGGCATGCAACTGAATTCCTGCAACAAAATATAATTGATGCTGAACTCTGGCACCTCCCAGAAAAAAGATGCAGACTCGTAGCCAGATATCACTTGGCCTATGACTGTTCCCTTTTATGGTAACGTATGCATTAGTTTTCATGTGCCTACTGATGTTTCTTTTCGTTTCTATCAAGCTGTGGCCATCGTGTGTCACTGTGACGGCTTTTTCATTAGTGCAGCAATGATAAGGAAACTCAACAGGATTTCTGTATAAGTTAGTTCATCATAATGTGTGACGATAAAGTACGCAAAGAAAATTTTGAGCACAGCTCATGCATATAGGGGTGAGCACTAGCATTGAAAAACACTGTCAAAATCTTACTGCGCGATGCTAAGCTATACTGCGCGATGTTTTCTCTGTCACTATATTATTGTGGGAGTGCGCTAGGCTCAAAATAGTATTGCACGAATCAAAGGCACTAAGCTGTGAAGTGAACATTGCAAGGGCTTTGATTGGCTCCCCCACAGCTCTGCTTTCGCAAATAAATATTGTAGGCACAGTGTATTGCTTACAGGCAACTTGAATTCACTGTACCAGGTGCCAAGAAATTATTCTCTGCAGTAGTGCCTGCTGAGCTGCTACTTCTGGCTTGACATTCTCAACATTGTTGCAGCTCGATTATCTTCTGAATAATTAGGTCACTACGTATTTTTCCTGTGTTGTTTCAACAACAGTGAACCTTTGTGGGATTGAATTTATTCCCTCAACTGCTATTCGACATACTTCTTCCAAGGACTTCGGCACTTAGCAACAAGTGTTCAGCCGAGAGGTACACCTAGCTCGGGCCCAATTCGAATAGGGCTCAATAGCATTAAGTCATACAAAAATTTAAATGCAGAAAAGCACCAGTATATTAGCCTTTGCCCTTAAATTGTGTATCAAGTGCAGGTTTTTGCCACTATGCAATGAATAGCAATGATTGTTTTAAAACTATTTGACATTTTGAAAAACTTAAATTCTCACATGTTTATCAACAGCATTTTGAAACTGTCTACACCCCCAAGAAATAGCTTAAATAAAATTTTTACAGAATGTCTGTGTAGTGAAAAAATATTTGAACTAGATTTTACTAACAGTGGATGTTAAAATAGTTGTTAACATGTAAAGTGTCTGCTGTATAGCTACTGTAGGTCCACCTCCCAAAAGCCATTGAAGACTTCACGCAGCCTTGCAATTATGAACAGGAGTTTCTGTACCCGAGTCTCACATGGATTTGTGTCACAGTGTGTATGAAAAAAACCTTATAAATATCCAGCGAATTAGCTAACCTTTTCGCCTAATAAAGCATAACTGAATCTAGTTTAGTATGTAAACAAAAGAAGAATTGCAAATATATATAGGCAAAAATGAAAGGAATTTTATCATCGTGGTGCAAGCTTTTGTATGACGTTTGTATGACATTCCTGTGTTTTCTGTTGATTCCATATTATGAAGAGATATAATGACGATGTGCACTTTTCACGAAACAAAATTGCATTTTTTCAGATGATCTGCTACACCTCCAGCACCTAAATTACTTTTAATTTGTAGCATGTCAAACAGGCTGATTGCACATATTTTATTTGTGTTCTTTGAGCTCGCCAGGATTCTGGAATAAATATTCTTCAACAAATTCATGCATTTTGTTCATGTGAAAAGCCCTCAAAGAATCGATATACATTAATAATTCTTTACTTTTTGGTTACATCGATTCATTTCGTTGCCGCAAATACAATTTTATTCAGTGCATTTCAAAAACATCTTTTGAAAAGGTTTTTTTTATTCCCTCAAGCCCAGTCGCGAAAAGCTACACTCTTATAAATATGCAGGAATATTCTCGGCAACTTAAATGAACGAGCAGGACAAGTTTCGAACTTGGAGAAACACGCGGAATTTATTTCAGTTATATTCGTTGTGGTCATGAAAACGCTGGACGATATGAAATGGCATGACCCAACTGCACGCAAAGATGCTAGTTGATGTCAGCGACGATTAATTATTGTGTAGTGTAAGTTCTGGTGTTGTAATGCTGCATTTTTTTATCTTGTTGTGTGCTTTTGCTGGTTTGCCCTAATATCATTTTAAATGCAATATGCTAAAGAATTTGAAGCTTAGACAATTTTGAATGTAAGAATCAGAAAGCATTAGCAGAGCATACATTAAGAAATGAGCCAGAAAAAGCAGTGTACTTCGTCTGCTTGTTCTGTCCAGCTTTCTAATGTTGTATGTTTTGTTATTACTTTTAATGCATTACACAATTCTGTTGAATGTGCGTTTCTTCATAAGTTCATGGATGCCTTCTTTAAGCTTGATCGATATGGTCGCCATTAGTACTAAAGCAACAAACTTATTGTAGTATACTATTTAACAACTCTTGTACTGTTGTGCTTTGAAGCTGATTTTGGATAGTCTGGTGAAAATGGCTTTGCTTTAACTTGAAAGCTGATTTAATAGTGCCTTCAAGTTTTTTATATTTTCCTAGGGATGAATATTTGTGCATTCATTTATGCATTTGAGGATTTTCGGTTTATTCTAAATGTTGCATTTGTTCTAGGGAAAAAAATGTCCAGAAATCCATAATGAAAATGTAGTTACTGGCATTGCATTTCATTCAATCAAGTGCCATAAGTTCATCTGCCACATAAGTTCTACATATATGTTATTGGGTATGGTCATCTCAGTACCATAGCTACAGAAATGCACTTTTTACTGAATTATTTGGTCTTCCCATAAAGGTTTTAAAACTTTCTTTAGTCAGATACTATAATGTGGTTGGCAAGTTTTGTTTCAATGTCTGTATTTCATTTGTTTTTAACTTTTAAACTGTATGGTACAAATATATGAAAAATTAGTGTTTATACTTTACGTGCTTCATGTGATAGTAATTGTTGTGCTCGTGTTATACAAATTCTGTGGTAAATAATGATGCTCAGTCCTAAAAAACGAACGTGAGTTGTACTTTGAGCGCAATTTAACTTCTATAATAAACATTCTGTAAGTCTACAGTCTGTGTCTTCTCGTAGTGCATAGACAGAAACTCTGAATTACTTCGGTGAATGGGTTACTTCTATTCAATCCCAAAAGTACTCCCAAGCGAGGCGAGCTAAAACGCCCTAGATTTTCTATTATTTACTCCAATATACAATTTTAAAAAGGCGAAAACAGCGTAGTCACGTGGCTAAAGTATTCCCGCTTTGTCTCTTGAAAATGCCTAGAAGGGGGTAAAATAATGCCCTAATTACAGCGAAAGTACTCCCAAATAGGAACCATAACACTCCGGGTTCCTTTTCACCGAGTCACAAAGGGAGTAAAGTTTTTGCCCAATCTACACCATTTGTATGCCCTACAACATGGGCGTTTTTCGTTACTCCCAGTTCGAGGGCGTGAAAAGATGTACACATTGGGAGTGATCTAGAGGACAAGCAAAAAACTCTCATCTGGAGGTCTCCCTATTTAGAGTGTTGTATGGTCGCCCTGCACCTCCAGCGTCACATGTAACTGGTTACGAAGATTCAAATAGACTGTAAACAAGTGATTTCATGGTGTGAATCTTATCAGCACCGAGAGCCCCGCCACGGTTGTTGTGGCTAAGGTACTCGGCTGCTGAGCCGCAAGTCGTGGGATCGAATCCCGGCTGTGGCGGCTGCATTTTCGATGGAGGCAGAAGTGATGTAGGCCCATGTGCTCAGATTTGGGCGCACGTTAAAGAACCCCAGGTGGTCGACATTTCTGGAGCCCACCACTACAGCGTCTCTCATAATCATATGATGGTTTTGGGACGTTAAACCCCACATAATCAATCATCAGACCCGCGAGCGATTCATTGACAACCTTCGCGGGACCAAGCAAAACAAGCAAGATGTCTTTGAGCGAGCTCTACGTGCATATTGATAGTGAACAGCCGCCTTTTTATCACAATAAAAAGAAGGTGACGGCGCGAACTTTATATGTATGTTAGTGGTAAAACGCTCATTTGCTGCGGCATCCGCGTCTTCGTCATTCGCATTCAATAAACGTTGTCATTCGCAATCATTAAAAGTGAACTAAACTACGCCTAGTCAATTGTTTATATGTTATGGAAAAAGAATGTGACTGGGAACAGAATCGTTTAGTATGCCACATAAAACATTGAAAGTGTTGTTAAGGTTGTTATTTACTATTATTCCTGCCTTAGGTCTTGGAAAGAGCTCCTAATGAGTGCATTAAACAAAATCGCACGTGGGTTTTTTTTTCAAGCACTTTTTCTTCGTGAATTCCAACAAATGCAATTCTACATAGCAAAAAAATGTGTTGCATCATTCTCTTTATGACGAGCACAGTTAATAGACTGTTAAATGGGCCCTAAAACACTGTTTCAAGCAACCATGAAATGATCTCACTGGAAGAGTTAATTGTTTCACAAATTCAACGCCGCAAATTTCTAAGAATCCGTCCCGTGCGAGTGGAGTAACAAAAATTTGCTGGACTGCAGTTGCATTCTCTCTTGTCTCGTTCCGATGAAAGCGCTAGAAGCTGAGCAGAGAGGAATGGCGGTGCAAAGGAAATACGTGATGCGCCCCTCGTGACCTTGACCACTTTTCTTTGAATGTGCGGCTTTCTCAGTGGGATCACGCGCGCACGCGTGTACAAGCCGCGGCCTCTCGCGGTGATCTCGCGGTGTTCAAATAAGCCAATGGCTGATAGAGGGGCTTTCTTCGAGTGATCCTTGAGCGTCTTCCGTCATTTGTCGAGGGAAGAGAGAGCAACTTTTAGATGACTTTGATCATTTATTGTGAAATACAGGCCACATGCTGCACTATAATAATTGGCTCGCATATTGTCGGAAGCCTTTATCACCAATTGGCAGCGTTGTCTGATCATGCTCAAAAAGTGTTGCGGGACCCTCTAAACAGTTGAAACATCGTTTGAGATAGTTCTACTTGCCTGGTAGAACAGTAGTAGATGGTAGTTTTTCCATATTTGAAGAAATTGAATTATAGACATCAAAGTCGCTGTTTCATCGGTGCACTGTCTGCTTATTCCATAAAGGGTTCACTCCGTAAATCAAACATCACAAACACCCATCTCTACCCCCCCACCCCTGAGTAAACTTCCAATGAACAATGTCATTCTTCCCGTTCTTTTTAGAACTGTTTCATCAATTCTTACTGCTTCACTACCACTTGACACACTTGCACCAATACGCTTCGTGATGAAAACGGCAGAACAGAATCCTAAAAAATTGTTGGAAAATATCAAGAAAGAAGCGACATAAAATATACAGGCGGTGGGTCGGAGAATCACTGCTTATGTTGCTTTTGAGGCTTCTCGCGTTATGTTGTAAAATATTTGCAGGTATGAACTTGACGTGGTCTCGGCACTTCTGTGAGATAAAACCCATGACTAGATCATGCGCGAGCAATCAACTTAAGTTAGAGACGCTCACCATCTGCCTCTTTGTCTAATCGAACTGAGCGTGGACGCGCGGTCACATGAATACTTCCGACTCGTCAGCTTCTCCTATTTAGGATAAAGTGACTACGACGTTATTTACCAGTATGTTCCCCACCAGAAATATTAGAAGTGGTTCAAAAGGACGCTGACTTAAACTGCACTCATCTATGGTTGAAGGGGATCTTAATTGTAACCCTTCATTTTTTGCGGACGCTTGTACCACAGACACAGCAGGGACTGCATTCAACAAAATGTGAACGTCATTTGCATTAAATAACATGACTTAGTATTACAATAAACAGGTTTATCTGTGTCCTGGAATCAGTACCTTGAAGGAATGCTAGCTGACACTCTATGAAGCATGCGCACTGCAGGAGTGTTTAGGCTGGGTTTCGTCAGCGGAAACAGTTCTTTCATCCACTTTCCTTCAACCCAACACAAAGCACTGTCTCGACTGAGTACTGATGTTGTGTTCATGGTGTACCTCAAACGTGGTTTCTGTGCGGGCCTTTGATGACATTTGTAAAAACAATTTGCTACAAGATAAAGTAAAAAATATTTTTTTTCGCGACAATGGAAATCACAAGCGCACGAAGAGTGGCATAGTGAAGCTAAACAACGTTCATTCATTCGTTTTTTTTTATTTTAAAGTTTCACCTTCCGAATTTTCGGGCTATGGACGCCCTTAAGTGGAGGGATACAGTATAATCACTATAGTACTTGTGGAGGATTGTGAAGCGAGAATGTAAGGCCTACGCGTGGTGCGTATGTGCTCGTTTTCATAGGTTGAGCGCTCAGTACAGCAACAGAGACGCGGAAATCTTCATTTGAAGTCAACATCAATATTCTTAGTATCACCTCAGCGATGTGCCAATTACAGCTTGCAATCACACATATATGCGCTATCTTTAATGATCGCATTTTATTTATTTGTGCACGAAAGTACAATACAGTTGCACATAAAAATGAACAAGTGTTTTGCCTTGATGCCCAATAGGACTTCGGCATTGTGGGAAGACGTTCCCCTGAAAACCGCAGGCATTCAGTTACGACTATAGAAAACAAACACTGTTCCTCCTGCAAGAGAAAAAGAAGAAAGGTGAACTTCAAGTTTTGAGCCTATTTATCATATAGTGCGCTTTAAATACGCCACAAGAGCACCTGGCCTGAAGCAGCGGTGAGCACTCTGCGAACGCGTAACTATTTATTGTGCTCCCTATCGAGCTCTGGTGGAGCGCTGGAAGCTCCACTACGATGAGCGTGTGGACTCGCCGAATGTCCCGGTGGGTTGTCGTCCTCGCTCTTCTTTTTGTCTCTCCAGCGCAGCAGGCTGAGAAGGCCCGTGTAGATTGGTGGACCGGACGGGTGGCGGCCGCCCCAACTGTGTGGCTGGTAACCGTGATCTGCGTGAACTGTGACAAGAAGCAGTGCACAAAATGACGTGCGAATTTGGTACACCAAGTTTGTGCGTTACATCACGGGTTACTTTAGTATATCGTGATATACCGATTGGTAGCAATTTCTTTTTTTAGCACTAATTGTGTGACAGTTACCGTTACTTTGTCTTTGTGGTGTCAGTTTTAGCTTTCTCCTGAAGACTGGTAATGATTGCTCGAACCTAAATACAAGTGCGTTCACGACTATCTTTCCGAAAGTTGTTTAACTAAGAAACCGAATTTGTGATCATTTAAACAAGCGAAATGAAGGGTCTCATCAAAAATGCAATGAAAGGTTAACAAAGGAAACAAGTGGAAATATAAGGCTCGATTTGCGTTGTCGGACAGATTATTAATGAGAATAGACAATGATGCCAAAGAGTATTGGCGATATAATTAGTAGCAATTCTAGCATAAACGTTAACAAAGAAAAAGTAGACCAGAATATATCTTGCCTTTATCAGGGACCAAACCTACAACCTTGTAATAACGCATTCGATGCTCTACCAACAGAGCAAAGGGGCGGTCATACCCTGTTCCACTTTATAAAGTATACAAGTGCAATTTAACCTGCCAATATTAGTCAGCGCCAACAGTTGCCTTTACAGCGAGCGTTAACCACGTTTTCCGCCTGCAAGCGTCATGTAGCCCGTGATGTTGCTAACAGCGGCATCTTTGAAGCATCATACCGAATACACATTTATGAAATTCCATCGTGATACGCTGACATCTGGGATAATAAATATGCCTTTCCTTACAGGAATAGGAACGCCCCTCCTCCCCAATCGCCTGTCTTACCTTAAAATTTAAAGCTCGTCGTAGTCTGGCAGGATCTCGCGATTTCGAAATGCAGCCACGCTTTGGTTCATAACAGTAATGATATCGCTGTTACCAAGATACGGGCAGATTAGGTATGTGCTATTAGGCAATACTCTGTATGTAGCAGCGCCTAATAAAGTTAGTAAGTCACGCTTCTGAGACAATGAGGGAGGATCGTGGACACATCTGTTGGTGCTTATCACATATTTGGGAAACTTCTCGGTATTATCTGCTGTCACGTCGTACTTATGGACATCATTCCCTATCTGTCGTTCAGCAACGTTTAGATTGTGCGATCCGTTTCTGGCCTGTGCGAATGTCTCTGTTTTTTTTAATGTGGAGCACTTCATGATGTCGCATGATGTCGCATGATGTCGTGCTTCGGCGGCCGCGGTGGCACCGTCCACACCCTTACCAGTCTGCACGAGTCGCGCACGATCGCGACTCGTGCCGCACGCTCGCGTCTCATGCCAGCCCAAGAAAACACCCGCAAAACAGTCGCTCCTAGTCACCGACCTTCCCCTTTATCACCTACCAAGGTCGATGGCAGGTAGCAAGTGCTAGAAGAAAAAAAGAGAAAACGACTGCTCGCGCTGCACAACCGTTCAGTAGCCACCCCATATATGTAGGCAATGAATCGCGAGTTAAGAATTCAGTCAAGGGCGTCCTTACCTGGCTTTCACTTGACGTTGAAAGCAACGCTTCTCTTTCATTCAATAGATAAGAACAACAAAAAATAACAATTAGGCGTTTCCAAACCATACCATACAGCTCCACCAGCGATACGATTGTCCCTCACAGTATATGTTGGTTCCCAGCGCATGACGGCACCGTAAATGGCGTTGCACTGAACCCGAACGAGTCGGCCCAAACAGCAGCGCGCGCGCTCACTGACCGCGCTGATCTCGACCTGGGCGACGGCTCCAGTGCCGACGACGTGGGACATAAAGACACACCTACTACACACAACGAGATTACCAAGTATTACTACATGGCGAGGTGGGCATTCCCAAAGCCACATTCAAAACGCAATAGAGCACAGGCCGTCTCGTTGCGCTTACTTCAAACCCATTCGTACCCGTCGTTAGCATACCTAAATGCAAATTATCCTCACAAATTCTCCGATGCCGCCTGTGCCGCTTGCGGCCAAACCGCCACATTAGCACACATGCTCTGGGACTGTGGGTCGCTTGGACCAAGTGATAGCAAACCCAATTGGGATGAGCTTCTGCACAGCCTAGAACTTCAGGACCAAATCATGGCCGTCCAGTGTGCCCGCGACAGGGCCGTCAGGCTAGACCTTCCACTCCCCACGTGGGAGTAGCCGGGTGACGCGTGGTAACCGCAGCGTCTGCACTGGACCATAATAAAGTTGTTGTCACTCACTCATATTCGCGTGATACCCCCCCCAACTCTGTGATGCATTTAGTCGAGTTCTCCCCTTGGGAACATGCAGGCGGCATTTTTTTTCACACTTTTCAAAACTGAACACTCTTCCCCATCCCCATACTGCGCACTGTGTGCTCTTTCATATGTGACCCTTAAGTAAAATATTCATGATGTGACTGAATGTGATAAGTAGTGTTTATTGGTGTAAGGCCAAAGAGCACCCATTCGTGAGACAAATGACGTCGTCAATAGGTATGGCAACCGAGTGTATAAGGGCCTGAAATTACTCATGATAAAGGCGGATTTAAATAGAGATTTCAAATAAGGCTAATGTTCAGGAGACGACTGAAGATATCGAAAATGTGTGAGCCGTGTATGTCGCTGGAGCTGACACATTATCAAGCAATTTTTCATTTTTTCCAAGTCAGTAACTCTTTTCAGAAACGCAAGTGTACTTCTTGAAACATTGGCTCCTCGACATCTATTGTTCGAGAATTCCTCATCCCATGTTGAACTCGTCATTCTGAAATAAGCTACCTTCAGCAAGCTTAAACTTCATTACTTGTGATCGTGGTGATACAGTTTACCTTGTACTCGAAGTTGTTCTGAGA
This sequence comes from Rhipicephalus annulatus, assembly GCA_013436015.1. Taxonomy (NCBI): domain Eukaryota; kingdom Metazoa; phylum Arthropoda; class Arachnida; order Ixodida; family Ixodidae; genus Rhipicephalus; species Rhipicephalus annulatus. Next base: position 223,383 of record WOVY01000430.1, read on the forward strand.
AACGACCGTATAAATAACTTGAAAAGCACATCAACATAAACGTCGTGTTGTCTGCAACACTATAGTGTGACAATAGCTGTAGAGTTTCAAAAATTACGCGTGTTTTTGCTGAATTCATTCATTTTGCTAGAGCTATTTCAAAGTCAAACTAACACCTTAATACAAGAGCTGTGCACCTGCAGAAAAAAAAAAGGTCAGGCATCAGTGAGGGATTTTTATCTATTCTCTCTCAGGTTCATAAAACGATGACGTGCGGCGTCAAATTTAGCGGCAATGACGAAACGGCGAGCTTAGTCTCCTTCTATATTTTTATGGGGGAAAGTGGGATTACACATCTGCCACATTCTGCTCCAACAATATTCTTGGATTGCGAAGAAAGATCTCACCATGGCCGATCTTGTTGATGTACAGCCACACGAACTCGTCGGCTGAGTGAACCCGATGCAGGTCACGCTGCATGAAGGCGAGCAGCTCTAGCCTGCGCTGCCACTCGCCGGTAGGGTTGGGCACGGTCAGGTAGTCGCTCAGGTGGCCGCACAGGTAGGCCAGCCACAGAGCGTTCGTTTCCGGGTGAAACAAGTCCCAGCGGTTCCTGCTCGTTCATCCCAGGCTCGGCCATTATGTACGATCAAACAACGTATAACTGGAAAAAACACTTTAACCTTGTGTACGTTAAAGGACACCTCAATATGGGTTTGGGCGATTAAACAGCCACAGAAAGCTGCCATGTAGGTAGATATTTTTCTTTGTGTACCGATCAATGGATTTGCCAGTGCATGCGTTGAGAGACGAACGCTGGCCACTAGGAAAATTGACCACAATTCAGTAAATATTGAAGAGACCTTCCCTTCTATTTAAATGGCCTATACGGGTGACCTCAGAAATTTTCTTCCCCGAAGCAGGTGTGTTCTAGAAATGCTGCAGTGGAAAACCTGTCCTATTCACAATCGAAATGGCAGAGTGAGAAGGTATCCCCATACTTACTCCGTATTGTACATCATCAGTTAACGTGAGTCGACTAAAAACGCGAGTCTCCAACAGAATATTACATACGTTTTGTACAAATTCATTCTGCAAAGTCGGAATTTTGAAGTCTCATCGATACGCCACTGACCCGACTGCACTTAAGCTACCGGTATTATTGCAACGTCTGGCCGACCTTTTGTTACAACAACCTCTGGAGTATAGCTTCCCAGCGGGAAGAATGCTAAATCAATCACTGTAGGTTTTTTTTTAATTTCTTAGCGAACTTCGGTGACTTTGAGCGTATCTATCTATCTAGCCGCCTACGACTCTTAGCTCCCCTGGCTATTTCGCTAATGGTATTGATACCAAAATTAGTATGGCATAACATGACTGTATGACGAGAATAAGCAAGTAGTCAAACCATAAATATCACTAGCTGTGTGTCATGAATGTCACAATTTGCATTTCATGGTCCTGAAGCTTTTGCGGTAGTTTTGTTCACATGGCACGTTGAAAAACTGGTATGGCATGGCATGATTGCCTGGCAATCACAAGCGACAGACCCTAACATGAAAATCCTCACATGCGTGTCATGTAAACACATCACTACATGCCACGCCCATGATACGCTAGCGGCCGTTTTGCTAGTGTCAAGTATACCAAATTTGGTTTTACAGTACGTGAATGAATGGCGAAGGTATGATACTGGTGCAAACATAATTAATACCGACATGCGTGTCATGTAACAACATGACTACATGCCACGCTGATGATGCGCTCATGGCCATTTCGTTAGCTTCACATATGCCAAATTTGGTATTACGTGACGCCAATGGACGACGAAGGTATGTGACTGGTGCAAACATGATAATCATGAGATGCGTGTCATGTGAGAACATGACTAGATGCCATAGTCAAGGCGCCAATACATTTCGACGTTACGCGGTGCGCATGCTTGCCGGCGTTCATTTCGCCACGTCACGCTAGCGTTGCCACGCCAGGCGCCGGTCCTGACATATACTCGCAAAGCAACGCAGGCACGCGCCGCGCTGCGTTGCTTTGACGCATGCGCGTTTCAGCGCGTCCAGCAACCCTACGTCACGAAAACAGGGAGACGCAGTGTTGTCTGGGTAATGCATCGGCACGAAATGCAGCATGTCACAATTCGCGCCGGTTGCCGTCGGTTGCCGCCGGGAATGGTATTATGGAGGCACTCCGTTAGAGTGCTTATAGCGAGCAGCATAGGCGAACGAGCGCTTCAAGTCACGTCAAACGTGAGACATGAGCGCTATCTGGCAGTTATCTTGAAAAACGAAAGCAGTTATCTTGAAAAACGAAGCGCGCACACCCTGCGCGCCCGTCTCGGAGGTGATAAGGTGTAGAACACAAGGTGACGGGTAGGTGCCACCACCGTGTCGCCTTAGTAAAGCGTTGGAAACATTTGCTTTTTCGTGCAAGCGTTGCATGGTCAGCGCAACGTCATAAACGCTATGGTACTTAGAATTACTTATGTATGTCTTTTCTAGTAAGAGACACACATACAGAATATTGCCGTGTTATGGTACCGCAGATATGCGCGATAATTGTTTGACAATCGCACAAGTATGAACGCTGATTCTTGAGCATTATTGGTGGGCGTTGCGGATGAGGTCAGCCGTTTGGAGTATCGTTTGGTCACTTTGGTGCCGTTTAGGGCACCGTTAAGAGCGGACAAAGAGACAATTGTACAGACAGACAGAAGGACCAAAAGTATTGCGCCGAATGTTCCCAAGAAAGACTATTGTCTTTAAAACCTGGTATGGTATGAAATGACTGCAAGGCGAACAGAAATGACAGACCCTAACACGGCAATCATGACATGTTTTTCATGTACGCCATGACTACACACCACGCTCATGGTGCGCTCGTGGTCATTTCGCTTGGTTCGTGTATACAAAATGTGGTATTACGGGACGCGAATGAATGACGAAGGTATATGACTGGTGCAAGCATATTTATCGTGACATGCGTGTAATATAAAAACATGATACATGACACGCTCATGATATGCTTGTGGCCATTTCGCTAGCTTCATATGTACCGAATTCGGTATTACGTGACGCAAACGGACGAGATAGGTTAATGACACGTCCAAACATGGTAATCGTGACACGCGTGTCATGTAACAACAAGGCTACATGCCACACTCATGATACGCTCGTGGCCGTTTTGCTAGCTGCACGTATGCCGAATTTGGTATTACGTCACGTGAATCAATGACGAAGGTATGTGACTGGTGCAAACTTGATAATCATGACATGCGTGTCATGTAAGAGCATGAGAACAAACTACATTCAAGGCGCGAATACACTTCGACGTGACCTAACGCGCGTGCACGTTGGCGATCACTTCATCGCGTCCCGCCAACTGTGCCACGCCAGCTGTCGATCTGCCTGCCATATACTTCATTATTCTCGCGTGCACATTTGAGCGCGTACGGCGTCCCTTCATCACGAAGAGAGGCAGACACGGTGCTGTCAGGGCAACGCCGTCGGTGTTAAATGCACCATGTCACATTGCGCACCAGTTGCCGCCGGGCCGCGCTGACGGGCGCTGGTCAGGCCGGTCGCGCCTGGCGTGAGACTGTAGAGTGTCCGCGTTTTCCTAGCGTAGCGTCGCTGCGCCCAGCGTGGGCATGTCTAAGTTACGTCGGAGTATATTGTGCCTTTCATGGTGCGCTCACTGCCGTTTCACTTGCTTCACATAAGCCAAATTTGGTATTATGGGACATGTATTGATGACAAAGGTGCAAACATAATAATCAGGACATGCGTGTCATGTAAAACATGACTACATGCTACTATCATAGTGCGCTCGCGGTTGTTTTGCTAGCTTCACATATACCAATTTTGGTATTACGTGACATCAATGGATGACGTAGGTATATGACTGGTGAAAACATGATATAAATGACACGCCTGTCTTGTAAAATCATGACAACATATCACGCATATGATGGGCTTGCGGCTGTTTCGCTAGCTTCAAATATACCAAATTTGGTATTAGGTGACGTTAATAGATCTCGAAGATAAATGACACGTCCAAACATAATAATCATGACATGAAAGTGACGTATGGCATAACTTATCTCCGCCTCGTAATGTTGTGCTGATTTTAAAGTGATATATCAACCTTCCTTATTCGTGCTTCGCATATAATCGATTTCCACTATACGTGGAGTCTGCCAATTCGTTTTCAGGAAGAACACATCAGAATTGCGTTGCTTTTGAAAATGACCCCTGGCAATTCGATTTTCCAGTAACTTGGTATATGTTGAACCTCGTTGTGTTTTTCAGATCCTTTTCGCAAGCTCACTTTCTCTCACAGGAGAACCCCAGCGGTATGTGAAGCTTTTAGTATGAATAGTGTAGGTGTTTATTGCTCTTTGCCGCATGTGGGGTAGCTAGCCCGTGTTGAAAACTTTTTTAATGAACAAGTGTGGAGAGGGCATTCACTGATAAGTGGGGTGTTTCTAAGGGCCCTTTTTTCAGAAGTCCTTCCCACGTATTTATCGAGACGCTGAAAGGTTTGTTGGAAGACGTTTATATGCAGCAATAGGGACCTTGCATTCGTCTTATAAAGTTGTTCTGATTATTAGTTATTTTTGCTCTAGCAATATTGACCAAAATATTTTGCGTGATGATCAAGCACCAATGTTTCCGTGAAATGAAACGAATTATCAGTAGAGGGCCCGTCATAAACGTTGGCAAAAAATACATAATTTTATTTCACCCATTCCAGGGAAGGCATACTGTGAAATTCAAAATTTTAAAAAATCGAAAATTGGGCTCGTTTTCTTACTTGATAATCCGTTCCAGCGTGAGGTATTGCGCCGTCTTGTCTTTGAAGACGCAATTGTAGTTCCTCATGCGCAAGAATATTTCGTTGTCTGCGAAAGGAAGAATTCCGTTAATCAGTTCAAGTCCATCGTATAATCTACTTACTTCAATATGCAGCATACGGTAAAGGAGAAATAAATAAGGTGTCTCTCAGAAAGCCACACAGGGTTCAACCTCTACAGGTGTCAACCCAGGACATGTCAACTCACTGAACCTTGAAACAAAGATAGTGGCCTTACGGTGTGTTAAGCGTAGTGGCACAAGCAAGACGTGGACGAGAGGGTGGAAGAAGTAGACTGTACTGCTTAGTGCTCAAACAGTGTGCAGTGTGCAAAACCAATCAGCTAGATTTACTACCCTACGAATGACAAGCCTATTCACAAGTTGTGAACACAACAGCTGTCGTTATCGTGACTGCCATCATCCTCCGAAAATGACGGCTGTGTCGTAAGAACAAGGCTTTCCAGTGATGCGATTTCCGGTGCCACGTTCTGACACTTTCAGCGTGGCATGCCGCGATGAGCACATCATGAACTGTGAATAATATAAGTTTTGTATATTCGAGTGAATAGAAAGGCTAAAAAATAGTACTACTAGAGACCAGTCTCGACCGCGTGACACAGCCCAATAAATAAACACTTTTTAAGTACGAACAGGCTTCAACGGTGACCACCAGTGATAGCCTGCTAAAAAAAATCGAATATTTCCATGTCAGCCTGCACCTGCATCCGCCTGAGTGCACGAGAGACCCTGCGCCACCCACAAATGCTTGCGGCGGTCATCGTTTAGGTGGCCACAAGCCGCTACACCATGCACTTCTTCTCGTTGTTCTCTATCCAAAGATTTAAAAAAAATATATGGACAAAGATTCAAAGTTTCTTTATACAACCGGTGTTTGAGGTATCAAAAATGCTTTGAAACATGACGAAGTATCCTTCACATTTTTGTTTGTTTTTCGTCTCACAACGATGCGTTTTGTTACACTCTAGCCAAATGTGTCTGAACATCAATATCAGTTTTCATTGCCACTTTTGTTCACTCTTTTTGAAGAACATTTTTCTAATGAGCTCTAAATGTAATTTCCATATGTCTAAAGCAGAAGAAGCTTTGATTCTTGTTATATGAACTTCCACTATTTTATTCCTATGCTGTGGCACAAAACAATATTTCAGTGTAGTATATTGGAGGTTCATGTGTACGTCAGGCACATCTGCAACAGTAATAACAAAAGATACAATTTTTGCGTGCCTAACATGATCAGTATATACGACCCGAGATTTTTGCGACGAGGTCACGGTTGCCTATTCATCGACTAGGAAGCATTCTCAATCAAACATCTGTGATTTGATATGAACGCTCAGTATACTCCCTTGAAATTGTCTAGCATTTTACAATAAACGCAAAATGCAGGTACTGTAACTACTAACTCCTTTCGAACATCAGCAGAACTTTAGTGCACCGCTTTCACACTATATTCCATCTCTACGGGAACGCACACACTTTAACCCACAATATTTGCGTAGCGGAGAACACGCGGCCATAAATGAAGCTACGCAGAGCACAAGCACCTTGCGTTTGCGTGCAAGGAACAATCTTACGAATGGCTTGCATGAAACCATGGTGTTTTAGAGGGTGTGAACTTCACTGTTAAGCACTGATACATGCACAAAGTTCTCAAGCAAGGCACCCACATTTCTGTGCGAGAGTACAGCGAACGAGTACTTAGCCTGGAAACACGTTAAAAGTTACAAAGCACTCAATACGACCCCTCAACTAACTACGAAGTGTATTATCATGACAATGTGGCAGGGGCACGCATATCTTTAGAAAGTAACTGGAGGATATGCCCATGCAATATGGCTACTCGGTGCATTCTTTCCTGTTTCTTGGCGCTGTATTCTAGCGAGTGCTCAGTAATAGGGTTATTGCATTTACGTAATACTGTTACAAGAAGTAATTATTTAGTAAGCACTGGTCAGGTTGACACTACACACAGCGCACAGGAATACAGGTCTTTAGGGCAAATCAGACTAAGCCTCACAACAGCAACATCGCCGTCGTCATCTTTTGGTGTTAATTCTGCGCCCACCGCTGAGGGCACTTTCCCCACCCGTGGCACCTCCGGCGGCAAAGCACTGTACCACTGCCTGTTGTAGATAACATGGCGTGTCACGCGGCGCGGCGCTTTGTAGGGCCCAACGTTCAGCAATAAAAGCTTCTCGCAGAGGTGAACACAACGCAACCGGAGCATTAGATGAACGAGAAAGCCCGGAGGAAAATCGGTATTCCTATCTCGCTGTGTCCGTGCGTATAAGCTTATGAGTGTAGACACAAGTCGTAGAATTACGTCCAGAAGCACAAGATTGAAGTATACGCCGGCAACAACACGAGGCATGTCGTAGGGAACGAAATCGAACGTCCGTCATGCAGCTGGTCGGTAGCGATTGAGCGATTACACGCCAAGTGTCAAAATACGTAGCTACAGCCATCCGTTTAATTCTATACATCGAAGTTGGAAAACGACCTGCCAAGTCTAACCCCACTCCATAACACCGCTCGGCCAGGACTTGAAGGCGACCGGCAGGTGGAGTCGCAGTCTTGTTTCGGCGCTGGCGCGAGTCATAAGCTGCCCGGTAGTAGCGAATTGAACGATAGAAGCCCTTCCAGAATGCTTGTGTCCAACGCAATGACAGGTTCTGGAAATGCCTAAATGTGCAGAAGTAGGGGCCTCGTGAAGTTCTTCTAGGAGGTCCTTGGGGAGTAGCCGAGGCACGACTATAGAATAACTTCTGCCCCAGCAATGCGTAAGTTACGGTTGTAAAAAACGTTAATTATAGAAAGGATTGATATATTTTGGCGATCTTCGCCGCCCCATGCAGTGAACCCTTGATGTCTAAGGTGTAATAATCGGTTTCCAAATCAACTGGGTGTCGTGATGAACAGCTTACATCGCAATGCAACTTGCCAGATTTGTACACCACGGAGACCGTCTACTCCTGAAACCACAATGCCCATCGCCCAAGTTTTCCTTGAAAGTCCTTAATTGTGGGCAGCCTGCAGAGCACAAGATGGTTTGTAATGACTAGAAACGGGCGTCTGCATAGTAATATAATAATTTCTTTCCGACCGTGACAGAAATGGGCCTCGTTAGAGGTATACAGACACCAGGAGCAAAGGACCATCACTTTAGTAAAGGAGTGTTCATAACACGGTAAAAACTATTCACAAGAGCTTATCATAAGGTGGCGAGACACTGCCTTTGCCTAATTGACGCATCACAATATCCGCGTGATTACGAGCAGCTTGATGCAACGAGAGCCGCACTTGCTCCAACAAATTCTTCGCAAATCTGAAATCCTAGCTCACGGGGGCGTCAGACACGGCAAGATTGTGCGCCCTCATATATCGAATTGCAAGAGGTTTACTTGGCAGCGTGAGTGATTCTCGGGATCATATATATAACACACCGGTCAGTTATTCTGCCGCGGCAACCATAGCAAACGTAACCAAATACGTAGCTATGCTGCTCACTGATTATTTGGCACGTACCGCTGGCTTTAAAGGGCCACTCACCAGGTTTGACAATTTTGAGCTGACAAGCGCAATGCGTGCATAGATGGCGCGTTAACGATCACGTCTGCCGAAATTTGCAATGCTACGCACTGCAAAATTGTGTAATAATTCAAGGTGGATGCTGCCCCTCCCTTTCCTTTCGCGGGGGCGCGCCCAGAGAATGGGGACATGAAGTGCACCTATGAATTTTACTACGTACATGACAGTGCAGTAACGCTGGCCCTCTACGTAGACGACCGTGCTCTGACGTTGCCAATAGTGGCACGTGACAAGGCAAAAATTATTTAACACAAGAAGCAAACTTTGTGTAATTTTTTTGCTTGAAGAGACTAATAAAACTTGAGATAAACAATGAGACGCATTAAGGCAAAGTGTGCGTCTTTTTTTTTGTGATAGGAAACGACGTGCGGGGTTAATGTGCTAGAGTTTCGCCAGCGTTTGTGTCTCCGCGGTCAGCGCATTGAGCAGACTACATCCGTGGAAGTGAAAGTAACGCTTTTACTTGTTGGTGCCCTTATTTTGCTCATCTATTCTACCGCGCCTAAACCAGCGTTTCCAAACCATCCCGCAGAAACAGGCAGTACACCACAAAATAACACTGGTCAACACAACCGCCGCTCGTGGGCTTGGTGGTTGTGCTTGTTCGGGCACGTCATGTGCACGTGACGTTTTGGTCCGATGCCGCAGAGGGTAGGGGAGTGATTTCGCTCACGAAGGCTACGCGAGGGAGCAGAAAGGGTTTCGAGCTCCCCTCCTCGTATCCTCGTTTTGTGCCGCTTCAGAAAAACGATTTTTTTTCAGCTCGTAATGAACTTAATGAAAAAATTTTTGCGGCATAATGCGCCTTATCGTACACAAAACAACTCCCACGGTCAAACTAAAATTTTTTATGGGGCCTGGTAAGTGGCCCCTTGAGGATACCTTCCACTTAGTCGTAACGCAGTACAATCCGACCCTACAAATTTAGAGCCTTCGGCCGGAACTAACAGCACTTCTTCCATATTCCTCTCTCGTCTAACGAAATTTCACCACATCTTAAAGTTGGTGAAGCAGAGAGACCTTACATTGAGCCGACGAAAATATTGCCACTATGCCATCACTGAAGCAAATAAAGCGGTGCACCTACTGTGCATTTTGCACCATGACGTGTGAAGGTCTTTGCTTGATGGTGTAAGAAACGTACTGTAAGTCAGGCGGCTGAAGTTGTCGTCTATAAGGGTGACCTTGATACCGGCTCCCTTGACGCAACAAGTGCGGCCGTCAATGAGGAAGTGGTGGTTCTTGGAGGTAGAGGGCAGCACCTTGATGTTTTCCTCGAGCAGGTTCCGGTGCTCAAACTGGAGCTCCCGTTCGGCGACTGCCAAGGTGCACGCGACCTGGCCGATGATGCTTATCGCTTGTGTGGGCTTCAGCTGCGCACAGTAATTTAAAGAGAACTGTGAACAAGTCAAGCCTTTCATCATTGGTTCATAGAAAATCACGTGCTTGGTAAAGCAACCCATAACTCCCTATTCATATAGACCACTTCTTCGCGTTATATACAGTCCATAATGACTTTTTTTACAAGTCATGCTCTTTAACAGTGGTGTTCAACACAGCGAGTCGGCCCTCAGTGCCATTACACGTCCGTTGGTACTGCGAACAGCCACACACATAGGTGGTATTCACCTGAGTCACCTCCGAGCAATCCTGTAAGTTTGCTTCAGCATCCTGCAGTTTGCTTCAGACTAATACGAGGAAGCTGTCGCTTCAGACGGCCATGACTATATATAGGGCTATGTACACTTCGTGTGCCTCTGCGTGATACTAAAGTTCAACCGTTTTTTTCCGCACCCACCATTCGTTGCCTAGTTTGACTGCGCCGTATTTGCGCACAGCCATGGCACAAAATAGAAGGGTTCCGAGACTAACGCAACACCGAATAAACTTTATTCCTTTTCGAACGTTATTCGCGGTCATTGTTGCCGCATACTGGAGGTTGCGGTAAAGCATCGTGGGGAATGATTCAGCCGTCTTCGCCACGCCTATTTTAACAAAATCGTGTGGTGAGTGATCGAGAGTGGTTGACCTGCAAATGAAAACTCAGTGTAGTTCGGATTCTGGTAGCTTCAGGCGCGAGCAAAACACGAAAATAAAGAAATCGCAATAACACAGTAAACGCAGTCCATTTTAATACACTGGCAATGACGTCTGCGAAAATCCCAACACAGTGGAGTGCTCAACGTTAGCATATCTATATTACTACACGCACGGTACATTGCGAGCTTAAATTAAAGGCTCAGGCTTCTGTTTTTCTCGCGACACTGCTGAGTATATCTGCGTCAAAGCACAGGCGCTTCAAACATTGCTCTACTCAAGAATTCTACGCTCAGCGTACTTTTTAATCGATTGATCTGTGGGATGCGGAGTCGATAAAGGACGAATCGCAACGTAAAACGTAACGATCGCTTATTAACGTTGTAGCAACAGCAGGGCAAGCATGCCGATGCTGTGCTCGAATGGTTAGAGAAGCAATCATGAAACCTAAGCTTGGTAGCTTGGGTATATATAGCCAGCAGTGGTGACGTAAGCCTCCAGATAAACTGTGTAGTAATGTATTTTACCGGAAGCGTGATGCAGCAAGTGGCCTTGTCACACCGGGCTAATGAGTGAGTGGACGGAGGGTGCGTAAGTTTGGGCGCAGTGGTCGCCACATCACCTTCCCCCCGCCCTCCTCGCCGGGTGCAGAACCCTCAGGGTCTGTAGAAATCTGGGAGGCGTACCAGACGTCCAGAGTGCGTCGTGAAAGGAGCGGGCTGCGACGTCGGTGGCTGTGGAAGGACGCCAGTTGAAGGAGTGGCGCTGCCCGGTTCGTTCGTTACGATGTATGCGGGCTTGAGACGGTTAATCGAGACACGGTCCTCGTTCCCGTTGAGGCGCAAGGTAAAGTAATTGTCGTAGCAATGGGCGACTAGATAGGGTTCGCTGTAAGGTGGCTAAAAACGCCGGCGGACGATAGCACCACGGAAGAAAGCACGCGTGCACGATGCCGGCTCTTTGAACACAAAAGGTGTAGGCTTGCTATGGTAGGCTGTAGGGGACGGGCGCAATGCAGCGATGGTGCTTCTGAGCTGGGCGACGAAGTCGGCGTGGTCTGACCTCACAGTGCTCGATGGCAGAGCTGCGAGAAATTCACCTGGCAGACGCAGTGGTTCCCGGTCGACGAGCTCTGCTGGTGTGGCGTGGATGGCCAGCTTCAAGGTGATGACAGCTGGGGTGGCCTCGAGCCAGGTTGAGTCCGGGTGGCACATAATGGCGGCTTTGAACTGTCGGTGAAAACGCTCGATCATGGATGATAGCTGGTGGTCCTCAAGTGTTAGAACCCAATGGTCAGTCCCAGGAGCCAATTTGTCCCTGTATCCCTGTTTAGCATTGTCGTCCCATTTCTTGGCGAACATGGCCAAGCAAGCCAAGCACGCATCACCCATAGCTGAAACAGCTTCACAAATCGTAAATCTCATACCTTCTAAAGCCGAATAAAATTAAAACAAGAGCAACATACCAGCAGTAACTTGCGTGCACCTATCAGAACCGTCGGTATGGTAGCCTTCAAAATGGTCACCACGTGGTTGCCAGTACAGCTGATGCAGTTTTTCCTACCGCGCCCACTAACCTCACGTCACGTCAACACAACCTATAGGCATTTTTTTTCTGCTTGTTGAATTATTTCACCGCATCTGCTTGAAAGCTGCTCCATAACAAGTTTGGACCAAATGAGCAAGCGCACATAACACTGTATTAGGTGTTACCACAGCCACGAAGGGTTGTCGGCATAACTATCATACGCTTCCCTTTAACACCGTTGCAGGAAACCCGGTGCCTCAAGTCAATCGTGACAATGCGGTTAATTAAGTAGGTGTCACTCTTGTAATTTTATATTGACCCTTTAAGACACCACCTATGAAGTACTGTTTTGTAAATGCGTCCAAGTGTCACAGCATGATTTCAAGGCCCTCAATATTCTAGTGCAAAAACAATAATTTACAATACATTAATTTATAGTTTTATAGCAGTTAATTGATATGAAGTTTTCAATAAATATCTGCTCACCCTGAAGGCATTCATGTTTGTTTCTTGCACCTGCAAGATCAAGTGTCAGACTAGAAATATACTGCAAATTGTTTTCTGGCTTTGTTGGATATGTTAGAAAAGAAAAATATACTTCAACGTTGGTACAAAAAAGCACCACGTCAAACGACTCGTCAATTATAGTAGTGCCGTCGGAAAAGTGATGAGCGTAGAGTAGTGTAAAATGCAACAAAAATTCAAATAGCGAATATTTATTTTTTATTTCGCTCATTAGAATTAAACATCAATGCAGAAAGCTTGCTTTGGATACAAGGTATGTACTACATACATATTGCCTGTTTCCCCCGATTAAAATATTCTTTTCAAAATAAATAACAAAGGCTTCAGATGTCACATTTTGTCCCAACCTGAGAAGTAAAACGAGAGTCTGCGTGGTCCAAAATGGGAGACTCTGAAAAAATTCATTATTTCGGTTTTTTTTAAGTATGAAGACCTAATTCTTTTTGTGGGCCTCTACGCAGTCTTAAAAGGTCCAGTCCTTGGACTCCAAGCATTGAATCTAGACAAAACGCGAAGTTGTGTTCCTCCGAAACTCCTTGCAGATCAAATGCCGCCAGTCCTTTTTTTTCTGCTCTTGTTGTCTTTCGTCGAACGCTTGCAATTCATTGGATAATTCCGTATTTGAATTCTAGAGATATTTTGATGCGTTTTCTTCACCTCCTTTTGCCGTTTTGATAAAAAAACTCAGACGTTTCATTGCTTTTACATTCATCTGCCAGGCTTTGTGGGACAATGAATATAAATATGTGCTACATTTAGAATTTCTAGCGCTTTTTTTTTCAGTAAGGGTTTCCAAGAAACCTTGTTAAAATTCAATCCGAAGAGGTGTTTGTGAGTGCACTGAGGAAATTCCACCATTTTTGTGTGTGTTTTGAGAGCATCATTGAGAACTCAAAAAAACCTTGACAGAGTGCGAGTGGAGGGAGTCATGTCCTGAACAGCAATCAGCGCTTTCTGCCATTTTCCTCCCAGGAAGCTGTATATGACATTTACTTGTATTTCAAACCCATTTTAAACCAGAGAGAGAAGAAAAAATATCACACAGGTAGGCAAGTTGACTAGACTAAGTTCAGATTGCTACCCTACATGGGGTACAGGGGAATGAGGGAGAAAAGGATACAAAGAGCAGGAGGAGATACACATTGCATATAACACACACACCGCACACACAGTTCAGGTTTCACAGGCGGTCACACAGTGATGTTGCCTTCAAGAATCGTAGGAGTGCTCGTGTGTCTTTCTGGGCTGAAGTACGTGAAGGCCACGCTCCCAAGAACTTCTTCAGAGTAAAGGGTCGATCATTCTGCCTCCTTAAGGCACACTGGAGAGTCCGGCGATCTTTTTCTTCGAAGTCTGGACAATGGCACAGGATATGGTCAAGAGTCTCCACACAATGGAAGTTATCACAGTTGGGGGAGTCAGCCATAACAACTGAATGATTTGGTGAAGGCAACGCCGACCCACAACTGATACAGCATTGTAGCGTCCCGTCGCGAAGTCTTCGATGCCAGCTGTAATTGGAGTAATGAAGGAAGGTTCTGTGGGTGTCGAGTCGAGTTCGGTTGCAAATTCCAATGCATAAGTGTGATATTATCCACGATGTGGCGAATTTGTTTTGCGGAATCAACCTTTGACAAGAGCATGAGCAGTGTGGGTGCTCCGTCGTGGGCACAACGGGCAGCGTTGTCGGAGGGGTGGTTACCATCAATTCCTAAGTGACCAGACAGACAATGAATGCCATTGAACGATTCTGTCATGTGCTTTGTTATAGGGGTGGTGACACATTTCATTGATTTGAGTTACTATATGATGGTTGTTCCCGCGTCGTAGACTTCGCATACATTGAAGGGCCGTCTTGGAGTCGCAGAAATTAGCCCACTTAGCAGGAGATTCTCGCATAACAAATCTAATTGCGGCTAGAAGGGCGGCGAGCTCGGAGACCGAAGATTCTTACTTATTTTATTTATTGATACTGTTAGCCCCAGTGGGGTCATTACAGGGTGGTAGACAAGAAGAGAAATAACACTAACACTAAGATGTTGTGACCTGTGAAGAAATATAATATATAATGAGGGTAAGTTAATGGTAAATTATTAAGACACTCTCTAAGGCAATGGATGCCTTTTTGTTTACTTTTTCTCCTCTGGCAAGCCAGAATCCGAAACCATTTGTGCTTTTTCTCCAGCCACCAAACGAACTACATTTTTGGTGTTATAAGGGTCGTAGTCTAAAGTAACGAAACAGATATTTACGTTGCTGTACTGACGCAGCAATAGCTTCATGCGCGGATCCGCAAATGTCACCGAGCGGAATTCCGCTCCTTTTTGACGGCTCACGAACCCATTGACACAAGCCGCGCAATATTGCCGCACTAACGCTGTGGACAATCCAACTTTTACACAAAGAATGGTGGACGAAGACCAGCACTTACCGCTAAAAAGAAGAAGAAAATTGATGTTTGTGTTACCTACAGAAGCCGGCAAAATAAAAACATCACGTTTTATCTCACGTCTCGATTCACCTCACCCTACCCTATACGCAACAATACAGTAAAAAACGAAGTTGAAGGAAAAGCATTTTATTAGGCAGGAGGTTCATTTCACGTAAACCTCATTATACCTTGCACATTTTCAGCCCCAAGTTGACACAACTAGCAAAAGCAAGTGATGTACATAATCACGTACAAAGCGTCTGAAATAGTTAAAGATGTAAACAGAAATTCAAACAGATCAGCAAAAACAACCCCCCCTATCTGTATCTGTATTCAGAACTGTGTGCGAACTTATTGCCGCTGTTTTAAATTCGCTTACGTGGCCATTGTGCTCGTTTCACTCGAGCACACAAGCAGTGGTTCTGTTTTAAATTTGTAATGTAGTCTGACTAGTGAGGAGTTTCTATTTAGGAATTACGTCGTTTTGTAAGCCGGACAACGCCAATGCTTGTTCAAATACGCTGGCTACAACGGTAACCCAGTCTTCTATAGGTATTCTGGCAAAGTCGTTAGTTACCGATTACTTCATTGTCAATCAACAAAGTTATCTTAACTACAATTGAGAGCTTTAGTTCGGAGTTTTTACGCTCCTCTCAACAGCTAAAAGGAGCGGGAACGCGAGTGCGCATGCGCCCTCTCTTAAGGCCTTAAGGGGGTTTACGGAGCGAAGCCCACGCTACGCTTACTGGCTGGCTAAGCAGAGCGTTGCTGCAGTTTTCACAAGCGGAAGGGAGACGCAGCGCGTGTCCTCTCTCGTGCTCTGGAATGCGACCTCGCCGACTATCACGTGAATATCTTCAAGTAACGCCACCTTGCTTCAAGTTGACGCTTTATGTTTCTTCGCTGAAATGGACTGGTAACGCATTGTAAGAGCAAGTCTCCGTAATTTCAGAACAACTGAGTTGTGCATGCTTGTTTTAATTAGTGAAAGTGGTCTTTAACTTCATCTATCGGGGCAGAATTTGGCCAGAGGGCACTGCAACAGTGATAAAGTTCCACTCCTGAACGGCAAACGCATAACTAAAACGAGAAAATCATCCGCAAAGCTGCAGCGAGGAAATCGCCGCAGCTTTGCGGGCCAGCTTGGCACGGAAGAGGACGTAAACATTTCAAACTAATAAAAGCTCTGTAATGAGTTCCAGGATGGTGCGTTGGCAAAGTTCATTAAGGGGTGGTGGGTAGACAGGTGCGCTGTACAAGCAGTCAGCTTCAGAATGATTTCGGCTTGACTTGTAAACCACGGTGTTGTTGATTTCATGAAGTCTGAAGCTCCACCCTAAGAGGCGACCTGAAGTGTCTTTCAGATTTGCTAACCAACACCAAGTGGGGTGGTCACTCAAAACCCTGGAAGACCTACCGTACGGATACGGATGAAATTTTCATGTAGCCCAAATTTTGGCAAGCCACCCCGTCTCTGTATGCGAATATTTGCTTCCACTTTCAAAAGCGACTGGCTAGCATACATTATGATCCCTTCAAGTCTAGTCTTTTTGTTGTTGTTTTTCAACTACAATAGCACACAGGCTTACGCTACTTGCATCAACGTGAACTTCAGTTTGTGTGTCTTCGTCGAAGCGGGCGAGTATTGCAGACGCCTAAAGACATAGTTTCAGTTCATGGAACACTACTTCTTGCGGTGTTTCTCATTTAAACTCGACACCTGTCTTCATTAGTTCAGAAAGTGGCTCGGCAATGCAAGGAAAGTTGCTGACGAAGAGCCTGAACTATAAATCTGCGTACTTTTTTCTTGTCACCAGGAGGTGAGAGTGTAGCCATGCCAGCGGTCTTCCGGAGGTTGCGGCGCACCACAGCTTTCCGGATGGCGTATTCTAGAAAGAGAAGCTCTTCGCATACATATTGACACTTTCGGGGCTTTAGCGTAAGCCAGGATTACTCAGTACTTGAGGTAATGTTCAAAGCCACCAGAGGTCTTCGTCAATGCTTGATGCGAAGGGCACGACGTCATTTTCATAAAGAAGACAAGTCTGCCCCTTCAAGCTCACCAGCGTTGCGACCGTCACAGGTGCCGAAGAGAATCCAAAGGGCATGACCCTAAATTTCAGCAGGCCATCTGCAGTGATGAAAACGGGTTTACCTTTACCAGTTTCGTCGAATTTCACTTTCCAGGGGCCCACCTTCAATTCCATCAGCGAGAAATGGCATGCGTCACCCAGCCGGTCCAAACTGTTGTCTATCTATGGGAGGGGTACGTGTACTGACTCGTTGTTAAAATGATGGTAATCGACGCAGAACCACAGGGTCCCATCCTTTTCTCCACCAATGTTACAGGCGACGTCCACAGACTCTTTGGTGGTCGTATGATGTGAACGTGTTGACTTGGCGACTTGTTTCGTGTATTCTCGTTATCACGTTGAAGCTCAATAAGAACTCTGCAAGAGTGGAGAAGCTTTGTTTCGATGCGAAAGGACGCTTCGCAAGTAGCGTTTTTCCAACTTTCGAAGACGACGAAAAAAAGCCCCTGTAACATTGGAAAGCGTTTGATAGCTGTTTGCCAATTCACGTGGGAAGGCTCGGGCTGATGTCGAACATATTGGTTAAGGTGCTCGGATTACTGATGCAACTTCGGAAGCATAAAGTGCTACATTACGTGGAAGACCGACATTTCGTGCACCCTGGACAACCACCTACTCTGCTACCAGGTGGTTGTCGTAGGTGGTTGTCCAGGGTACACCAAATGACGGTCTTCCACGTAAAGTACCACTGAACGACAGGTTGAGGGAATGATGTCGATGGTGGTGGTGAGAGCTGGCGATGTAAATGCGGTGATGCGGCGACCTGGAACAACCAAGGTGATGGCAAACGACAGCTGGCGGCGGCAACGTAGGTCATGGCTGCTTACTGAGGCTGCATCGGCTGAGGAACTTCAAACAACTGCTGATCATTTCAAAAGCAACGTCAGCAATTGGCTGTACTTGAGGCTGCAATACACGGAGAAGCTTAAGCAGCCCCTCCCGCATGATCTCTCCGATCGTCTGGTCTTCAGCAAGTTAGATACAAGACCGGCAAGCATTTCTTGTTTCACTCTCCAGAACAAAAAGTGAACTTTCATTTCTTCGGTAATACAGCGGGATCCACATGGTGGCAAAGACAGGCCATTTTTTAAGTGTACATATTTATGTCCTAGTTTCGAACCTCTGCACGGATTGCAAGCACAGCTTAGGGCAATTCGTTACGGGCGACACTCATTAGGATACCGGAGAATGCGGTGCGAATGCGGTCCTATGGGGTTAGCGTGGACTCTCATATAAAAGCATTGATATGATAACTAGCTGTAGTACTTTAGCAAAAGTTTGTGAAGTATGTTACTTTACATGCACCCCATTACCTTAGAGTGTAGAATACTGGGACCACAGTAGTCACTCTCCACCAACAGGTAGTGCTGTTCCTTTGGTCTCATATCTGCAGCACAAAGAAAAAAATACTGACTCGCAAAAGAAATGCGTGCACAGGTAAATTTACCAATTTAATCAAGTGAATAAAATGTTTCTCATAACATGCAGCCATCCTTTGAGGTAAGTGAAATCTACATAATATTATTGAGCATAATAAAGCACCAGTCGAAAGAGACAACAATATTACTTGAACAGCAACATGGGTTTTTCCTAATACAGCCCCTTCATAGCACGTGGCGGAAAAAGAAAGCATGTGCATTTAAGTAGAACAATAAAAGGCATTCGCGTTAACCATCAAGCCTCTATTGTTGCTACTATAGTTTTTTTTTAATCATTTAGCTTGGTTGCACTGCCCAACTGATTGTGGCAGAGTGTTCTAGTCTATCATTGTTGAAGGTATACGAACGACTTTGCGGTGCTTCATTATGTGGTTGAGGTAGAACGAATGTAAAATTATACCTTTTTCCTAATAATAATAACAATAATAATAATAATAAAGCTTATTCAATACCCGCCATAATAATTTACAAAAAATGAGTGTTCAAGATGGGTAATTCTCAAGGAGCCCAAAAGTTAAAAACTGTCAGGGGGGGGGGGCTCCTAATTAAGATGTGAACAAAAAAGAAGATATACCTAATTCAGTCGTTACAGTGTCTTCGGTGATAAAGAAAATAAACGGTGTGAAAATAAGCACAAAATCAAAAACACCTATATGCTGACCAGACCACAAAAAACAATCAAAAATTACACAGAAGAGAAAAGCAATATAATTAGTACTAAACAAAAGGACGTTGCTAGGATGAAGGCAGTTGTTGTAAAAATTATTTATTTACATAGTTTTTGAATGCGCGTTTCGTGCTTGATGATTCAATGATTTAAGGAACGGAATTCCATAGTCTGATTCCCATAAACGTGATGGTGAACTTGCCGTAGTTCGTGCGAACCTTACTCTCTTAGAAGAACAGTGCGTAATCAGTTAGTAAATGGGTATGTTTACTAGTTTCCGAAGTTTTTTACTATCTTCGCGGCGTACTTTTACTAGCTAGCAGCTAGTACAGTTTGTAAATTTAGCCATTACTAAGCAGGAAACCTTTCTTAGCGCTTTTAACCAAGCAACTACCAAGTCACCAATGTTGCCAGATCTTTCGTAGATGACACATTACATTTTTCCGTAATGGCAACATCATGAAAAAAATTAGGGAAGTTTTATTTCATTGTATACCTAGAAATAGAAGTTTCCTGCTACTTAATGGCAAACACATAAGCAAATAGAAGGAGACATAATGATGCTTAGAAAACAAAAATTATCTTATAAGTTTTGTGACAGCTAACCATGCGGTACGCCGTGTGTGATCCCAAGGCAGGGTATATATAGCTTTCAAGCTGCTGCTACAGTAGAAACCTGCTATATCCAAGTCTTGAAAATTTACTTGTTCCTGCGTTTGCGTGCGTGTTCTCGTGATACGTTCATATGAGCTCTCATACTCATATGAGCATATAATCATATCAGTTAGAGGACTCATATAAGCATATAATATGCTCAAATGAGCACATCAAATGTTCATATGAGGATGAGCATCATACTATTATGATCAACATGGGAATCCGATTTGATCATGTGATAATGTGGCCAGCTCTCTTCAAGTATGTTGCTGTAGTTTAAGCACAGTATAGTTAAATGACGTTGTTACAAGCCATTATTATTTACGAGGGCCATGCCGATTCGTTTTTTATCCTGTACTTGTGTAATGGAACGATTTTGATATGGCAACGCACACACACATTAAACAAAACAGGCGTAAACCTCTATTTGGGGGGGAGGGTGTTACTAACAATTTAGCAATGAACTAACCACTTGAGTCAGCACTATTTACTTACGAACAAGAAAGTAAATTCCACTAACCTGCATTTTACTACCTTACTTTACTAAGAGGCTGGCGCTTTATGTGAGAAGTGAATGTTTAGTATTTAGTTAGTGATTACCCCAACCTTTTTTAAGGGTTTAGGCAGATGATGATTATCTAGCTCAGAAAACTTGGTAACGTTGTTATTTACAAGGTCATTTACGATAATGCCATCAGAATGTGCAATACCACGAAAAAGCCTATAAATAACAATAGATAACTTCAGATGAAATAGTTGAAGATGACGTATACTTAAATTTTGATAAAGTGGTGTTGCATTGGTTAAGCAATGACAATGTTATGAGACGAAGTGCTTTATATTGTATGCATTGAAGTTGGTTGAGGTGGGTAAAATACGTGTTGCCCAAGGCTGATATGCAATAATGTAGATGGCTCTGATTATGTGCGTGATACAGGGAATGGATAATATGTGGCTGAAAACATGTACGAGTTTTGATTATGGCACGTATTCCGTAAGTTATCTTGCGACTAAATGATTGCGCATGAAGGTTTAACTTCATATGCCTGTCTAAGATTGCCCCAAAAACTTCGTGCGATCAGACATTTCTATTCTAATATCATCCAAACGAACACATATAGCATTTGAAAGTACTGACAGTATTGTTGGGTTGGTTATTCGAAAAGTTAGCATAGAAATTTAAATGGCGCTACTAGCGTCACTGCGACTCGGAGCGGTGGTAGCTTAAGCAGATTCAACTTATTGGTTACCAAATAGGCTCATGATTATTTAGACTGAATAAGCCGTGCAGCCCTTTGTTGTGCCTTTCCGAATTCACTAATCAGACCAACATCAAAAATATGCGTCTATTAACGCTGTGTATGGTTAGTAAATTACTTTGATTCATTCAAGTATAGTATAGACATTCCTTAATGAATATGTGGGGTTTAACGTCCCAAATACTCCATATAAATATGAGAAACGCCGTAGTGAAGGGCTCTTGAAATGACGACCACTTGGGGTTCTTAAACGTGCACCCTAATGCGAGCCCACGAGCCTACAGCATTTTCGCCTCCGTCGAAAATGCAGCCGGTGCTGCCGAGATTAGATCTCGCGACCTGCGGGTCTACAGATGCGTACCTTAGCCACTCAACGTCAGCAACGGTGCAGAGTACAGACATTCACAGAGTATCGCAGGAAACGTTGCGCTCATGACGCTAGGCATACCCTATCGAGCCGCCGTCCTTTTTACGGTTCGATGACCAGCAAAACACTATACGCCAAGAAGTCAAAGAGCTTATGTCTGTTCAGCAGAGCGCTGGTTTGCCAAGCCAGTTTTGTATGAATCTGCTCGACATGGTCCCCGTGTCGTGGGTTACCGGTGGCTCTCAGCTGCGACGTTACTCGCAATATCTGCTTACGGCTTCACAAACATTATCAGACTTCAAACACAAAGGTATAATTTTTGTTGCAAGTAGATACACATGCTCAGGAGAATACTTGTATAATGTTAAAGACTATGACCCAGCGGTGACCAACAATGCACACAATAAAATGTTTCTGGCCTCTTTGCGGCATCACTCTCCAATGACCCACGCGCGAGAGCTCTTCATCTTGCGCTAGCACATAAATTTCGAAACTGCAACTAATATACATGGTATATTGCATTGGACGCTAGGTGGCGTGATTGCTACTAAGAAACAGAGTGATGACATGTTCCCACATTGTGTCGCCTGTAAACTTTTCTCGCATTTTTTTGATATACTTGTCGTAGAGGACGCGCTGGTTAGACTAAGTGTAGAAGTTTTCCTTCCTGCTCTAAAGATTATCAGTGCACCTAGAGGTGCTCGTGTCTTTACGGGCGCAAGAAAAAGCGCAGCGACAAGTAAAGAAATGAACATATAACATGAACCGACTTCGTTTATCTCTTGCGGCAAGCGTAGTTACGGCTTAGTCTCTCTACCTATCTCTTCGTGAGATTCTTCCTCTGTTCTTTTCGCTCCACTGGATGCTAATAATGCACTGTTTCTGTTAGGGAAACCCGGTGCCAAAAGCACAGGTTTTCAAAATAAGTTTGTGAAAATAACTCGAAGGTAAACTATAGATAATTGATGTATACTCCCTGGCTCATTTATGCTCTCCTTAAAGAAAGTGATATCCATTGAACTAAGTGAAATGTTCCTCTTAATACCAGTGTAATACTTACCAGGGTGTGGCTGGTAGCACCGTGAATGAGAGCGGGCGTATTCGTCGTACGCCTTGCAAAAGTTTTCTGGCAGGTTGTCGTCCACCAACAGGATTCTGGGGCAAAAATGCATGACGTTAGCCAAACACAAGGACGCGGGAACTGATTCTTGCATCATATTGGCACACCATTTTTTCAATTTTCGTTATCGCCCCATGACACTTGTAAGGGCTGCCTTGTGCAAACCAAGCCTGTTCACTAAGAATCATCAAGAGGATTGTAGAACCTTAAGGGCACAGCGCGAACATCAAAGATTCATCTCGAACTTACGTTCTCGATAGCGATAACGCTGGAATATTCGACGGCAGATGTACAGATGCCAACGCCCATCACCGCTTTTCAGTTTTGTTGACGACCGACACTCTGTTCAGCGCTATCAATGCCAGTGTGTATCGCTGCTTTCTACCCAGTCACAAGTTAGGGTAACAAAATGTTTTTTTTTTGACACGCCGACTGCTCCCTTCGTTGACGTCACGACCACGAGAAAATATGTGGCTTGCGGGCAACACAACTGACCTGCGTATAGTCCTGAATCCATAGCACTTGTTGGTAAGGCCCATCTGCAGGTCACTGAGCCTCCTGTGGAAGGCACCAAGTTACAATGCTTACTAACATTACCGCGTCTCAGACTTTTTATAGAAGTGTAGCGTGGTCACAAAGATTTATGAGGGACAACATGCAATCGGCTTATTTTCCAGCACTCACAATTACCACAACAGCGTTCACAAATGCTACTGAACACCATTTCCGCATCTATTTATTTCATACAGTTACACGAAAATCAATAATTAGTGGTTATAAATCCACTTTCGGTAGACTTGCTAAAGATCATGTGAAGACGAACTGTAACAGTCTTGGCAGAGAAATAATGAAAAAATACTGGTTTTTTGCGGACGTGTTCACACTAGAAAATGGCTTTGCAGACCACTGCAAAAACGAAAAGAAGGCACCTTCGCACTCGTTGTTCAGGCCTGATGGAAGTGCCAATCTTTGTTTCCCTTCGTTTTCTTCGCGCGTTTTTTTTTTTAATTTTACAGTTCTTTTTGTATCGGTTTCACTCAACATTTCAATTTCTCTGCCTATTTTTTTCCTTTTCTTTCTCTCTTTTTTATTTTTCACTTGCTTCCTTCTTTTCTTTTAATATACGTGGGCTTGGCTATCTTACGCGAAGTGACGACCGTATACGACAGCTTGGGCCCATGAAGTGCTAGGCACCTAATACCATCATAAATTGAGGCGCTCGAAAAACAACAGCAAGAAGACTCCTCCATGGCGGGAGCACTTGCTCAATACGCTGTAACTGGTTTTCCCTGCGGTATGCCAAGCGACTGCGCTAGCATACGATCACAGCTTATGACAGAATACGACAGCCTGGGTCCCTAAGGTGTTCCAAACATGTGCATTATTCGTAGAAAGTCCACACTTCCTAGACAATCTTAACAATCGCGTTTCTGAGATGATTATCCAGTGTACCAAGAGTACTGGATGTGTGCTCGCGCATGACATCACTCTCACATTAACGGCTGTGTTCGTTGAACGACCATCCAGGTAGGACGCCCCCGGTACAGAACCAACAACTACATTTCGCCCATTACACAAAGGTCCACGTGCCTGAGCCCAGAAAAGACACAATGTTATCAAAAACTCATTGACAACACATATTACCGTAGCCGCTACATCACCACGACGTTTACTGTAAAAATAGCAGCTTCCTTCTAATCAGCATACCACGTGACAAGAAGGCATTTTAAGTATGGATTGTTTAGTGGTACTCCTTTCTGGGTTGTTGGCTATCACCAGATGCACTATGATGCAAGCCACGTTGGATGCACGCAATGTATTCGCTTTCAAACCACTGCTTCGGTGTCATTGTGCTAGCCTGCACTGCTATATGAGCGGTGGAAATCGTCACTGCTATGCTTTCTTCTTGTGTCCATGTTTGTATGCCCTGACTCTTGTAGAATATGTCGCCATCAGTGTGGAGAGTGTCTTCTCGTAAACAGTGAAGTCGCTTCGTGAAAGGCCATAATGACCAACCTGCTGCTGAACACACTGCAGTACACTCTGGAGAGCGAGTGCGTGTCGATAGAGAACAGCTGCAGGACCGTGTCCGTGGCCGTCGGCGCTTTGCTGCCCGTGTCGACCATGTACGATTCGGAGTCCACGGTCTCGCCTGCCTTCCTCAGCTTGCTCGCCTTGAACCTGTGTAGAAAGTTGCCAAAATGAGGTGAAATACTGCCGGAAATGTAGTTGCGTTTCTAAGTGAGTGAGAGAATGACACATGAGTACTATTCGCTTCAAATGGTGCAAGAAACAATAAAAATAATATATTGCCTACCCTCCTGACATCACCTTCGACAGGCGCACAGCAGCCTGTTAGGCAATACAGCTCATGTCAAGGGTGATGAGAACAGTTTACATTTTAGGCAAATGCTCATTTTATTCCTTGTGCCCCTATCGCCGCCATTTATAAATGAGCACAAATTGGAGATTGAGGACTTTTATAATGTTTTGTAGTGTCTTCAAATTCCTATTTTCGCACGAATTCAAAATCAAGGACTTTTAAATGTATAATAGTGCCTATAAACAGGATCACTCATCTATGTTGCACTCTCAGCGCATTTGTGTCATGAACAAAAACATTTCTTGATTTCCTGTTGCAGACGCAGACGGCTAACGTGTTACCGCTTGAAACTATTTTTCACTTATGTGAAAATTTATGGTGCCCATATTTCAAACTTAATATGCGTAGAGCATTCGTGGCTGCCTATTTTTGGCGCCTCATCGTGCTTTTTAATGCTTTAAAATTCCACCTTTGACGATGAGTACACAGCACGCTGTACCGTTGCTAACGCTTGCCGCTGTTTGCGTTTCATTTCAGGCCAATAGTAGACTGCTATCACAGCAATATACTGCTACAGCGAGGACTAGCTTAAAAAATCTAATGGCGAGACCAAGCAATTCAATGCGGCTGGCTTCTACGAGGCTTTACACTTCTTATCATTTTTAGCGAACATATGTTCGTGATTAAAACTTCGTAGTAAATATTTTTTATTTCCTCGTATTCATCAACAGTGTCATGTTTTTCAAGTTCACAAAGTTTTCTTCGGAAACCTAGTCTAGTTACCATAACATTGCTGGAGTGAACTTTGCGAGATGAACGCTACATTTAAGCAACGTAACACTTGTGGCGTAAACTGACAGCGAAGAGCAAAAAAAGAAAAAAAATTACGAGAGCAGACAAGATATGAAGCGAGGCAAGGGAGGAGAAGGATTCTGTCCTGTCTTCTCGCGCTTCTCTTAAAAGGCGATGGCCTTTCTGGAGGTATATATTTGAACGCAGAAATTTTGGTTTGTCGTCTTGTCTGTCTGTCACACGCTTAAGGCACTTGGTCAAGTTGTAACCACTTCCGCAGTGCCCAGCCATCTTGATCTCATGGCTGCGTTCATATTTGTGAACATTGTCGATCAAAAATTAAATATTTTGCATATTTGAGGCGCAACATGAATACGCGTTGTTGTGTTCCTTTACTAGAAGACGCGTAGATGCGTAATTCTAAAGAACAAAATGTATTTTTTATGCTGTGCGAAAAATTCGGCGCTATACACGAAAAAGTGTTCTGCCAACGACACGATGCTGCCACCTGCTATTGGCCCTGTACAAGATATTGTTTCCCCTCATTACGGTTAGATGACGTTTATATCTCACGCAGCGCCTCCAGGCAGAAGTCTATGGTCTTTCGACGACATTTGAAGCGAAGCGTGGAGATACGCAGCCAATGTTTCGTTGTTTACAGTTTACTGTACTGACAGAGATATTTTGGAGTGAAACTATCTTTGCTGATCGAAAGGTCTTTGTGCTCGCCTCCTGCTTCGTCTTCAAGCTTTAAATGAGAGAGCCTTTAGCGAACGAGAAAATAAGACATTAACACAAGCAACAAACAATCTGGTGGCAACCCTAACTCTCCACTTAAGGGCTTTCGCACGTTTGGCGTGTATGTGCCCCGGTGTATTCCGTAAATTAGCTGCGTTTGTCACGCCAAGAATATTCCAAGAATATAAATTCATTATCCCAATATGGTTCATTCTTCCTTACTTTAAACGAAGTGGTGCTCAGATGTGATAAAGTTTCTATCAAACTTAACGTAAGCCAGTGGTATACAATGCTACAACGGCACGGGGAAATTCCGACCACTGGTTTGCGACCATCCCTTGCACTTTCAGCTAGCACGTACTTCAAATTGCAAATATGCCCATCACATCTGTAACAGTTTTGCTTG
This sequence comes from Rhipicephalus annulatus, assembly GCA_013436015.1. Lineage (NCBI taxonomy): Eukaryota > Metazoa > Arthropoda > Arachnida > Ixodida > Ixodidae > Rhipicephalus > Rhipicephalus annulatus. The sequence continues at coordinate 250,220 of WOVY01000430.1, forward strand.
AGCTGCTACTTAACCCCACGTTGTGGACAACCCATTCGCAGAACATCTTATAGGGGCCCTGCAACATTTTTGAACATGGCCAGAAAACGCTGCCGATTGGTAGTAGAGGCTTCCGACAACACGCGAGCCGAATAATATAGCGCAGCACGCGGCCTGGAATTCACAATAAATGATCAAAGTCAGGTGGAACTTGCTTTCTCTTCTTTGGACAAATCACACAATATGCCCAAAAATCAGACGTAATAAGTCCACCTATCTGTCATTGGCTGATTTGAACATGGCGTGCTCTCTCGTTACAGAGGTCGGTGCGGGAGACCGCTATTTGTCTACGCGTGCGCGCGCGATCACACTAAAAAACCGCGCATTCATAGAAAAAAAAGTGCACAAGGTCACCAGGTGCACATGACCCTGCCACCCCTTCCTGCTTAGCTTCCAGCGCTTTCGTCAAGACAAGAGAAGAGAGATTGCAGCATGCGACAAACCTTTGTAACTTCACACACGCTGGACGGCTTCTTACAATTTTTGCAGCGTTGAATTTGTCAGGCAATGAGCTCTTCCAGTTAATTCTTTCCATGGTTACATGAAAAAGTGTTTCAGAGCCCCTTTAAAGAAGCGGACGCCTAGCCAGTCTACTCGCGGAACAGACCAACATGACTGACGACGAAGCAGGCATGCCGATGGACATTGCCACGGCATCAACCAGTGCCACGGCCTAGAAACAAGCTGACCACAAACCAAGACAACCCCACTGCTGTGCGTCTGAACAACGCGTATTCTCAGGTAAAACATATTGTTACGGGGAGAAGGCGTCTGAGAAATACATACCTTTACTTTAGGTAAGCAGGGAGGCATACAACATGGAGCCCAGTCTGCACGAGCTCACCCTAAACATCGTCTTCTTTCCTATAATGTTCATTTGTGGCACCCCGTAGCATCACCCCCAGCGGCGAAGGCACCATCTCGGTGCTTGGTTGGTCCGAGTAATATCGCTTCAGCCTCGTGACGTGAACAACGTCAGAACACGATCGCGCACTGGTGGCGTTAAGAGGTTCAATTTCACATGTCACGTCGGTGACTTGGCGCACCACACGGTACGGACACGAGTACGGTGAAGTCAGCTTTTCGCACAGGCCAACTCGCCGTGACGGCATCCAGAGAAGGACTGTGTCACCTTTACTGAAGTGGACATCACTATGGCACGCGTTGTAGACCAGTCGTTGTATTTTTTTTTCGAATCGCTCAGACGCAGTCGAGCAATGTCACGTGCCTGTAGAGCCCCAGAAATCACATCGCGGGCATATTCTGACGTGCGGCTAAGGGCAGGAAGGAGCGTGTCAAAAGGCAACGTAGGTTCTCGTCCGTACAGGAGGAAAAATGGCGAGAAACCTGCAGTGTCATGCCGAGACGTATTATAGGCAAATGTCACAAATAGGAGGGCGGAGTCTCAGTCACGATGGTCGGAAGAAACGTACATGGCGAGCATGCCCGTGATGGTTCTATTTAGCCGCTCCGTGAGCCCGTTTGTTTGAGGATGATACGCCGTTGTGAACTTGTGCTTTGTAGCGCAGGAGTGCAATATGTCTTGGATAACTTGTGACAAAAGTAGCGACCCTGTTCCGTAAGCAGTTGCCGAGGAGCACCGTGGTGTAATATGACGTCTTCTAGAATAAATTCAGCGACGTCGGTCGCACAACTGGTAGGAAGGGCCCGCGTGATGGCATACCGAGTGGTGTAATTCGTGGCGACTGCTATCCACTTGTTTCGGCTGGCCGATAAAGGGAATGGTCCTTATAAGTCAACACATACCCTATAAATAGAATCTGAATGGGCTGAAGACGTCCTGCTGGAAGGGTGGCTGGTTTTTTGCGGTGTTTACAGGATTTGCATGAGGCGACGTAGCGGCAGACGGATCGGTAAATACTGGGCCAAAAAAGCCACGGCGAAAGCGGTCATAAGTTCTTGAAACTCCCAGGTGACCAGCTGTTGGAATATCATGCAACTGTGCAAGGACAGTCTGACGCATATGTTGTGGTATGACCAACAGCAACTCAGGTCCGTCAGGATGCATACTGTAGCGATATAACACGCCATCTTGGAGCAGGAACATACGGAGAGAAGGAGGAGTTGTGGGACCACTAAGCCGAAGGATTATATATCTGAGGTGAGGATCACGGCGTTGCTGTTCTCCGATGTTGCTGAACGTGGAAAGTGCCAAAACGCAAGTAGACTCATCGCTCTCAGAAAGGTCTGCTTGGTCTACTGGATGACGCGACAAGTAATCAGCATCCTCATGGTGCCGGCCTGATTAGTAGACAACCGTGTAGAAATATTCCTGTAGCCGTAGATCCCACCGGCCGAGGCGTCCACTAGGATCTTTTATGGACGACAAGCAGCATAAGCTACGGTGATCAGTGACAATGGTGAACAGGCATCCATACAAATACAGCCAAAATTTAGCCACTACCCAGACGAGCGCAATGCATTCGCGTTCTGTGATGGAGTAATTTCGCTCGGCTGGCGATAAAAGATGGCCAGCGTATGCAATAACGCGCTCGCAGCCATGCTGTTGTGGTGTCAAAACGGCTCCGATTCCGTGGCCGCTGGCATCGGTACGCACTTCCGTTGGAGCACATATACCAAAGTGGCTGAGAATCAGTGGTGTCGTAAGTCTGGTCGTCAGCTCAACGAATGTTCTGGCTTGTTCAGGTCCCAACACAAAAGTCACATTTTTTAGTAGCTCCGTGAGCGGGCGTGCGACGCCAGTGAAATTCCGCACAAATCTACGAAAGTAAGAACAGAGGCCCACAAAGCTTCCAACGTCATTCGCAGAGGCCGGCACAGGGAAATCTTTGACGGCGCGGATTTTCTCAGGGTCGGGACGAACACCAGAAGAATCGACAAGGTGTCCAAGAACAGTGAGCTGCCGGTGGCCGAAGTGACATTTCGACGAGTTTAGCTGGAGTCCTGCTTTGCGGAAAACCGAAAAAATTGTTCAGAGACGCTCGAGGTGAGTTTCGAAAGTTGGAGAAAAACAATGACGTCATAAAAAAGAGCATAAGCAGATTGATCACTTGAAACCGTGAAGAAGAGCGTCCATCATTCGTTCTAATGTAGCCGGGGCATCGCATAACCCGAACGGCATTACTTTGAGCTGATATAGCCCGCCGGTAGTTATAAATGCTGTCTTTTCACGGTCCAGATCATCAAATGATATCTGCCAGTACCCGGAACAAAGGTCGATGGAAGAGAAGTAGTTAGTTCCACTAAGGCAGTCATGAGCGTCCGCTATCCGTGGCAGAAGATACAAGTCTTTTTTGTAACTTTGTTAGGATTTCTGTAGTGGACACGGAAGCGCCAGCTGTTATCCTTCTTTCTCACGAGCACAACGGGCGAAGCCCAAGGACTTGAAGGTTCAATGATGTCTCGGGCAAGCATCTTGTAGACTTCTTGCTGGATCACGTGGCGCTCGGTGAAGAAAACCCGATAGGGACACCGGTGTACTGGATTTGCATCGCCAGTGTTGATGCGATGCTTTTCGACGGTCGTTTGACCTAGGGGTCAGTTGTGGAGATAAAAGACTTCTTGATACGACGCAAAAAGGCCACGAAGCGCCGACACATGTTCGGCCGGGAGATCTGAGGCAATCATTTAAGTTATGCAGTCTAGGATACGGCCTGACTGAATACTGGCAGATGACGGTGTTGCACATCCGGCGGCCACCGAAAAACGTGCGGTGTTGTGTACATGTAGGGTGTATCAGTTAAAAAGCACCAAGCTATAAAAATAATAATGAGTGCTGCACATGTACGACAATCGTGGTATTGTTCCTATCTGTATTTAGCGCTTGAAATTTTTTTTTATTTGCCAAGCACGGTAATTAACAAAATTCGCTTAATAAACTTTTTCAATACAGAATATTGAGAAAAAAGTTTAGTACAAAACTTATAGCCTTTATTCAGAAATAACAAAATTTTCAACATATAGTAAGACAACGACGCTTGTTACTTATTTCCAGCGTTTGTTTAAAGTGCATAAAATTAAAAAAAAACATGCATGTGATTTCTGCCTAACGCGCGGCGCTTTTATGTGCCCGCAAATGTAAGTTGAACGAATTTGCAAAGGCTTCCAAGTACTAAGGCCACTTTAACAGGCTATCTGTGACTACGATGGACGTTAAACGATTATTGAATGGTATTGTTCAAAAAAAGAAAGAAACTAAGACAACAAACTTCGATGAAAAAGCGGCCGCGATGTGCAATCCGATACGAGACTGGAGGCAGAGTTCGGTGCAGCGCATGCTTTCTATTTCTATTCGCGCCAGCGATAAATATGATGGTGGGGGGGGGGGGAGGGTGACAGTGTGATAAATGAACGACTTTACGGCCTCATAAACAATGTTTAAAATGAACTCCTATTACCGAAATAGCAGCACGTAGTGTCTACAGAAGCGGTAATGAATACACTGTGTGAACCCACACACACGTACGCCTGTACCACACTTGAGCAAATCTCGAAACGAGTTGACCCCGGTGCAGCCAGCGATGGTGGTCCACTATGCTTATATTATCAGTAGATAAACAAGTAGCCCTGTGGCTATTTCCATTGGGTTTCAGTACGTATACGCTGCCTACGAAAGCGACTAATCTATATGACGGTGCTGAGTAAGGGCCAAACCTCATAAGCGCGAAAATGCACGCGACAGCGACGAGCGACGCGACGTAGATCGGCTTCGCGCGATCAGTCGCTAGCGCAGGCAAACCTCATTCACGCGACGGCTTCGGCGAGCGAATTCCACTGTTGCTGGCATGAGGCCGTCAACTCGCACCAAGAAAACCGCGTAGCGAGCGGTTTCCAACTTAAAAATAAGATATGTTGTTGTGTAATGAAACGGAAAGTGTTTATTAGTGCCTTGCAGCACTTTTTTATATGCACATGCGTAATAAACATTGCGTTATTTTTTGTTGCTCCTACGTGACTCGGGCATGGTCACGTGCACCCATGTAGCCTTTGTCTTTTCCGGTATTTCGCTATTGGCTGCTTGAGCCCAGCACTTCCGGGCAATGAGCGACGGTTTCCAAATATGGAGAACCGAGCGATCGCGCGAAAACGAGCACGCGACACGTCGCGCGAACGCCCTGTTTTGTCGCTCATAGCGTCGCTTGTCGCTGTCGCGTGCATTTTCGCGCTTATGAGGTTTGGCCTTAACCTGCAGCCACAACATTAGCCACGCCAACCTTGATAAACAGGCAAACGTTGCTTTGTACTGATGGTGTGCAGTGCTTACGGCTGTCGTAGAGCATCGTTGAACTTCACGACTTCTTGGCTGTCGCAGAGCGCCATGAGTTTGTTCATGCAGTCGTTGTAGCACTTGCGGCAGCTGTGAGGACACTGCGAAAGATGAAAGAAGTGTGTTAAATTATTCGATACGTCGGCATTGCACAACGGTGGATATAGAACCAAATGTCCGATGTACTGCAACGACATCTCCATATCCACCATGAACATTAAAAAAGAATACCACTAAATACACGCCCATCTTTATCAAGCAAAAATTAATGTACCAAGTTTGCTTGAACGTTAGCTTTGGTCTTACGTTTTTTTAACGGATATTTGTGACATCGTAAAGCGGGAGTTAAGTCATCCTGGTCATTCTGAATGGGCAGTGAGTAACTTTTCGTAATACTGACTTAAGCAAAAGCATGTGCGCGCGTAAAGTGATAATTAGCGCAATGCAGATAATCGCCATCTTCCCAAAGAAAGGCTATCATTTAACCACTTTTCCTTTCCAAATCGAACTGCTATGCTTCTCACGGAGCAGATAGCGTTTGTTTTTAGGCGCTACATATAAAATATTATAAATGTCATGCTATGCAGGCATACGGCGGTACACACAAGCGAGATGTGCGCTGAGGTGCAACTACTTTAGCGCTGCTGTAGTATCATTGTAACGGCTAGTCAACGACTGTGTTTCCATTTTTAATTAGCATCCACGGAGCCCTTGTTTAGGTATGCGTACAGGAAAGCTGCGAGGTGTCAGAAGTGACGAGTTCTAAAGGCGTTTTTTGCATCTCAAGGTATAAGGTGGGACTACGAGGCATGCCTAGCGATACTATGGAACTCTCAACCAGCTAAGGTTCTTCAATGGCCTCCTTTAGCCCAAAAATACGCACGTTGTTTTTATCGGCCGTTTGCTTGCTATGGGTCTTGATGACCGCTGTGACGCCAGTTAGAGCGACGGGAGCAATGCGTTTGATAGTTTGTTTCTAAAATGGCTTTCTGCGTGGACTGCAGAGTCATTCAACTTTTACTTCCAGAAAGTACTATTATAGACCCGAAATAAAGACTACACGGCACACGTTTTCTATGCTCAGTCAGAGGAATGTACAAACTGTAATGTATTTTATACATGTCAAAACTGCGCGAAAGGCTACTGCAACCAACCTAGATGGCACTGTAGAATGGTGTACACAAAGCGCAGTCTTCATCAATACACCTTATAGTTCGTAACTCTGCATCATGACAAAATCAGTCATTTGTGCACGACGAAACAGAAATTCTTTTCATGCACTAATCATTTTTGACCAGTTGTGACCTATCATTTGTCAGCATAAGGTCGTCTGCTAACTAATGCAGTATACTCAAGCCGTCAAATAGTGCTGTTGCCACTTGTGCAATGAATGCCAAAGTGAGCTACAATGCGGTAATAAAATGCAAGCCCGTCTTGGCCATATGGACACGTCACTGATTCAGCGAAACGACAAAGTTTACGCCAATTTTTCACACCAGCTTTTATTTTAAATCAAGAAGTTCCAGGACTTTAGCTTTCATGTGTCTATCTCCAAAATTATTTTTGCATTCTTCTCCCGAAGATACAAAGAACGCCTTGCAGTTTAAACACAGCATGTAAAATTGCAATGTAGCACCCCTTTCACGTGCACTTTATTGTGAGTACATGGGCCTCCAGCATTCCGCTTCCATTGGAACTCGTTGGCCGGCATTGAACACGTGACTTTCGGTTCAGAGGCTGCGCACTTCAATCACTGTACAGTACCACCATGATATGAGAGCCATAAACGTAGAGAAGGTGGATGCTAATTTAGGTGAAACGGTGGCTTTTTATGACCAAGAATTGAACTTTAATGAGTGCAGGTCATGGCAGGTTTGTATCATTGAAAGTGGCAGGTAGTCTCGCTTTCACCAGCAGGTTCAAGTTTTCTTGAGACAGTGCGACCATAGAAAATGCCAGGCCTGCGCAGAAACCACAGCGCAGAGACAACGAAAGCGAAAAGAGTGGCATTTCTGGAACATATTGTAAACTGTCTTGAGAATAGAAATACAAAAATCTTGCAAGCAACGCACAAAGGCCTTCATCCTAAATTTGGAGTTTGGAAGCACCCACAGTGCCATTATTCAACATTCTGTGGAGTAGCGAAGTACACGGTTGGAATTCACAAGGCATTATGTGTATTTTGTTTATGGGGTTGCTGATGCCGATGAAGAATTTCGGCTGATCCCTTTGCAATTAGTTCGAATGGCGTTCAGTGACCCACTCGTTTCGCAATGCGTATTGCGTGACGCCTGGTTCTTTACTCACCACGCTATGTAGATAGGTTTACGTGCTTCCTCCCGATATTAGCCCTGATAAGTTCGGGGTGGCGCCACCTAGCGGGAAGCTTGGGTGACGTCACGGCATGGACTCGTCGATGCCCACCGCAGCGCCCCTATATCACAGACACTAGAGAGTTTTAGTACTGCGGAATGGTGCTACGTACGCATCACGCAAGCGCCTTGCGTTACGTGGCGTCGTTTGCCGATCGGCTTTTAGTACGCCGTAGTACCCGCGTACGTAATGAGCGTGAAGCGTGTTGCGCAATCTGGTAGATCAAAATAAAAGCACGTGTTGTTGACAGCCAATGTGAGCCAATCCAAGTGTTATAGCCAGATTATGGCCATATTTTAAGCCACAGAGCCGGTCTATGCTTGCCTTCGATGCCGCCATTTTGCAAAACGAAGTCTCGCGCTGTAGCGAACTTGTTCGAGAGCGGCGCGATCACCTCATACGTACGTACGCACGCATCTCATGCGTGCGTACGTAGGGGCCGCGTACGTAACGCGATACGTGCGCGTTGCGGTCTGCGCATGCGCACTACGCAGAACGTGGTGTCCTTACGTACGCAACGCCGTCACGTACGCAGCGTACGCAGTGATAAAACTCTCTACCTTTAGCTGGACGTACGTAACGTGCCCCCACACGCAGCACTGCCACGGGAGAGAAGTGCGCATGCGCAGCACGCCAGTGCGTACGCCAGAAAAAAAGCGCGGCGTGCGTAAACGTGACGAGGCAGAGCGCACGTGGCGTGACGCTCCCGCGATATTTCGATTGAAATAGGAACCAGATATCGAAATGGCAGCGATGGCGTCGAATGCATAAAGCAACAAAGCCGGCTCATATCGAGTATATTTTACTTTGAGGGATGAAGTTTCGCTGCTAGCGGAAGTACAAACCAGGGATCCGTTCAGGCATCCGGGGCAGTGGAAAAACATTGCTTGGCGCCACAGGGAACTTCCTGAAAAAACCATTTACAGCGCACTGCGTGCGCGAGCGCCTGAACATGTTGCTGGTACGCTATTCGGAGAATGACAGCCGCTACCGCAGGAGTGGGATGTTTTATTTCCAATAAAAAGCTGTTTAAAAGCTGTTTTATTTCCAATAACATGGGTCCAGTTGAACCAAACGTATCTCGGTATGATCAATACGGTGAACTAAAAGTGTCGTTGAGCGCTTCGCATGCAGCGTACGCAACGTATCCTGCCGCTTCCGTATACTCTCGTTACGTACGCCCAACTAAATGTGCCTAATTTAGCGCTCCCTTCGTCCGCTCTTCCGCTGTTTGCAATCGCTTTCTGCTCGTTTAAAGATGCTGATGAATGCGACAACCACCGAATCGGTAATGTTTCTGGAAAAAATAAAAAGTTTACCATCGCTTCTGCGCAATCGCGCACTCGGTGGTATAGCCATGTGAAAGGGGTGAAAGAGTCTGTGTCAGCCCGGCCGCGGTGGTCTAGTGGCTAAGGTACTTGGCTGCTGACCCGCAGGTCGCGGGTTCAAATCCCGGCTGCGGCGGCTGCATTTCCGATGGAGGCGGAAATGTTGTAGGCCCGTGTACTCAGATTTGGGTGCACGTTAAAGAATCCCAGGTGGTCGAAATTTCCGGAGCCCTCCAATACGGCGTCTCTCATAATCATATGGTGGTTTTGGGACGTTAAACCCTACATATCAAGAGTCTGTGTCACTCTGCTAACTCCTATCATGGATTCCGTTCCTGCCCACGGCAGCTGTATTCTTGAGGGTGTGAAAAGCAAGAACACGATTCTGCTTTAAATACAACACACTTTTGATGCATAATCATGCGATTTTGAGACGCAAAACACTATATTCACATTAATAGGTCGAGCTGTCCATGGGTAATTCGTTTAGGAAATATGAGTCTTTCCCCTCCTCTAGTGTTACTTGTACCGGAAGAATTCACGCATATGCAGATAGTGGTTTCGACAGTATCAAATCTCCCAAAATATATTCCGGAATGTACTCGCCTAAAATACCACCGCCGCTGTTGCGTCTGTTGTTCTCATGCCCTTGCTCACTCAACAAGTTGTTTAGTTTCATGTTCCTCTCGCAATAATTTTGGAGCTTCATTTCACTGAAATTATTGAGGTTAAATGTGGTTGAGGTTGTGTGAGGAAATTCTTCTTGCTGTCAAATTCTGTCTTCGAGGAGAATTGTAGCAACGGTGCCGTGGCGCTCGTAACTACCAGTTTAGATAGCCACTTCATAAATTAGTTTTCCTTGCAGTTGATTACGTGGACACGACGTGCGAGACCAGTCGTCGACTCATCACGGCTAAGATTGTTTAAGTATTACTTGTGTCACATGGCTGAGTGCGCGATCGAAAGTGTTCATTGCGACTTTCTGGCGTTTCTGTTCGAATCGTTGCTATGCGGTGCTCCAACGTGAAGGGAACATTATCGTTTGTGACGCGCCGGTAGATCACCAGAGCATTTCACGCAAATCAGGGTATAAAAGGCTACATACTGCCAGGCGACTGTTGAGAAGAAACCTGTTCATATGATCCGAAAAAAAAACGTACATATCTCAACGTTTCTTTAAATGTTTGTGTGTGCGGCAGTATTATATTGTTAATTTGCTGAACACGCTAGGTGAGTGATTATGACAGTCGAATTCCTCCGAAGTCTCCTGTTGGATAAAGTGCCTTTCTGTCAAGTCATTTAGATTATTCGCAGATGCAAGTGTACCTTGCTTGGTAAAGCATGGTGTATTTAGTGAATAAAAAACGTATAAATTTGTTTGTGGTACTTCGGCATACATAACTTCTGAACCCGAAGTCTACGACTAGTTTTAATCATGTTAACACCACTCAGCATATTTTTTTACAGCGAAAGCTGTTATGAGATCAGAAGACGGGTCAAGCGCGGCGCCGTAGTTGTCCGCCGCCGCTACCGCCGGTGTCCGTAACAAGTATAAAATAAAAGAAGCATTAAATAAAGAACACCAACAACAAATTGGGATTTGAATCCGGGTCCACTGCGTGCCGTCTCAGTATTCTACCACTGAGCTACGCCAATGCTTGGAACACGTTTTAAAACTGACATTAGGCAGGCTTGATGTTGGGAAAAGAATCGCGTTAATATGAGTAATAAAGCGTTTTATAACGTCAAAGAAACAGTCAGATGTCACATCATGAGAATTGCATAATGAGGAGAGTCGTGGAAGGCTCTAACTCATTAGAAAATTTGTTCTTAATCACGTAATAACTGTGGCGTATACCCTTTTCAGGCATCATTCTTCATCGTCGTAAGCCAAAACATAAAAACTGCACAAAATTACTACCAAGTGTGTAGCGGATACCACGCCTCTCCAAAGAATGACGATAGATAGCATATTCAATGGCGGACTACTACAAAAAATAATGATTTTTCATGGCGTAGTGGGTATTTAGCAGAGTGCTTGTAGCGGTTAGACAAACAGTGTTTCAAAATTGCTCTGCAGGGCCACTCTTCTAGTTTTAGCTGTGACAGTGCCGCGCGTTTCACGTAGGTCTGGCATTTTTAGCACCCTTTTCTTGGTTTACGCAATGAAGACGGCGGTTTTGTTGCCCTGCGACACGATTTTCACAATAATTCTTCTGTTTGGACGGGAGTCTGCCTACGCTAAGTTAAATTCTGAAAAAAAACTTTTTACAGCTTCGACAAGTTTCACTATAGTTATGAAGCCTTTCACCTTGTACGTTGAGACATTTGCGCCATTAAGTTTAAAACTAACCGTTAAAGTTTCGCTAAAGAGTGGGTAAACGGTGGACGCAGAAAAAGGAGGCAAGCGGCGGCGGGGTGGGCGAGTCCCTGCCGTGACGTCAAATCGGCTCGACCGCAGCGATGCCAGTCACGGGACCAATTATGCCTCTACAAAAAACTTTCGAGCCCTCGCACGGCTTGAACGTGAAATGAGCACTTTGTACATTGTCGAACACAGACAGTAAATAAAAGAAAAAAAGAAAAACAAAGCGCCGGCATGGTTCTGTGGTGACATACTAGGATCTCACATATAGCACCATGTTCGGGTACGACTGCCTCCAGGACAGTCTTTCTTCGTTTTCTTTTTCAAATGATTTCGAGCGATAGGGCCTACAAGGACACAAATGGCGGCAGATAACTAAGACGCTAAGAAAACACCTTGTAATCTCATAACCACATTTGCACTTACCTATAGTGCAGGAAACAGACAACATCGCACCCAATCACTAAGCCGTTTGCGTGCGTGACGGAAGGTTTGCAGTTTTTTACGACGAGGTTTTACTGCGACCTGCCTTCATTCAAGTTTCACCACTCGATCGTCACTGAAAATTGTTGGTCTGGCGACCAGTTTTGCAGTTCGACCGGCTCTCGTGCCTTGAACCCCCTCCCTTTCCACCTTGTCTTTTTCTAATAAAATTTCAACATGAACGTAGAGATCAAGAACGAGCGATCCAGTTAATGGATAATGCTAGCGATTTTGGATCATGCGACCACTTTCATATAGCAGCTTCATCAAGTTGATGTTACACCGTGAGCAAGTTTTTGATAGCCTAACTTTTCGGGGTAACTTAGCTTCGGAGAAGTGTTGGTCATGACATGGAGTTCATAAGGAAAGACAGCAGCTGCCTTTCTTCAAGACCACGTTCACAAAAAAAACTAATCTCTTTACTGAAAAAGTAAACTATATAGGTTCTAGCCTACATTCCCTGCCACCCCGTCTACGTTCCCAATATTTTTGAGCAATACACTAACAATACTGTAACGAAGAAAGAAGTCACGGCTACGCAATACAAGTACAAGTTAGAGGAGATACATCGCGTTACCCATAACGCTGCGTGAATATGACAGTTGTGAATATGACAGTTGCTTTGAAGAGGAAACGCTTTTGAAAGCGTGGCGAGGACTTGATAAGAGTAACATATTTATTTTTAAAATCAAAGTTTTATTTTTATTTTTTAAGTGAACTGAAAAGAGCCAATAAAAGATATTGATAAAATGGCACTGCTTAAAGCACTCTGTCGGATGTCGAGTAGGTACGAGATTTCATGTACATATAATGCATTATTATGAACAGCTCCAAAGACGATTGGCTGAAGTATTGGACGTATTTTTCGAATGTTATGCATTTAGAAAACATAACTTTGCCGTCCCATATTTGAAGTATGGTACATGATGAGCGCCGCTTCATCCCTTCAGCAACAACGCACTCTCAACATTTTAAATTCTTGTGAGCACAATGTGTTCTCTTACAATGAACTGGCCGCTAGAACTGTTATTTATCGAACATCTAAAAATCGGCAACCAATGGGCTAACACAGCATTTGGACGGACATCCGAACGTACATGCAAAGTGTCCCAACGCAACTCCACCCTTGCTTTTCATGGCAGGAGCCTTGTTTTCTCGTTTTCTTTAGGGGGTGCCAGCAATTTTTTTAGCGTCATCAGAAACCGCTGCCTATCGATTGTCAAGGCTCCCGAAAACATGCAAGGCATTTATAACGCGAAGCACGCGGCATGGAATTGACAATTCTCAAAGTCAGCTAGAAACATCTCCTACTTGCCTCTACAAGTGATGTCATATGCCGAAATCACTGCGGCATAAACCAACCCAAAGGCCACGGCCATTGCCTGATTTGAAGGGACACTAAAGAGCAAAGCCATTTATCGCATACTGGTAAAGTACAATTAGGCAATCCCGAGAGCTAGAGTTACTGTATATGCTATCTATAAAGTAACAACACGACGCTTAGTGAACAAGAAAACGTGCAAAAAGAAAATGTGGGTGGAGACGCCACCTTGATATTTCCGCACGAAACAACGGGACGCCACAGATATTGAAGGCGTCTGCTAGTTCATACGTTACTTGCAATCAATAAAAATGTACATCGTCAATTGTGGGTGCCACCACCTTGCAAAAAATATCAGGGAATTTGACAAAAATACGGAAATGCCAAGAAATGTCACAAAAATACAAGAAATGCATTTTGAAATTTCCTTTGGCACGTGAAGAATCTTTGTCACGAAATTCAAAAATGAAACATTAACCCTAATTTTATATACTATTAATAAACTCGCAATAGTCCAAGACACGTCATTACAGTTCTCAGAGTAAATTTTGTCGAACTAAACGAAGCCACTGTTTCTTTTTAGTGTTCATTAAACCTGCGTAGCTATGGTCGGTGCTATCGTACTGACTGTAAGCCGTACGCTTGACGAAAAAAAAAAGCTGAAAGTCAATAAAAGCGCAGAGGAAGTGTCGCCTAATCTTGTCCACCTGCCATCATGCTCCCTGCGTAGAATTTTTAAGCGTTTCGCGGCATTCTATTATTGAGGCAACAAGCTCTTTTAATGAAGGCATTTCTGGATTACTTGGAAAAACGCTACAGTGGTAAAGATAAAATGATAAAGATAAAATTGAAGTGCAAAGCACTGAGCTGATCTGCACATACTGCATCTGACCCTTTAGATGCGAAGCAGCTCTGACTAGACTGTCCATCCGTGTTTCCGTGCCAAAGCGCCCCACAAAGTTCCCCCCGCTTCGCTGTTTGAACAATCCCAAGTAGGTCAAGTCGTACATGCGCGTTGACGTCACTCTCTTCCTCACCCGCAGCAGCTGCCGGCTCCTCCCAACACACATAGGTTGCGTTGCTCCTGCACCTGCTCGCAACGCACTTCTCGCTTCACCCTCTCCACCACCCATAACGCTCGACCTCACGTCGAGGGGAAACACTCTTTCGGATAATTTATCTGCGATAAAACTTACACTGAACCCTATCCGTCTCACGTGTCTTTGCGTTTCAAGTGAACGTTTACTCGAGTAAAAGCTACACCGAGTTTTACTTCAAACCTGTCTAGCAGCACCCGCGTTGACGCCCGTTTAACCGGGCGAACGGTGTGTGCACCGCTGCTGCTTCACATCCCATCATGGTTCCCTTCGCAGCGATTGAACATTTCTGTTTTTCAATGAGCTCTTGTTTTTAGCCAGAGGAATCCTGTTCGAGAGGCTGCACTGACTTCTTGACCAAAGTATCATTTCTTAGACGCGGCCCACGCGCACCGGCTGGAGCTACATTAATAAAACGTACATACACAACATTAAATTAAAGATACGCTTCGAAAGTTTCAAAAACTATAATACTAAGGCGAGGATGCATTGATCAGTGTCTCTGCACTATGGCACTGAACAAATGACGCGTCTGCACGTTAAAGCCTGCTCAGTCCTTTAAATGCCGTCTTCATTCACTATGGCATGCACAGTTGACTGATAAAACTGATACCACTATGATGTTCGAACTCCGGCCTCTTTACGAAAAACCAGCAGCGCAATTCACTGAAGCTTCTTCAAGGTTTCAATATGCAATAGCTAGCCGCATCATATCACGGGGGGCATTGCGGTTCCTTAGACCAATAACATATCGCAGTTTCCTGCGAAAGTAAGTTCGCCTACTTACACGTACGTTGCCACTCGCCTGCAGGGCTGCAAGTTCCTCGTCTTCGGCACTTCGGCCCTGAAAGTACACGTGTTACCGGCGCGAAATGAGCGAAAGGGACTATTTCTGGTGACACGCACTAGCCTATCTTCAAGAATTTGATATAGGCGAGGTAATTTTCAATAAAAGTATATGATAGGAAGCATATTGGTACAGCTGCATGTATCTATATAAAGTCAAGCATTTCGGCCATACTACGGAAAAAAGCTATTTCTGACGCAACTGCCTTATAGATGGCACTATACGATAATATATTTTACCATACTCAGCAAGTATCGGCCGAAATTTGAAAAATTACCAAGTATTGTCATATAATATTTGTTTACGTTTTGTTTATTAGCTTGCAACGTTAGAATGTAGATATAGACATTATAAAGTATGATTCATCACACATAATCGAAAGATCGCGAAAACAGAGAAACTGAAAAACATTCATGGGGAAATAAACCCAACATCAAAGAAAGCTTCCTAGCACAACCTTCTCCTGAACTGATCAAAGGGGCCTCAGCGTCGCCTTTTGCGATGGTCTTTTCTTCTAGACCACCACTTTGCTTCCGGACAAATTCTGTTCTCTGCCCTTCTTGACACAACAGCAGTTGGTAAAGCATACGGGGTATTTTACATAAAAAAAGAAGTGGCGGAGTAGTCAATGGGCCGAATCCACTTGCATTTCACGCGGGTGTTGCGATAATCACGACCGGAGCCTCCCTAAGGCCGAACCACACGCACGTTAGTTGAGTGGAAGCAGAGGCACGTAAGCCTGCACAGATCGGGCGTGACCCGCGAGAAAGGGCAATTTTCGCCCACACACTACGCTCGCAGGCGTACGGCGGTGCACGCTCACTCCAAACAGGCAGGAATAGTTATAGGTGGCACTTCGTACTCAGCTTTGCCTTTTTTGGGGGGGTTGTGTGTATAAACGAAACTCCAAGACATATTGAGCGCTAACAGACAGGGACGTAAGAGAGACGACAACACTATGCGCTAACTTCAATTTTACTACTAGGGAAGACCAGCCTATTCATCTGTGCACGGTGGCACCACCAGTCCACTCAATAATGAACTAGGAAAGCCTTAGCTGTCCGAAAGGTCGATTAATGGTGCACACACAAACGTGACCTTTTAGATCGGGAGAGGCCTTTTCAGGTTGACTATTGGGTGAACTGGTGGCGCCACGGTGCACGGATAAATAAAATATTGCTTCCCGGTTGAAGTTAGCGAAAAGTGTTGTCGACTCCCTTACGTCCCTGTCTGTTAGCGCTCAATATGTCTTCGAGTCAGTACTGAGCTGTTTATGAGATTCAAAATGCTTCATATCCACTTCGCTTTCTGTAAGTAGAGCTGATGCCAGACAAAGACATATCACAGCACCTAGGAGGGCAAGGTAAACCTAAGTGCATACACGAATGCAGGGCACATCGCTGCTGCGCCTTCGACGTGTACTGCACCACTAGCAAGTGTGGCAAATCCACAAAGACCTGAGCTCAGGGAATGCTGCTTCCATGTACCGCTGTCCATTGATCAAGCTGATGCTGCTAAGAACCAGTTTGCACAACGAAGAACAGCCAGACGAACACGAGCAGACGCTGTGATGTATACGATGCACCATGCGAAACAGAGTGAATGGTACTTGTGAATATAATATCATGGAGTGAATTGCGCTGTATATATATAAGGAGAGCTTGAAAATGAATGCACATGTTCGTGAGCACACTTTCGGGCAAACTTGTTGAGGGCATAGAGGGCACAACGTGGCAATCTACTACTGGTGGCTGTCCGGCCCAGATCAAGGAGACACCCCCAGCCTCTGCAAAAAAATTCAGTTCACGCCTCTGGGCGGTCTGGCTGGGTCATATTTGGGACACATCAAGCTACACACAAACGGTAAAAGGAAGCCTGCGGCACTAGGACATGTAACATACAACGTTGCAATTACACATGTCACAGTACAAAGTACACAGCTAGAAACCATTTCACCCTTAATTTTTCAGTCCGCTAAAGGTCACGCCATAAATAGTTGGACAACAGCGACATTTGCACCAATCAGGGCTGCAATGTTGGTGCGCTAAACTCACAATAAAATATATTAGGCGCGATCAATATCAGTTTCATTTCGGTGTCATGTGTCATCGAACGTGTCACAAGGTCTAATGATAAATAAATAAAATATAGAAATAAGAAAGACAATAATACTAATAATTGTCAGCGTTTAGCCTCTGAAACCACCATAATATTATAAGAGATGCCGTAGTGGTGGGCTGTGGAAATTTGAACCGCCTGCAGCTCTTTAAAGTGTACCTAAATCTTCTTAGCACACCTGCCTTAAAGATTTTCGCCTCCATCGGAAATTCGGCCGCCACGGCCGATATTGAATCCGCGACCTGCTGTTCAGCAGCCGGACACTGTAACCACAAGACAGCTGCAGCGCCGGTCAAAAGAAAACGAAGAAAGTTGAGCAGAGGTTGCAATAAAGGGCTATAACATTCAAATGACACCATTTCTTTTTAAATTTACTGCGGCATAAACTTTAGGAAATTAGGAGACCTTAAAGCTTAGCCTTTAGGAGTTGCCACGCGATAGCGACATCCTACATGTCCCTAGAGCATACTTCAAACAGTACACGCTACATGAAACCTTTTCGAATTTGCTGTGCACCCATCACACGGCCTTGTCGAATAGGCGCAGTAGCGTGTGTGCCTTTTGTAGTGGGGTACCGGCTTTAAACCATGGAGCTATTATGATAATTACATATTCTGGTAATCTTTCTGCTATACCTCCATCATTCTAAATCTGAACAGTAAATTTTAAAGCCACTCAACTCTTGGCCAATCCCCCACAGTGGGTATGCGCCACTAACAATAGGTGAACAACAACAACAACAACAACTACATATTCTGAAGCCCGTTGGCAATGGACACTTGTACCATGCATTATTACTACTGCAATATTTCATGCTGCACTGCGAAGAATATATACTGGAAGCGTGCGTTCGTGAAGAATGAAAGCTACTTTCACTGCATTTCCAAGCAGAGGAATCTCTTTTCACTGTTTTCACAAGCACAGGTTTTGCGGTGTGCCACACCTCTGCTTGCCACACAAACGACTTGGGTTCAATCCCCACTAGGGCCCCAACAACCCTGGTTCAGTCCTCACTGTGTTCCATGGTAGTTTCATGATTTCTTTATTTTATTGGCAACGTTCTCGCTTTTTGAGTCGCGCGTAAGATGATTTTTCGCTCACAACCAACGAGCCCGGCACCGGTAATTTTTTCCGAAACGAGCACTTTAACAGTAACGCGTTCAAATGTGAGATGTGCCGCTCATATATGTGTAATGTGTGCGGACCACTACAAGTATTATGTAGCCTCGAAAATTTTAATGAGACTCTCACTTGAGAAACGACGCATAAGGTTCATTAGAAGCGAAAGAAGCTAGAGAAGGCACAGAACAGCTTACACGACTAGCGGCAGCGTCACTTCAAGCACTTGCATCAACACTCCGTGGCGTCATGTATTCATGCAGTGTCAGCTTGACCTCACGTGGATGGTGTTCGACTGCTGTCCCAAACGTCGCGGGATCGAATTCAGGCAGCAGCGGCCGCATTTTCAATAGGGCTGAGAACGCAAGGGGCCCGTGCGCTTACTTTTAGGTGCACGTTAAAGAACCTTAGGTTACCTACATTTTCACAACTACCCGTATACGGTACCCCACATAAATATTACAGTGATTTTCGGACGTCAAACGCGATGTGTAATACTTTAGTAAAACGTAAGATTAAACATCATAAATTCTGGAAAAATTTCCAGGTGAAAGAAATTATTCTGGAATTCATGAAATCGCAACAATGTGCAAACATCTACAAGCGCAGGGTTCCCCTTCATGGATGGAATGCGAAAATTTATCTGTACGCCCCTCCTCTCCTAATTATTAGTACGAGGCAAGCTTTCTAACCACCTCCTCTAAGGAGACTAATGGGGGCAGCTGCCTTCATGCAAACGGTGCTTTATAGCAGAAGTTCGCTCGAACCACTGGAAGGTATGGTTTTTATTCGAATAATACATCATGGAAAAGTTTTGTTAATTGTTTACCTCAGTGCCTCTTGAACAGTACCAAATACACCGAAAATGAATCTCGAGTTTGAACAAGGCGGACCCCTGTGCCCGTGGGTTAAGATTTGAGTGCACGTTAAAAAACGCCGGGTGGTCAAAATTTCTGGAGCCCTCCACTAAGGCGTCTTTCATAACCATATGGTGGTTTGAGGACGTGAAACCCTACATATAAATCCCATAAATAGGACCCATGTGGTGCTGCACAGATACGAGTGCCGGTGATGGGCACGCACTAACCGACAGCGTGATGCTCTTTGCTCGTGATCCGCTGCAGACGCTACTGATGCCCTCCTTCTTTGTGCGTGATGGCGGCGAGGCTGAAGTTGGTGACCGCTTGCTCTGGAAATAGGGAAAAACCAAAGGAACATAAGCACCTTTGAAATCATTTCCTGCTAAACACAAAATCCTTGCCAGGATGTGTTACGTGCAGCGCTTCTTCATCTTACTGACCCTAAAAGCCCTAAGCAAGGCCGATACATGAGGAGAAGAATTTTAAAAAATCAGTGTGTCATAAGAAATGACACAATCTAACATGAGGTGGTGCGATACGAATGAAAAAATGGATCCTATATATCTTCGCTGAAAAGTGAACTATTGTAAAAAAAGAAAGAGAGCCAAAATTTAGGGACATTTGTGGTGTGCGAGCTACTAATTTTAACTCTCCTCGCTCTCAAAAAGCCTACGATACGTCAGTACGTATACCTAATACAAGGCAATCATTACTATTATAACAGAAAATAGTATAAATGTGTCACATGAGTACGTTTTAGGTACTCTTGCAATTTCATCTGCTCAGTGACGAATAATATAGTTGTTTACGGAAACGTAAATATTTGGAAATCTCGTAACCTTCCAAAAAGCTTACTTGACGTGAGCTGGTCACCGAAAAAAGTAGCATATCTAAATAACCCCACACGTAGAATGCAACACCTTATAACCACTGCACAAAGTATCATAATTCTAGGTGAACTTTACACGACGAGGTGATGTCGGGTTCATATTTTTTTTATGCTTGCTGCAGCCATATTCAAAATATAGTGCATGTCTGGGCTTGCCCGCAGTGGACGTCAAGCAGGATTGAAGCACTCAGCCCCCAAGGCCTACTAATAAAGGTGTAATAAATAAACGAATACACACATCAGATTACTCCTCTCCGTGGGGAAAGTGGCCACTCTTTTTTACTTGTTACCTCTCTATCGTTTAGGCATGATGACACCACCCCTGTGCATTAAATTTTGAAACGTTCGAAACCCCGATAAAAACACTTCACTCTCTTCATGCTACAAGAATCTGGTTTGAAATGCCCCACCAATCCATGTCACTAAACTACTCTTACAAAGTTCACGCATAGATTTAACCTTGACCAATAATTTACATAAAGTCGTAACCGAAATAAACTTCATACAGTAGCTGCAATAATCACTTACAATGCGAAATGATGAAAATAAATGCTTCTCTTCACCGTCGCTGAATGAAATGACTCCTGAACCTTTTGTAATTGTTGTTTCACGAAAGCATTATTTACGCTTCTGCACAATGAAGAATATCGATGTCACGAAGCAGTACGAATGGCGCGGCTGCTTACGTCTACAAGAATGAAATAAGTCTCCTGTGGCTACATGACGCGCATGTTAAGTAAGACGTAAACTTTTACGTAACTTTCCGCTTTTTTTTTTTGCAAGCGATATCCCACCTTTGACTTGCCGTGTGGCCTCTCAAGCTTGGGACTCTTCGGTACCACATCGGCCAGAGTGCGGTCAACCGGTTTTGATGTCGCTTCGTCATTCTGCAATATCCGAAACCGTTGCAAAACAAACATAATTAGGCTGTGGGCAGTGCAACCCGTTCTGATTCAGTTCCGAAATAAGACACACTGCCAATGAAACGTTCATACAGACTACAACAAAACCTTGTCCACCATTCAAGCATATGCAACACATGCATGCTAGCGATGGGAGAGCTTTTCCATACGTTTGCCCTCTGCTCATGTTTTGGCTTGACTTGCGCTTAGGCACGGTGTAAGAATAAGTTAGGTGCTGACTAATGTTGGTGCTAACACTCGCCGCTCCCCGTAAGGACAGGGTGCGGGCAGATTGTGTTCGCCAATGACCTTCAGCTACAAGTAGTTTTCGTCACGAGAGAAGGGGAGGGTGGTATAGTGACTCTTAGGTGAAAAGAAGAGAAAAGTGAGCTCCGTAACTGTCTCTTAGGTGGAGGACACCGCAACAGTAGCTCTCGGCGGATGGGGGTAAGGGGGGAGGGGTAAAAGATAGGACTAAAAGGTACAGAGATAGAGAAAGTGGAAGGAGAGAGCGAGGGGCAGAGACAGCCACATACGGAAGTAAGGAGAAGATAGGAAAGATGGACACGGTCACAGGAGTCCGAGGACGGGGCACCACTCGGCGAGAGCTCTTGTCTGCGTCAGGTGATGGCATAGGGCGAGCCAGTCGGCCAGAGCTGCGCTGTCGTTGGAGATCGCGGGGGCACAACTGGTCGGCACGAAATGCAGCAAGCGAGTAATCACGAGAGTTTAAATAGCGCGACTGTATGGGGCGCTAGGTATTTGCGCAGGGCTCATTCCGAAATTTGCGCGCGAAAAAACATCTTCCTGAAAGCTTTGTGTGCAAAAACGGAGCATAGGAGTTTGTGATTTACAAACACGTTGCCCTGTGCTTGTGAGCCCATTCAGTGGATTCGGATTCAGCTCGCACAGAATATGACAAGTGAAGATCATTGGGGGTGGCCATAATCACGCAGGGGAGCAAAACAGACGGAGAATCATTATGCTGACAATTTTCTTAATTCACATTTATTCATTCCTTATATTTATTCATGCTGCGGCCCCTCATGTGCTATGGCTGTAGTGGCGATAACATCACATGTCAAACGCAGACAACGAATTAGCTCAACGGTGAGGCGCGAACAAACCCAGATAAAGCCTTCTAAAGAGGAACTGTTTCAAAAAAGTACCTATGCTTGTACAAATCAGTTCTAGACTTAAGCGCCAAAGAATAAGAATATTCGACCTACGAGTAGAGATAGGTGAAATTTAAAGTACTGATTCAAGTAGCACAATGTGGGGACTCGATCAAGACATGCATGAGCTTTAGGTTTTGGTTGTGGCGACGAGTTGCCGGAAGGGTGAGACATTGAAAAAGGCTGAGAAATGTCTATCGTATCGATGGTAGCTAAAACAAAGAGCTTCTTTTTTAACGGGCTCAGTCCTGTTAATAACGTTTTAATGAAATGTATTCCAAACAATAAACGCATAACTCACCCTTCCACTGCTACACTCCCGTCCTATTTCACCTCACAATGTAAACCTGGAAAAAGACACTAAAACGTGCACAAAAGAGAAAAAATTCTGAGATGCAGAAAAAGAGACTGTGACACAGAACCACATCCGTGTCACTGTACCTTATACAGACTCTTTTTTTTTTCTCGATGATTCAGTGTCCTCGTAGGGTTAAGAATGTACAGCATTGAGCACTGTTAGGGTGAGCATGCTAGCGCGTGGCGCACAGTATAACCAGCACCGCGTAACACCCATCATTGGAAACATTGTACATGCGCAGCATGGGCTCGGTGATATACACTCTTTCCACCACTCCCACCACGTCATTCATACGCATGTTCGTTGTCTGCTAGCCACATTTTTGTAGGCTAAGCTAGCGTGCCATGCATTCTAAGGCCCATCTCAATTTCAGTTTTGCCCATGAGTTCTGAAATGAGTACAAAACACTTTACATTTGCACTAATTATTCAAGAGAATTGGCAAGAAGCAAATAATCTTAAAAGCAGCATGCACCAGCTTAACAGACAAAATGCGTCTAGCATACGATGAACAGGCGTATACATGACGTGTTGCGTGTGGTGGAAAGTGTGTATCACCAAGCGCAAGCTGCGCATGCGCAGTGTTTCTGACGATGGGTATTACGCGGCGCTCGTAGTTCTGCGCGCCACATGCTCGCGTGTTCACACTAACAGTGCTCACCACTGTAGAAACGTGCCCAACAAGCAACACTCTCGAGTATGTACCCCAACGAATACTGTGCTCTTGCGAACGCGAAATTTCGTCGACAGACATTACTGCTCCGGCCAATGTGAAAATGATAAAAAGCAGAGTATATAATCATCTAAACCAATCGCTACTACTAAAAGCTTAAAGTACGCGTAACCACGAACTACCGAGCTGCGAATAGGGCGTACCTCGGTCTCCGTTTTCGCATCGCAGGGATACTGTGTGTGTGACATAGATCATCTGGTGGAAACGGCCCTGGCACCGCCTGCCTCGGTGCAGTCGCGAAACCCTGCTTGTCTTCAAGAGGTGCGCTCCAGAGCGGCTAACGGTGGCGTGTGCCCAAGCGTCAGGAATCGGCGTGCTATTATTTCGAGCACGCTCGAGCAGCACTGCTCTCAAACGAACACCCGCGGCCTGTCTTCGTCTTCTTACTCAATCTCAACGCGACACGGGCAGTGTCTTGTTGTTGTTGTTGTTGTTGTTGTTGTTCTCCTATTGTTAGTGGCGCATACCCACTGTGGGGGACTGGCCAAGAATCGAGCAGTGTCTTGTCTTGTCTTGTCGCCTGGGATATCTTGGCTCATACCCACATAGGGGATTGGCCACACTGTACCTCATAATAGATATTTTTTTACAACGCTTGCTAAAAAAAGGAACAGAAATTAGATAGGAACAATAATAATACTCCTTTAAAAAAACGTGAAAAGGTGCAGAAGAATGCAATAAACCAGAATATATAAAACAAATTAACAAGAATGAGAAAGGGGGACAAAGAATTGGATATATCTGGCAGTACCACTAGCAGCGTACCCTTCCGGCTGCCTGAATGAATTTATGTAGCGCTGACAGAATAGCACTGCGGCCCACACCCAACTGACTGGCTCCAAACGATAATAGGGTGGATGTATTGACTGGCAATCCGAGCATACCAATACGTCTTTCAAGAATTATTCGCCGCAGAGAGGCGAAGCGGCGGCATGTGAGAAGAAAGTGATCTATTGTTTCTGGTTCATTGCAAACTGCACATAGGTTAGTTAATGAAAATCCTGATTTGTTGAGATAAAAATTTAACCAAGGAACTCTACAGCGAAAGCTTGTGAGGGTCACCTCACATTAACGGGAAAGGCATTTTGCGGTGTTCCATGTGAATTGCAAGTGCCGAAATTCTTTAGATTGTAGGAGAGACGTTTCGTTGATCTTTAAGATTAACAGGCGTTTGACTCGTTTGGCAGTAATAAAAGGAAACTGAGGGGCTACTAGCACGACCGGGAAATTTAAAGATGCTGAAGTGAGCAAATCAGCAATTTCATTTAGTACAATTCCAGCATGCCCGGGGACTCAAATAAACCGAACTTCTGATAGGTTATGCGGTACGAGAGACCAAAATATCCTGAGAAGAGGAGACTGCTTTGCGGACGTTAGATGTGTACATACAGACAAAGCATCCGAAACAATAATAGCTTTTGATTGCTGATAATTCAGTTTTCGAATAACCAATGTAATAGCCAGGAATTCTGCGAGATAAATTGTTGTAAAGTCAGGCAATCGGAGCGCGAAAGACCAATTAAGCTGATGTGAAAAAATACCTACTCCAGCCTTCTGAAGATTTTGCGTTGCATCTGTCGAAATTACTACGTATTTAGGAAAATGACTGAGATGGTCTTGAAGGAGGCTCTCTATAACATGCTTTGGAAGTAACTTGGCATTTTTCGGAAAAATATCATCGAAAATTAAGTCAGCTGGCATTGAGCGTTGGGTTTGGGGAGTTAAATGCTGGAGGGAAACGTGAAGATTTGATAACAGAGACTCGACGAAAATGACTCGGGGTCTTTGATAACGAAACCACGGGCGCTGAAAGAAAGAAACTTGATGTTTGATGAAAACTGTCAGTGAACAGAAGAGGGGCGCATCGTAAAGTTTTAAAAATGTTTTCACAGTAGCTTCCCAATAAAGCACGCTATTCGCGACACACCTAGGTAGCCCGAGACACAGCTGCAGAGCTTGCCTTTTTAGCAATATAAGAGGTCTTCATTTGTACTCAGCACTTCCGGAAAACAGAACGCAACCAAACTCCAGAATTGGGCGTACGTAAAGTTTGTATATCATAAGTTACGTATCCCTGCGCATCCCTGAATTCTTATTGCAAAACCGGCGTAGCAATCCTAGGGCGCTTTCTGCTTTACGGGTGTTTGATTCTATTTGTTGCTGCCAGTTTAAATTTTCCACGTAAACAATGCCAAGATACTTTAGCGCTGTTACTTGTGGAATAGGATCATTTCGATAATGCAGTGAAAGAAGTACGGGAACGGATAGAGGGAATACAAGCAGAGCACATTTGCTAACATTAAGTGAAAAAGACAGCCCGCCAAGCCATACCTCAAGCTCACTCAAATATGACTGTAAGATTTGATACAGACTATTGATATCTCGGGATGACGAGAAAAAAGCAATATCATCGGCATAGACGTAAAGAGGAACATTTTTATGAACGGGAATGGATGATAATATTGTTACGCACAAGGCATGCGTAACATTATATTAAATAAAAGAGGTTACAGGACTGATCCTTGCGGAACACCTCTTGTTTGCTTATATGAGGCAGAAGTAATTCCCTCGTGGCAACAAAAGAATTGTCTTTGAAAGAGAAACTCCTGAACCCAAGATATAATGTACATGGACCTCACAGTCCACTAATCTTGAAATTAATGTACTGTGTTCTACACTATCGCAGGCTTTTGCGATACCTAGCGTGGCTAATGCAGAAAGATCACCAGGTACTTTTGCAAGGCGAATTCGGCTTTCCAAATCAACATGAGCTGATCATACAGAGCACCCCTTTCTAAATCCTACATGCCTTGGTGAAAGGATGTCCTGACGAGTGATGAATTCACTAAGCCTTCTATGAAGAATTCTTTCAATTATTTTAACTAGGTTTGAAGTAAGCGAAATTGGCCAAATGTTATCCAGGACATATCCGAGGCTTGGATTTTTTCGCAGCAACACAACTTTAGCAATTTTCTATGCGCTTGGAATCGATGTGTGCTGTAAGGAGCACTTAACAATATTCAAAAGCTCATCGGGATGGGAATTAAATATCAATTTAATCATTTTTAATCAGTTTGTAATCTGATTAAATTTAATCAGTTTGTAATCTGATCTGGACAGGGAGCCGCTTGCTTTACATTTAGTATGATATCTGCCGGTTCCGCCATAGTGACTTCCCAAAAGTCCGAGGTTGCGCTTTGGAATGTCACTGGTCTCAAGCATGACGAAACGAAACGCGCTTCAAGTCCTTTTGCGATGCCCTCTAACAAATCTGTTGTCTCTTTAGGAGACAGCACTACTGAATGCGAATATGCTGGTACCTGCGTCAATTTTTTGTTCCGTAGAAACCTGTACAGGGCAGATCTTTTATCAGGTTTTGATAAACGCGAATGTAAGTCAGAATTGTGTTTATTTTTAGCTATAGCAACTGTACGTTTAAACAGCGCTGCGTGGAATTCATAGTCAACCCAATTTTTCGGAGTATGGTTGTAGCGTAAACGTTTCCAAGCAGCCTTACGTCGCCTATACGCAAGCGTACAATCTTCATTCCACCAAGCTGAATTTGACGGTGTGCTGCCGTACTTAACAGAAAACTGTGCCGGCTGGACAGAGTCACTTAGACACGCTACTACTGAAGCAGCTCGTTGCTGTCCGACGCGTCCTCTCAATGACGAAAGCGCGGAGTTTAAAACAGTTTTATAAGTTTTATAGTTGATGAACCGTTGTTGCCGGATAGCAGAGGTAAGTTGTTGTAGCATTATTTCATAGGTAATCGGTACATGATCACTGCTCGTTCCATTATCAAACGTTTCCCACGATGAAATCATAAACTGGCCACACGAAAATGCTAGGTCCAATGTTGATGAGCTTATCCCGCGTAGAAAGGTAACTTGTCCAGTTATTATTATTATCCCGCAACTAATTCCACAATCTTTTGCCACAGCCATCTGTTTTAAACCCCCAAGAAGTGTGATGCGAGTTAAAATCCCCAGCCACGAAAATTGAATTTGACGAACAATTCTTGATAACACAATCTATATGATCTGTGCGTCCTACTCCATTCGGAAAGTACGCATTAATCACTGTAATCCTGTTGGAGTCAGGTAACGAACAATCTATTTCTAACAATTCACAATCGGGACAAAAATGTTCAAAAGTTACAGTAACATGATGACACATTTTTGAAGATATTAGGGTCAATAATCCACCTCCTCTACCTGGCCGATCCAGTCTGAAAGTTCGAAAATATTTCATAGTAAATGTTTGGTTTACTGAAAGCTAAGACTCTTGAAGTAAAATTATATTAGGATTTCTTTGCTGTATGAGATAAATAAGATCTATGTGCGCAGAAGATACGGAACGACAATTCCGCTGGAGAACTTTTACAGGTGCTATGATGGACCTAATATAGTTGACTTGACTGCAAAACACAAAATGTCCTGCTCGTTGTTGGTATCAGTAGTAACTTTTTTTTGGTTTCGACATTGGCAAACTGGTTGGAGACAATGGAGCATTGCGTTGTTTATGAATGATATTACCAAGCCTCATGTCACCAAACGACCCATTGGGCCCTACAGGGGTCGGCGACGGAGCGCTTACGAGCGTTTCTGGGGTAACATCTTCTTGACGCCGATTATTTTGTTCATTGTCGAGATGCTAAGCTTCACCCTGGACCGTGAAAGTGTGTGCAGCGAAGGAGGGAATAAGGCTGTTTAATTTGGCGGCGAGCATCTCGGTCAGACTTTCAGCAAAGGTGTTGAAAAGCCATTTCATAATCATCGGCATGGCCTTATCTATCGCTGCTGACTCTGCGGAAGCGACCGTCGCTTCAATTGACTCACACTGGCGTGATGTAGCAGCAGCAAACCCCACTTCGCGCTCTTTAATGAAGGATTATGCCTCAGACCGAGAACAACGGCGTTTCTCCATTATATCTGGAGCTTTTGTTTCATGTTCTCGAGCAGGGCAGCTATTGTCCGTGGCTGTGTGTGCTCCATCACATAGGCAACACCTGCAGTTGCCTACCTCACAATTTGATGCGGCATGTAGCCCACCGCAATTCGCACATCTCAATGAGGACCTGCAAGCATTAGCGCTATGTCCAAATCACCAGCAGTTACGGCATTGCATTGGGTGAGGTGTCAATGCCTCTACACGGAATAGATAAGGCCAGGCCTTCAACTCAGAGGATCGTGTGAGACCAGCAAAGGTAACGATGACGCTTCCAGTAGGGACTCGCGTATCACCTACAGGTCTGGTGCATATGTAGACAGATATCACGCCAGCCGGAGAGACCATCTTTAGGAATGCTTCAGGACTAATGTTAGTTGGAACACCACGAACACTGCCCTTCACGCAAGCAAAATGAGGGGGGATAAAAGCGCTAACAGCAATGAACGCAAATCTCGTGGCGGCCAGTAAGTCTTTTAAGCATCGAATATTTGAAGACCTGCATAGTATGCCAGTCTTGCCGAAACGCTTCACCTCCGTGATGTCCAGAAAATGACCGCTTATGTGGCGAAGTTCTTCTTGAAACACCTCCGTTTCACTCAACCGAATGGCTCCACCATCAGTGGGCACAAGCGCGACAGGCAAACTGCTTACGCCGTTATTGAGGAAACACTCCAGTGGTACCGATTCAGCAGGGCGACTGGCCAACCAGGGCGAACCCTGGCTGGGACCGTAGACCGGCATTGATGGCTCCTGAAAAAAAATCAGCAAAATAAATTCTACCGCTAATAAATAACCAAAGGCGATGAGTGTGGCCAATCCCCTCTCACAGGACGTGCAATCGAAAGCGCCAGCTACTGCAGGAACGGTCGACTGTCGGCGCTACGTCGTCACCATCTCCTGCTTGCTCTCCTGCTGCTTCGAACGAACGTGTGATTCCTCGCGAACGTGCTGTTCCTCGGGCAGTGCTAGAGCGAGCTTAATGTTGTTCTTTTCCACTGCACAAGGCACATACCACTTGGATGAGATTGTCCGAGTAGGAAGTGAATTTTTCCGATAATTTTGGCATTGTTCATTTCATAAGAGCGGTACGCAAATAATTATTTTTGTCAAGTGCTAATTTCCAGTTTGAAAATATGTAATTCGCGCACAATAGAACAACAGAACTGTTTAAGCGACTTCACCGCTTAGTGATGCTACTCTCACTCGTTAGTCCAAGAACGTTCCAGCCCAAAAATTCAGGACGGAGCAGTGGGAGAGGTCCCATGCCAGGGAGGAAAAGGGGGCCCAAGTGGCGCTCCAGGACCAGGGGCCAGTAACGAATTCATAGCCGGGGGGCGTGGTAGGTGGGATCGCCCCCCCCCCCCTCACCAGATCTTTGTCAGCATCCCTGCCCCTCACTTTAGTGCTTGTCGTTCACAGCCGATCAACAATTAAGACTAATGACTGGAACCACTGTGAACACTTATTAACAGTTTTTATGCTAAGAAGGCGTTCTTCTGCTAGTAAAAAAAAGTCATGACCATGTCCCCTCTTTTGTGTTACTTCAGACGAGCGCCCTCCCCTAAAATGAGTGGCTGTATCCGCCCCTGACAGGGGCCCCGCCCACCTGCTCCTTTAATAAACATCATTACGTAAAATAAGCATACATATGTAACCACCTTAGCATAGCATTATTGAAGCTAGGCTTCTTCAGAAGGCAGAGCACCGAACTGCATCATTACTTTTACAGAATAACTGACGCATATATTTTTAGGAAGGAACTCAAGGCTACCATTACCACTTGTGCATAGGCACAAAATGAATCTATGTATGATGAAAATTGCAAGCAAGTACTGTGATTTTTTAGCTAAGCGAGTCAGTAGAAATTAGAGAAATGAAAGGTTAACTCTAATTCTACACTATATGTTTAGAACACTTCTGAAGGTGTCTGCAAATAGTCCGTTGTTCTGCAGTAAACATGACACATTCATGACGTGAAGGAAAGCGCGTTCAAAAATATAAAACAATGGCATGAAAACTGACTCGCGAAGAAAAAAAATTCGGAAGACTAATTCCGAAATGTAGTACAAAAGATAATGTGTTGTTATTTCAAGCGAAAGTTGGCTGTGTAAGCATGAGAATATTGTTTGAATACTGCTGCTGGCGCTCAAGCGTTGTTCTAACACGAATGACAGTTTCGTGTATATACTAATAGGGAAAAAGCTAAACTCTAAAAAAAACATAAGGGTGAAAACTGCAGTGGTTATGAAGGCGGAACCGTTGGTAGCCTCACCAAAGCAGAAATATGGCCGTTGGTAAACACCGTCCCGCGGCATTAGGGAAGAGTGATACAAAGCATTTACTTCGCATGATGACGTGACCATATGCCATCATCATAGCGTCACAGATCGTAAAAACTTGCGGAGTCCTTAGGGCGCCGACAAATTTTGGCGTCACGTCATGTGACTCGACTCAACTGGAGACCAGTGACCTCAAGATACAGCGCTTGATCGTTGCGTGTGAAGCCACGGCCATGGTGTGCCTGCTCGCTTACACATGTGGAGCGAAGACAAGGAAAAGAATATGGCGGCTCTCGCCTTCCAGTCCTCTTAGGTGAGTGCAAAAAAAACACAGTGTGAGTTTTGTTCTTTTTTGAACACAACAGTATTAAAGAGCTCGTTTCGCAAAATTTCCGGTGTCAGCGATGTGACTTATGAACGAAAATTTATCAACTTGTGCAAATAAAATTATTAAAAATAATGATTAAAAATTTCAGGTCCAAGAGAGGATCGAACCCCGGCCATCTACTTGGCAAGCAGGTGTTCATAATTTACGAACCTCCTGTATACATGCATGACAATCCTTTATGTACAGTTTTTGATCGGTTTTTGAAATTAGCTTTTTCTTTTAACTTAAATATAGTCAACCATTTTATTTTTCTTGATATAATTGTTTTGCCACACCCCGCCACGGTGGTCTAGTGGCTAAGATACTCGGCTGCTGACCCGCAGGTCGCGGGATCAAATCCCGGCTGTGGCGGCTGCATTTCCGATGGAGGCGGAAATGTTGTAGGCCCGTGTACTCAGATTTGGGTGCACGTTAAAGCACCTCAGGTGGTCGAAACTTCCGGAGCCCTCCACTACGGCGTCTCTCATAATCACACAGTGGTTTTGGGACGTTAAACCCCACAAATCAATCAATCAAATCAATTGTTTTGCCACGTCCCATTTTCCAAGTTTTGTTATCGTCCCAAAACACTACACAATTCTCAGCGCAAACCGCGCCTGCAGTTTTCGAGAAGCTTCTGGACTGTAGTAGATCATTTCGGTAAGATCACACCTTCTCTGCGAACTGTACAGATTATTCTCGAACCTACGCCACCGCCAGCGATAACGCTAGAACATTCGACGGCAAGAGTATAAATGCCGACGCGCTTCGCCGCTCCTCAGTAGTTGATCGACGGCCGACGCTCCGTTCACTGCTATCTGTGCAAGACTGCTACTGTAATCGAACTTTCCGTTTACCGGGTACAGGTTCACCCAAATAATGAGTTAAATCCTAACATAAAGTCTCCTGTCTTCGGTCTCGTCACGACCCCGTGACATCTGGTGGAGGTGCTGGGTATCGATCCCAGTACCTCTCGCAGATGTCACGGGGTCGTGACGTGGCCGAAGAAGGGAGTCTTTATGTTGAGATTTTACCTACATAGATCATTTATCCCACAGACTTCGTAGTCCTACAGCGTTGCTCGAGAAATGTCATCCTTGGCATGGACTTCTTAAGCCTCCATAGTGCTGTCATCCACCTAAAAACAATGTCAATAACGTTATCCACAGAAGAAGCACTACCACCACGCACGCCATCAGGAAACCATGCCTTGAATGTGCTGGAAGAACAAGTCACCATTCCGCCTCGCTCAAGCGTCATTATTTCAGTCGGCGCTCCGAAATCACCTGACTTGGAAGGCGTCGTTGACGGCAGTCAGCATCTGTTGGTCACCCGAAATATTTGCGTCGCAAGAGGAACTGCAAAGCTTCGGGGAGGCAAAGCAACGGTTATGCTCACGAATTTCAGCAATGAGTACAAACATGTAAACAAAGGAACAATGGTCGCATACATCGAAGAAATTGTCGAAGCCACCAATGCTTTCGCCCTCGCCGATTCTGCGGAACCTGCTCAGAGGAACCAAGCTTTTCCATAGCTTTCGATGTCAATCCCAGACTTCTGAACCATAAGCAAGAACAGCTCAAGGCCTTGCTCCTGCACTACGAAGATTGCTTTTCGTCATCATCAAAACTTCGGCAGACCCCAGTCACGAAACATCGCATCATAACCGAAGAAAATGCCAGACCACTCCGTCAGAGTCTATACAAAGTTTCGACGTGAGAACGTGAGGCCATGAAGAGACAAGTTGATGAAATGCTGCGGGATGACATTATCCAGCCGTCCAAGAAACCATGGGCATCCCCCTTGGTGTTAGTGAATAAAAAAATGGCAGCATTTCCACGGAGTGAATGATGGAGAGTGGGGCGAAGAATTCGTCCGTCCATTCGTTCTTGCTTCCGTCCGTCTATGTGTCCGTCAGTGTGACCGTCCATGCGTCCATCAGCCCGTCCGTGCGTGCGTCTGTTCGTGCGTCCATCCCTGCGTTCGTCCATGCAGCCGCCCCTGCGTCCGTTCATGCGTCCTTTCATGCATCTGCCTATGTGTCCGTTCGTCCATCTATTCAACACTCCAAGTACCACCAACTCGCATCTTTTCATCATATATTCCCCATATGGAAGCACCGCCATCCAGCGGACATTCCAAGGACTAAACAAGAAGTGGCACACGCACACTTTCTTACGGCTTGCGCTTCGGGTCCACTTGCCACCTTTAACCACATCGAGTTCATACTATATACTAGTTCACTGTATTCATGGCACTGCGGCCGCACGCTCGCTAAACCTTTCGAAAACCAAGGAGGTTACGCCCAGCGAGTAGGACGTAGCAAACTTTTTCAGTCAGATAGTGCTTAATGTACATGCCAACGGCTGCTAATGGGAAATGAGAGGCGGAGAATTCGGCTTTTACTTTCTTACGGCTTGCGCTTCGTATCTACTTCCCATTTTTAACCACCTCGAGTTCATTCATGGTATATACAAGTTCATTGCATTCATGGCACTCTGGCTCAATGCTCGCTAAACCTTTCTAAAGCTAAGGAGGTTACACCCAGCGAGTATAACGTAGCAACCCTTTCTTGTCAGATAGTAGTCAATGTACATGCCAATGGCTGCGAATGGTGATCGCAGCCTGCGCGTTAACTAAAAGCCGAATGCTCCTGTCTCTCATTTTCCATTAGCAGCCATTGACATGTACATTGAGCACTATTTTTATTGTTCAACAACGCACAGAAGAAGTCTCTCACCAGCGCCACCTTGGAGGTCAAAATGTTATACTTGTTACATTCTACGGGGGACGAACGGGTGCCGCTATAAGGAGCTTCGCCCCTAAAAGCATGGGATCCTACGTTTCTGCCGTCGATTACCACTGCCTGAACAAAATCACAAGAAAGGACGTGTATCCTCTCCCACGAAGAGACGACGCACTTGATCGGCTCCATAACGCCAAGTACTTTTCGTCAATGGACCTCAAGACTGGTCATTGGCAAATCGATATCGACGAAAGAGACCGAAAGAAAACGGCGTTTGTAACACCGGACGGCCTCTTCGAGTTCAAGGTGATGGCCATCGGTCTTGGCTCAGCGCCTGCAACTTTTCAACGCGTTATGGATAGAGTACTAGCAGGATTGAAGTGGCAGACTTGCCTTGTGTACTTGGACGACGTTGTCATGTTTTTCTCGAGTTTCGACAAGCATCTTCGGCGCCTTGAAGCTGTGCTTCAAGCCATCAAGACGTCCGGACTCACACTGAAGCCAGAAAAGTGCAGATTTCCGTACGAGGAGCTCTTGTTTCTGGGGCACGTTATTAGCAAGTCTGGAGTTCGTCCCGATACACGCAAAAAAGCCGCCATCGCCGACTTCCCGCCGCCCACTGACAA
Source organism: Rhipicephalus annulatus (assembly GCA_013436015.1). Taxonomy (NCBI): domain Eukaryota; kingdom Metazoa; phylum Arthropoda; class Arachnida; order Ixodida; family Ixodidae; genus Rhipicephalus; species Rhipicephalus annulatus. The sequence continues at coordinate 284,445 of WOVY01000430.1, forward strand.
AAAGGCGGTGCGCCGATTTCTGGACCTGTGCGCCTATTATAGGCGGTTCGTAAAAAACTTCGCCCACATCGCCGATCCTCTCACTAACCTTACCAAGGCCGGCATGGAGTTCAAGTGGGAAACGCCGCAGGAACACGCTTTTCAGGAGCTTAAACATCGCCTCCAGACGCCTCCGTTACATGCCCATTTCTATGAATTCGCCGAGACAGAAATACACACTGACGCAAGCAGCGTAGGTCTTGGCGCCGTTCTTGTGCAGAGGGCTGACGGACTTGAAAGGGTTATTAGTTACGCCAGCCGATCGCTATTCAAAGCAGTAGCCAATTATTCCACAACAGAAAAGGAGTGCCTCGTCATCATCTGGGCTACGTCGAAATTTCCCCCTACCTCTACGGCAGGCCCTTCAAAGTTGTGAGCGACCACCACGCCTTGTGTCGGCTAGCCACCTTGAAGGACCCTTCAGGTCGCCTCGCACGATGGAGGGTGAGACTTCAAGAATATGACATTACTGTCATTACAAGTCCGGCAAGAAACACTCCGACGCCCACTGTCCCTCTCGTGCGCCTGTCAACCAACCACCACCCGACGACCCGGATGACGACTACTTCTTTGGAACAATAACTACCGACTTCACTTAACGACAGCGGGCCGACCCGGTACTTAAGGCCCTAATAGAATACCTCGAAGGCAGTACCGCCGAAGTCCCCAAGGTATTCAAGCCCGCGCTTGCGTCGTTCTTCCTGCGAAACGGTCTTCTCCAAAAGAAAAACTTTTCACCGCTTCGAGCCAAGTACCTCCTTGTGGTGCCTTCAGCTCTGCGACCAGAACTCCTGCCGGCCCTGCACGACGATCCGACAGCAGGTCGCCTCGGTGTTTCTCGCACGCTCGCGAGGATACAAGAAAGGTACTATTGACCACGTCTTACCACCGATGTCACTCGTTATGTGAGGACATGCCGGGACTGTCAACGACGCAAGACACCACCGACAAGGCCGGCAGGACTTCCGCAGCCAATTGAGCCACCTCGCCGACATTTCCAGCAGATTGGTATGGACCTACTGCGGCCGTTCCCGACGTCGGCTTTCGGAAACAAATGGATTGTGCTAGCTACCGACTACCTCACCCGCTACGCCGAGACAAAAGCCCTGCCAAAAGGCAGTGCATCCGAGGTAGCTAAGTTCTTCGTCGAAAATATCGTCCTACATCACGGCGCCCCCGAGTTCCTTATCACCGACAGAGGAACGGCATTTAATGCTGACCTAACTCAAGCGATCTTGGCATACAGCCAGACAAACCACCGCCGGACGACAGCGTACCACTCACAGACCGACAGCCTCACCGAGTGGCTAAACAAGACAATCGCCGACATGCTGGCAATGTTCGTCGATGTCGAACACAAGTCGTGGGACGCCATTCTTCCGTACGTGACCTTCGCATACAACACGGCGGTGCAGGAGACGACGCAGATATCTCCATACAAATTGGTCTACGGAAGGAGCCCGGCAACGACGCTCGATGGCTTGTTACTCAACGTCACCGACGAAGAAAACCTCGATGTGAGTGAGTACCTTCGACGCGCCGAAGAAGCCCGACAACTCGCGCGTCTCCATATGAAGAATCAACAGATGACCAACAGCCGCCGTTACAATCTTCGACGACGCTTAGTGGAATACCAGCCCGGTGAGCGTGTTTGGGTGTGGACGCCGATACGCCAACTTGGACTAAGTAAAAAGCTTCTGCGACGGTACTTCGGACCGTACAGGGTGGTTCGACGTCTCGGCCCCCTTGATAAGAGAATGTCCCCGACGGCATCACGAACTCTCATTGACGCCGATCGCGACATGAAGTCGTCCATGTCGCGCGCCTTAAGCCGTTTAATGCGCATTGACAAACTGAAACAGTGTTTTTTGTATTATTATTGTATCGTAATTTATTCCTTGTACTTTCTTGCATTATTGTTGTACCTTCATCTTTAGGTAAAGCATCCGGACGATGCCTTTTTCAGAGGGGGGCAATGCCACGTCCCATTTCCCAAGTTTTGTTATCGTCCCAAAAATTTACACCATTCTCAGCGCAAACCGCGCCTGCAGTTTTCGAGAAGCTTCCGGACCGCAGTAGATCATTTCGATGAGATCAAGCCTACACTGCGAACTGTACAGATTATTCTGGAACCTACGCCACCGCCAGCGATAACGCTAGAACATTCGACAGCAAGAGTATAAATGCCGACGCGCTTCGCCGCTTGTCAGTAGCTGATCGACGGCCGACGCTCCGTTCACTGCTATCTGTGCAAGACTGCTACTGTAATCGAACTTTCCTTTTACCGAGCACAGGTTCGCCCAAACAAACATATAAATCCCAACATAAAGTCTCCTGTCTTCGGCCACGTCACGACCCCGTGACAGTATATATCATTATTAAATTTACTGTTATATTTCGTCCTGTCCAACTGCTGTACGCAAGACCAGAGCCTAGTCAAGCCGCTAAACCGCTGCTTTCTTTCGCATTCACAGTGCACTGTACTAAGCGTAGCGAAAAGAAAACTTGCATTGATTAATATCTCAGTAATATTGCTTGTTACAAGGGTATAATGCCATCGGGCGTCAGAACATGCGATTATCATAGCGACTTCACGGTTTAATGCCGGCCGTCCATTACAAAAGGCACACGCGCTACCGCATGTATTCTCTAAAGACAAGGTAATTGGTGCATAGCAAGTTCAAAATGATTTCACGCGCATGATTGCTCATGGTTTAAAGTATGCTACCCATTACACAGAAGGCCGTCACCCGCGAAAGCTCCACTGACCCAAGTCACTTTCAATATTATCGATTTCATTGTAATGATCCTCACTTTAAACTTCTCGAGTGTCATCATAGAATAATAAAAATATGCACCAAGTCGTAGTATTCACTAGGTACAGGATGTCGCTGTCGCATTCAACTTCTAAAGGCGAGGCTTAACAGTCCTGCATTTTTTTATCGGTTACAGTGACTATAGATTTCCATGGACACGGCGCTTGCCAACCACTGCCAATTGACTGAAAAGACATTGTTCCCAATGATTCACCTTCGCGAAGCCTATCAATCATTCATGCACCTTTCACTGCTTTATGTTTTAGGCAGTTATTCATGCGTCAAAAGAAATTATGTTGCATTTGCCACCTTCATTGTGTAATCCCATAAGGATGTCAGCTTGTGAAGTACTCAAAAGATATATTCAATGTCCTGTTACTTTACATGCCGCCAGACTTTCTCTAGAGCAGCATGTTCAGATGAAAAATTCAAGAATTCGGCGGTACACAAATAACACAACCGACAAGAAATAAAGCCAAGGAAACATAGCGAGGTACAAGTTCGGGGGTTCTTAACAATATAGTGCTATGATTTTCACTTAAACTGAAAAACCACTCTGTCCCTTCAAGTCATACGAAACCTCTGATCATGACATGAAGGCAAACATGGTATATCTTTCCATCAAAGGAGTTAATAAGACACTAAAGTATAATGTGTCCTTACAAAAGTAGTGTAATGTGCATTATTATTAGAGAGCTTGTACGATGTCAATAGGCATTTGACAACTACAGTATGACAAAACGTGAATGCATCCACATTGACGCTTTACTCATACATTTATATCCCCAAAAATAACGTCCGTCATACGGTGAGAGCGCAACCACAGAAAGCGACGTGACAACCAGAGAAATGCGACTGATTGAACGCCGAACTTGGGCTAAGGTCACCTACTCACGACATGTTGGAGCTATTTAACACCATTGCCCTACCAGAAGGAAACGCAACGCTCGTCGTGCTTTAACTTTGGCGGGCCGTGAATATGCGCTGAGTGAGCGTAACCGGGTAACGCAAAGCTACATCCAGATGAAACAGGTACGTTCCAGCGGTTCCAGGTCTCTGTTTGGTATGGATAGATTCTATGAGCGACGCTGACCCTCATGGGCTCCTGTTAAGGTTGCTACCAAGGAGAGTGTACCTGTGCTATTCGAAACGCTCCAAACGAGAACTACGCTTAGAAACTACGTGTTCTAAGAACCGATCAGGGAAGGCACGGTCATCATGTATTGCTGTCCTTTGCCAAGTACGCTCTGAGAGGACAATATATAGTAAATAAAAAGGCTTATATTTTAAAGCGTGCAAGGTTTATTTAAACCTTGCACGCTTATTTCAAATACGTTAATGTTAAAGCGACCATGGCACTGTGGATAGCGTGCCCGGCATCTGTAGTCGGAGAGAAGTTACGGATTGGACTCCTGACAAGGGAATTCTTTTTTGAGTTTCTTCTTATTGTTGGGGGGGGGGGGGGATCTCTCGTCTCTCGTCGTTGTACCGGTGTGTACGCTAGTGCTCTTCATTTCAAGAGTGCTCACTAGATGGTGCGCCTACGCTTAGGCTACGCTTAGGTCTTTCGTCACTACTGAGATCTTTGATAATACTCGGGGTAGTTCTCTACTGTTTGAGGCCAGGACGCGAGCACTGTGAACCAAGACATACCGGGCCAAATACGAAGGGTAGACACAGTATGCAGTGCACGTGGAGAGGAAGAAGATACAGCCGAACACTTGATAATGTTCTGTAAAGTGCTTCACCCTATAGTTCAGGATGATGGCGCAGAGTTTTTCAAAGCACTGGGGTTTAGGGACAGGGAGGGCAAAATAGACTTTAAGCCGGTAGACTTAACTAGAAGAAGGTTATCTGATTGGTGGCTAAAGTCAAGGCACGAGTGAAAATTAAATTCTTCACTGAAAAGTACGAATCCTCAAACTTACTTTTTAAAGAAAAAAAGTAAATCTAGATTTTGGTTCATTAAGTATTACGGCTTGGTGGCGGTAGCCACCGCCCGATCTAAAGGGTACAGCCATATCCATCCATCCATCCATCCATCCAACGCTCACTCGGCTCTTGGTGCGCGCCCCAGTTTGATGGGATATAAAACGCTCGCTCGTTCGCTTCCTCTCTTCTTTGCCGAACATGACTCAGTGCGCTTTGATGCTGCTACCCACCATGAACCTCGAAGTAGCTAAGCTGGTGAATCAGAGGCCTCGCAAGGCGGCTGCTGCGCGGGCTCCTCCTGGTCCGCGTGTGTGTTCTGTTTTTTTTCTTTCGAAGAGGGGGGCAGGGGCAGCCTCTCTTTAGTTACCTAAGGGCTTGGGTGGTAAGTTTGGTCATACATCGACCAAATAGGGGTAGGAGGAGGCGCTGCAACGAACCTTAGCGATAATAGTACTAATAATATTAACATTATTATTCAAGGTAATAGTAATAAATTGTTAGAGCTTAACATTCTAAAACATTCGCAGCCCCCGATAGGGCATGTATTTGTATGGTGCTCCATAGGGTATGTAAGGAGGGCTCACGGTTTACCAGATTACGCTCCGGAGCAAGCTCCTTGATCAGCATTCACTTGGTGAATATGGCATCACTGTTGCTTTGTCTTCTGATCGTGCTTAGTTTTGACATCATGTTCGTGATGGAATTGCGTCACTGAAGTTTTGTTGAACCCCGCCATAAAACACTTTCGTGTGACAAAATAGCTGGGGGCCATCCTTCTTTTTCCGTTTACTATAGATTTACTTTTCGACAAATTTCTTTCAGTATTGTTTGAAGTTACGAAGCGTGTCAGGCCAAACTTTATGTTCGAAACTTCTGCGGTATTCATCCAGCATTTAGTAGTTGTTGTACTACTAGCCCTAAAGTTCAATTCAATTGATATTGAGTTCAAAACCCCCTTTTTCGTTTGTATGTTTGTTTGTTTGTTTGTTTGTTTGTGTCTCGCCCTATAGTGTTTTCAAGGCAATCATGGCCAGCGGAGTCAAGACGCTTCCTCGATGTGACAGCAAAAGAAATGTATAAAAATTTCAAACTACCTGCGCTGTTTTAAAACGCCACAAATTTACTCCTTAGATTGACATCTAAAATGAAACACCAAGCCTGCAATAAGCATCTTTCGGAGCACTTACCGGCAACAGGTTTGGTTGTTCTTCGGCACAGGGCAAGAGGAACTCCGAGAACATCTGTGAAGGTTTGGTGGCTGACGAAGTGACTGGAACATACGGCGATGCAGTGTCGATGGAGTCATCGCAAGTAAGCAAGCTTGATTCCAAGAAGCAGCTGAGGTCGCAGTCCTCCAGATCATCATCGTCATCGTCGTGAACATGGCTTGAGCTAAATTTTGCTTCCTGCAAAACAAGGAAGAAATGGCGGATACTGCTAAATCAAGTAATACAGTGGGCGATGCACGCAGGCGTGTTCGTGCATAAGCGTGTGTTGTTAAGCGAAGCTTTGGAAGTTACAGACATTGGCGGTGAAAGTAGCGGCGTGATTCGCAAAAGCTCTCGCTCCAGCGAGAATACATAAATGCAGGCGTGCACAAACAGACCCTAGATGGTGCACAGCCACACGCGTGCTTGTGTGCGACGCTTTGCACCAACGGGTGTTCTCCTTATCGTGAATTTGTCAGTGAATAGCAATTTATCGTATTGAAAAGCGAATGCTTTAAGAGGTTCATTCATTATTTCACATTGTCAAGTTTCATTGCTGAATTTTATTGATTCACTGATGGCAATCGTTGTTGCGTATTGCAACAGAAATGTGGCGTTGCTTAGCACCTGAGTGCATGTTGAACTCCAGGATGGGAGGAAGGAAAAAGTTTGGAAAGAGCATTTAGCAGTGCGGTAGAAAAACGAAAAAAAATACAATAACAGTGGGAGTGATACATCGAAAAATTAGCAGGTCAGGCACACAAACCCAAAGCTTCATTTGACCCCTGTGAATAAATGAAGTCGTAAGTTTTAAGAGTTGTACAGAAATCGCAATCGCGAAATAAAACCCCGCGTTTTGCTCACCATTTTCGGAACTTATTCAATTACAGTGTTTTAAGTTGGGTAAAAAGTGTTAAATGAAACGTCGCATGAGACTTCGAGCTTCTGGTTGCTTGAAAATAAGCAATGTAGGTCAAAAGTTGCGATTGTACTTGACAGGCTAGTGAAGCTTCATGAGAAGCAATTCGGATGTTGTGGCAATGCGCACTTTTTATAAAAAGCGGGTGGCGCCAACGACTGACGTAGCAAAGCGCGAAACGTAACCACCACTTAATGAAAAAAGTCCCCGACATTGACTTTCAGTGGCTACCTGGGCATTGTCGTATCAGTGCAAATAATTTCGCAGATAACGATGCCCGCACATCACATCAGGAAGGAAACAAAGTTCCGATTCAGATTTAAAGAACAGACGCTGCGAACCAAATTCGTCAACTGCCCTGCAGTCTCACGATGATGTAGCAGAACGTGTCAAACATACTAAATGCCTGACTACATAAATTTAATTATTCACTGCTGCTCTAACCTACACCCGGCCTTCATGTACGCGAAGATCGGCTTCCGTTGGCAGTGGCTTCCATAAATTCTTATGCAATGTTAATCAAAATCGCTTACAGTGTTGCGTGTGATGTTTGAGGCACTGAAAAGAACATCAAACACCTGCTGAAGCATGGTGAATTTTAGCCTCGTAGAGCCATGCCCTCTAACCTGGGCTGTTTAAAAACCTCTTCACTAAGATAGGCAACACGGCCGCACTCAATCTGTTTTATTACTGACTATAGTTGTCTTCCCATTGTTCTTTCACAGAAATCTCTTTCTCTTGGGCGAGTTGGTACTTGCTCAAGGGCATAGGATTGTTGCGCAAAACTGGAGCGCGAAGACTAAGGGGCTGAATGTTTAACCCCTCTTATCGGTGCTTTTAGAGCGTTTATTTTGCACCTCTTCTCGACGGCACCATGCCCTCGTTCCCCTACAAGGCGGTACGTCATGAAAAACAGCGGAAAGGATGGTATAGGACGCCGATATTTTTTTCTAACTGAAGTGATCATAAACAGCTTGGCATGAAACTGTCTAAGAAGAAGCAATGAGAAGCTACAGAAGCATTTTTATTAACGATAAGCGGATGCCCAGAACAAGAGAAAATTCAACAGTCCCTCTATTACTGAACAAACGCTTTTATTTGAACAAACAATTTTTATTTATCTGTTTGATTATTCATTCACTCAAGTATATTTCACTTATTTTTTATACTTGCTTCACAAACAAAGGTTTCCCAGACGGTCCAATCATTTCCGGTGTGAACACTGCAATTGAAAGCATTGCACGCTATGTACGATTTCCCGTCTACCAAAAGCGTGGAAGATTTCCGTTATTGGTAATTGATACCAACAGTTTTCTCTGATATATACAAAACTTCACCATTCCGCATAATACAGACATTGTAACTATCGACATCACTTCGTCCTACGCGAACATTTCGCATGCCTATGGTATTTCGGCAGCGCATTTAGCGCACGAAGATTGTCGTTTCGAAAAGCCTCAAGATAAAAAAAACTCGGATGACTGCTGGATATTATTCTTGAACTCAATGACGTCAATTTCTAAATAGGTATTACGCTCAGGTAAGCGATACTTCAATGGGAACTAGAATAGGCACGAATAATGCGAATATCTTTGGGCATTTTGAAGAACTATTTTTTATCAAGTACTGACATACCGCATTTTTATTGTAAAAAGGTTCATTGATTACACTGTCTTAATTTAGACATATGGAAATCAATACGCTTTGATGTTTATTCGTTCTTATAATCGTTATATTTTGGTTGTGCGAATAACATAATTTCACGTCAAATTTAATTCTAATCGAATAGTGCCGAATAGTGGCCAGACATATCAAATATCACATTGAACATCAATGCAATATATGTTATCGGTAAATGACGGAAAAACGCACTAAGAAAATATGTTTGTCTCTGTCCTCGAGTCTATAATGAGGTGAGTGACTGCGACGAAGACATTACAAATTTTCATGGCTCCTGGTTCTCTTTTCGTGATGTTATGGCGTTTCTTGCATTGACGCACCGACTGGGCACCTCAGTAGCAGGGATGCGAAAGTATCGAAAAGCAGGGACAAAGTGCAGCCCAATATATTTCTACTACTTCCAAGGATCATCCTTTCTTAAGATCAAGGGCTCATAAGTACTTTTGAACCTCTTGACTATAAGATCTGAGCTCAGTATGCTAGTCGTTTTTTTACGCTAGCAGTGCGACAGTCTCCCAGAATGTTCCCTGGACTTCTTCGCTGGAGCCATAGTGTGTGAAAATGACTTATGCTCTTTTCAAATAAACACAGCCTCACTGCTTAACCAGGATATTGTAGAAAGTTTACACGAAATGCACACTGTAGCGACATTAACATAATATTTAGCCAATCCTGACCAACAAAGTTGCACCATAGACAATTGTCGCGATGTAGATAATCGCCATGTCAAATTATTCGCAACTTTTTTTTTATTCGCAACTTTGACTGCTGCTCTTCCACAATCAAATAAAGCTATTCCACCAGGTATTATTCGGCTCCAACTAAAGTTCGAATATTTTCACACTCCTCATTTTCATCTTTACATCAAACTGTGGCATAATTAGCCTACTTGACACTCGGTAAACTTTCTGGACGTCACTGTGTTGCTCGCTCAAGGAGAACTGCTGACTGAACTGTATTGCACACCTGCTGATGAAAACCGACTCCTGCATTGCTAGAGCAGCCATGTATGACATTGCAGGGCCACCATCCCCTATAATCTGGACCAACACGTTAAATGGGAGCGGTTCAACAGTTATTATTTCATTGCTAAGTACTAGTGACCAGTAGAGTTTAGACAAAAAAATAAGTTGTTTCATTCGTTCCTATAGTGCCACGTTAATAAATTAGCATGAACTATAAGTAGAGTTTTCAAAGTACTTGTATAGGGCATTGAAATGCTTATCTTTGGGGTTTGTGCCTCGATTCATATGAGTGCCTATAAGAACCTGTTTTCAAAATCGGTGCCTATGTGAACACTATTCAACCTCAAGTATTGCTTTTGGGTGCAGTTTGAGACCGCTATTGATGTTACCGGCCAATAGTGACATTTGAGAAATCGGTAGAGTGCAACCTAGGGCTCTGGTTAAACTAAATCCAGAAATCAACCACTATTAGCAGTGAACTCGAATGTACCGCCCTACCTTCGAATGTCTCGTATAAGACTCATTCAGTTTCAGTTTTTGTTTCAGCTTAAAATTCATTCACAATACTAAGGCTCGTGGTTAGTAGTAAAGTAGTATGCAGATAAGGATCTCGAATTCGAGCAACTTCATCGGGAGCCATTGTTAACAATAACATGAATATAATAAGTAATACAGCGCGTCAACAGTGCACAACGCAAACGAATTTGAAAAGTGAACGTGCTAGAAAAGAAAACAAAACACACCCTCAATATTTGCTTCTGGTGCATAACAACTAGTGCTAGATGTAAATATGTACGCAATAGCATATAAAAATCAACTACAAACATGTTTCACAAGTTTCGTTTGGTTTTACTTCAAATCTTTATGAACGTATCTTCATTAGCCGCTATGAATTCGAGCTCAAAAAAAATGTCACAGCTTTGGCGCAAAAACGAAGCAATGAACGCGATAGCAACAAATTGGAAAGTCACGCGCAAAATGGCAAGCAGATCAAAACGTGCCTCACGTTGCTCACGCACAAATGACGCAGAAAACGCACTCACAAGCACAGATGAACGCGAATGAGCGACTCAGTTGTTACTTCGCTGCGTCTGAAAAGCGCGCCTTTTCGCAAACGGAGACTGTGCAACGGTTGCAGTGACCTTTTTGCACCCGGTAACTACAAGAGAATTGTTCCAATGAAAGCTGAAAAGTAGCCCAGACGTACGATCCTCCCCACCGAGAGATAAGAGCGCGCGATTGAGCGCCGCCCCCCTCCTCTCCGCGGCGCAAGGTACGCGTGTCAGGTGAGAGAGTGCGCGCCGCCGCGTCGTGACAATTTATTTCACACAAATCGGCAAGACTTGCACAAATATTATTCCTCTGAGGCTCAACTTGATCTGTTTCTGCAAGATTTAGACGTAAACCTAGACCGTAACACTGACTAACGCAATATTCCTGCGGATTTCAAAAATGCATTCCACAAGGTTCCACGTGGTGGTCTTTTATTAAATCCCGTCTTATCTTCCACCCTGTGTTTTAAACTGGATTCGAAACTTTTTAACGAAGCGTCAGCAGTTCATTAATGCCAACTCATACTCTTCATCTCCGAGAACCGTACTTTCAGGTGTACCACAAGGCACCATACTTGGTCTCTTCTTTTCTAATTATAGAATAATGACTTGCCTTCAAACATTTTTTCTGACATCCGTCTTTTCGCTGATCAGTGTGCTTTCTACCACGCAATTACTAACTCATCCGGTCATTCCATATGACAATGTTATCTCACCCACGAACAGAACTGGTGTTAATTTTGGCTAATGTCTTTGAATGTTTGAATGTTTCTTTATTTTTTTATTTAAAATGTCTGCCCCTGGCATAATAATTTTTTATTCAAAATATACATGCAAGTTTGCTTCATGTATAAAGTCCAGTAAAGAACGGTGCTGTGGTCCACGAAGCCAGTGGTCAAAGCCACGTAGTCGGCCAAGCCTGAGGCCTGCTGCACAGAGGTGACGACGATGACTTAATTGCAGACCAGTGCAGGTCCCCAGTAAGTGTGAGGCAGTTACCTCTGGGATTGGGGCGTCACAAAATGGGCATGATATTCCAAACGGGCCTCGGCAAGGATGATCACGGATGGATTAAGCACAACCTTAACACGAAGCCCTCGCAACGTAACGTAAACTCTCGTAGAACTGTTTTATTGCCTATCCACCGTGGTCAGCATCACGTAGTTTATAACTACAATATGAATAACAACCAGATTTCTGCAGTTGATTCATTTGAATACCTTAGTGTGAACAGTCTGCGTGACATAACTTGGACCTGTAATACTAACCACATCATAAGTTTTGCTAATCGTACTCTAGGCTACTTACGCCATACCCTTTCGCTCACTCCTCCTTCTATTCAAAAGTCACAGCATATCCACGGAGTGAATGATGCTGAGTGGAGCGAAGCATTGGAGGGTTTTGTCGGCGAACCATGAATCATCCGTCCTCTTGCCGCGTCCGTCCACCTATCCGTCTGTCTGCGTGTCCGCTCATTTATGCGTTCATCCGTCTCCGTCTGCCTGTCTGTCCCTCTGTCAGTCCATCCATCAGTCGGTTCGTTTGCCTCTCTGTCTGTCTTTCCGCCCGTCCATTCATCCAACCGTCCATCCACTCGTCTGTCTATATATCTGTATGACTGTCCACCCGTCCATTTAGCGAACACTCCACGTACCGCCATCTCGCATCTCTTCATCATATATTTATCACACGAAAGTACCGCCATCCAGCGGACATTCCAAGGACTAAACGAGAGTTGGCCACCTACTGCTACAACATACATCGAGGACGCATGACCCATGGCTTAAGAAGCTTCGCCCCTAAAGAGTTGCCTTCGAAACCATTTGTCCGGCCAAATCTAGCGTTAGCGCATGCAATTTTTTATTCTCATCACAATAGCCTGATTAACGCCATCGAGTCTTTCCAGAGCCGCGTGGCGTGATTCATACTATTTAGCCATTTATATACCTAAAGCATCTCGCCACTAAAAGCAAAGCCTAACTTATTCGATCTGGCTAAACGTTTCAAAACCGCATGTCCTAACCTTTATCATAAATTCTTCCATTCTTTGCTTTTAGTTAGACCATCCATCAAAAAAACCCATCGCATTTACTTCCACAGTCACTGCAACGCCGTTTATCCCGTGTGAACTTATACCGCCACTTTTCATCAATCGTTTTTCTTACGCACAGCCCAATGGTCATTGGAGTGACCTTAGGTCATTCCAATGTCATTGGAATGACCTACCGTAGGTCATTGAATGACCTACCGTCCGAAGTCACCAGCATCAACACTCAAGCACTCAAGTGGCTCATGAAAACAAACTCATCATAACAACCAGTCTCTTACTAGCCTTTCCATCACCCATTCTCTCGTGTAATACCCCAAGATAGACAATTGAGGTAATTAAACTGAATGAATGAATGAGTTACTCACAGTGAGCGCATAGTGTACGCATAGGGAAGAACTCAAAATTCATCTCATTAAAAAGTCATGCATGACCTTCAATTGATGACGCAATAAATCCAACACCCTATTTAAACAGAGCTGCGATTGTCAACTGTAACCGTCTGCCCGAAAAAATAATAGTACAAACCATGTACCCACGCACCCAGCATCAGCACCAAAGGTACATTCTATATTGTGAGCGTGTATTTGGGCGAAAGCTTTTAATGTTGCATACTCAAGTCCGTCCGTCCGCGCACTGGCGCGGCGCCAGGTGGACGTCGAGGTGTCGACACAGGAAGCCGGGAAATGTACTGTTGACACACATGGTGTATTGGCGCTCCAGCACGGTTCACGATGTTGGATATGAGCGGATGGGAAGGGTGTTGCGTGACTAGACGAAAGAGGTGCCGACATGTTTCCACATTTCTAATTACTACAAAGTTGGGTCCTCTTGCCTCTGCCAGTGTCAAAGAACTTGATGTTACCTGTGGAACCCCCAGACATATGCGTAAGCTTCGTGCTTGTAACAGCTTAAGTCGGTGTAGCGACGTCTGAGAGATGTTGTGAACTGGCGCAGAGTAGGCAAATTTCTGTCGGATTAGTGCACACTGGACGTGGAGGAGAGACGCTGATGTACCACCCAGTTTTGTTCCCGCGATGCGACGTATAACATTTATCGTGCTGCTCACTTGATTTTCTAGATCAGCAATATGCTGACTTCATCTGAGTTGGCTATCTAGGGTAACGCCAAGGAAGCGATACTTTCGTGCGATTTCGATTCTCTGGCCATCCACAAAAAGCTTCTAGTTTTTCACTCTTTTTCTCGTGAATGGCAGAACTACAGATTTGGCGTGAGAAATCTGCATGCCAAGCTCTTTGAGGTAATCACTTATTGCGTCTAGTCCTTGTTGATGCCGATGTTCGATCACTTCCAGTGATTTGTGGGACGTCCATATGCATATGTCGTCTGCATTCATGGATATGTTCAAGGCTTCGGGTAGCACTTTTGAAAACCTGCCATTGCAGCATTGAAAAGAAGCGGACTTAGAACACTTCCTTGGGGTACACCCCTGCTTATGTTGAAGCGATCGCTGTCTCCGTTATTGGTTGAAATGTGTATTTGTCTGTTACATAGGAAGTTGGCGATCCATTGAAGGATATACGACCGTGAACCCCTAGTGAGGTAAGCCCGTGCAGCACAGAAAGGTGGCTCACAGAGTCGAACTTAATATCTTCTTAATATCTATTAACGCCGAAACAGTCAAGTTTCCACAGCTCTTCTCATGTTCTACAAATGTAACGAGGTCGGAGACGCAGTCCATGGTGCATCGCTGTCGTGTGAAGCCAGCCATCCGTTCTGGAAGAGAGTTGTTAGCCTCAATCCACCACTATAATCTTCTGTCAACCATTTTTTTTTTCATGACTTTAGATACACAGCTAATGAGGCTGACTGGTCGGAATGAGTGAAGCGAAAGCGGTGATTTACCGGGCTTCAGTAGTGGGACGATTCTCGCGACCTTCCAACACATTGGAACGCACGCCTTCGTTCACATGTCGATATATATCCGTAGAAGAACTAGCATGCCGTTGGGCCTAGATTTTTCAGAACACTCTACGATACGTTACCGGGACCAGTTGCCGTTCTTACGTGGGTTAGTGATAGAGCAGTACGCAACTCTAGTAGAGAATACGTGTTATCCAGTTGAGCATGTGATAAAGTGTATACATCTTGGATTTGCTGCTCTACAGAGCTAGGCAGTGCAGTAGTGTTGTGAACCAATTGCCCAGTTCCAGTCAGCAGTGTGCAAAACTTATTAGAAACATCACGTTCGGATAATCCAAGAGATAAGGCAAATGCTCTGAATTGGTTTCGCTGGGATACTGGATGACTTAGAGCAGTGATTGTTTGCCAGATTTTTGAAAGTGGAGTAAATGGGGTCAATGAATTGCAGAAATTATGCCATGTTTTCCGACCTAACTTTTGCATGTGTCGGTTAGATTGGATGTGTGTGGCCTGACTCTTTTTATAATCTTCAAGCCTCCCAGTGCGGCGATAGCAACATTCTGTTCGCCTTCTAATAGCTCATAGGCGCTCATAGGCGCTCATAGTCTGCATCTACACTGGAGTGGCCTGCTGAGACAGCTATAATTCTTCTCTCTTTTTTTCTCCAGTATTCGTTATTATGCGAGACTCGCACGTGCTGCAGAGAGTGGCGTGTCCAGTTTTTGTGGCACATACCTGTGAATTTTCGCCCGACAGGGCCAAGTTTATCTATCAAACTTCACTGTAAAGAAAATGAAGAGAACGCTTGCTGCTTCATGACGACGATGCTGATGAGGATGATGATGATGATAGAGTGCAGAGCACAAGTTACCGCCAGCCTAAGCAGCATCACTTTTAAAAGAGAGGATGGCAAAGAATGTTAGGAGAGAAGTAAAAGTTAAAAACACGATTAGTTTCGCTTTGGGGATATCAAGTTTACATTTGTCCGCTCGCGCACGAAGAAATGCGCTGACGTGGTATTCCTCTCTGGTGGTTTTGTTTGTTAAGGATCAGGTAGCTTGATATCTTTTGAGGCTATTTGTATCTGTTATCTTGAGTTAGTTTACTTTCAGGGATCATCAAAGGATCGCAGCTATGTCCAGAAATTCTCCTGGGCAAAGCAGTCCGGCATGGACAGCCTGCCTTTGATCAGACGCGATACCGCTCGATCTCTTTCAACGCAACGGCGTTAGAACATTCCCTTTGCACTGGTACCTTTCAATAATGAATCAATCACGTTGAACAAACCTAAGGCGATAAAGGAGTAGCTTCGGACGATAACATCTGAGTGCGAAAGCATCACCGAGGTACGACAGTTTGGCCACGGAAGTATGGTGTGCCGATCACCAGACAAATATTGGGTAGCGGATCTTTTGAAATGCTCATCATTTGCCTGTATCTCGGTAAGTGCTTACATACCACCCCATATTGCATGCACCAAAGGCGTTGTGCGTGGAGTTGACTCGCAACTAAGCCTATCTGAGACGCTTGAGAAAATTTCTTTGGCCGGGGTAATAGCTATCTACCGGTACAGTCGAGTAGCAGACAACGTAAAGGTAGCCACCAAGTCATTCATCGCAACTTTTGCCGGGACATCGTGCCCCTCTGAAATAAAAGCTTGGCCTCTAATCTTCAGGGTGAAACTATTAGCATCGAGCCCTCTGCAATGTGAAAATTGTTGGCGTTTCGGCCATAGTGCTGGTGGGCGTTAATCTAGAATACCGTGTTGCATTTGTGGTGAGGGTCACTCACACGCTGATTGCAAAATCCTTGCTGAGAAGTGCTGCCTCTGTGAGGGTGCTCATAAAGCACTCATAAAGCATATTATTCCAGTTGTCCCACTCTCTTTCAAGAGAAGCAACTGTTGAAAGTAGTGCACAGGCAACGATGCTCAAGGAGAGAAGCACTGACAGTTAACAAGGAAAGGACGCAATGGTATGCTGGGATTGCAAATCGACAAAATAAAATGGCAGATGCTAGCTTTGCCCAAACAGTTGAGGCCGCAGTAGAAAAGGCAGTATCAAAAGCAATAGACAGGATATTTACCAGCCGCTCACAATGCCTGTATGAGATAATGAGCGCTCAGTTAACGCAGCTGATGAATAACTCAGCAGCTCCTCCTCAGACAAGTTATACGCTGACATTTCAGCAGAAGGCAGGGTATAGCACGGGAGACGATGGGGTGCTTCCAGAAGACACTCGGGGGGTTAATAAGCCTACAGAGAGAGATCACCTCGCTGCTATACATATGAGTGTCAACAGTGATATTGAAATCGATTCGCGTGCTGAGAAATGTAGCCGATCTCCCTTAAACCCTTCTTCCGTGTCATCACAAACAAAAGGAAGAAAATCTCCGCGTAGCAAGGTCGTAAAGACCAGCTTACTAGAGAAAGTTGTTTCGACTGTTGGTATATCCTCGCATTGAGCCGTTAAAAGTCTTACATTGGAATTGTCATTCTGTTTTTACAGCTTTCACATATCTATTTTGTCTCATTGCTGGAAAAAGCTGATACAATAATGTAACAAGAAACTTTGTTCGTTCCAGATCAGTATTATCATTTAGAAATTATGAAATATTTTGTCTAGATCGATTGTCAAGACGAAGCGAGTTATTTACTTTAGTCTCTACCAGATTTTCCCACAAGGCAAAAATAACACTCCAGCTTCTGTCGCTTGTGTACAAAGTTTTAGTAATTTCTTTAGGTCTTCCTTCATGTAGAACATTTCACATAGCAAATATATATTATCCGTCAAGGGTTCATGTCACAAACCCTTTGGATAGTGTAATTTATACTAGCGGTAATAATGTCCTGTTGGCGGAAGACTTCAACTCCCATCACATAACTTGGGGCTCAAGGACAGACTCGTCTGGTAGTCAATTATGGGACTCGTCTCAGGGCAATAGTCTCACTTGTGATAACTCAAATATCCCCACTTTTAACAAAGGGATGTCATCCTCATCTTTAGACTTGACTTTTTCGGGATCAAGCTTTTGCATCTCATCTTAGTCGACTGCTGACACTGCGACTAATAGTGATCACATTCCAGCGATATTTGACATTGTATGCACGCTAATATCTGTTACTTCTACAAGACTCGCGTGCATAAATTACAGTATATTTAAAACGAGCTTCCAAGGCTTCATGGAGTCTCTGTCAGAAGCAACAGTATAGCAAAACGCATTGAGCATTAGTTCAGTTATACAGGAGTCGCGTAGCAAAGCGGAGTTTGAGGCTCAATCAGTTGAACAAAAAACTGTCGTGATGCTGGACTGATTACTACTCAGTGTTTAAAACGTAGAAAAGCTGCCTGGAACAAGCTATTCATCATTGTCTAAAAAAACTGGTCATATTATAAATTAATTGCAGGTACTTTTGAAAGTACAGTGGCTAAGGCAAAGGCAAAGTATGATGAAAAGCATTTAGAATTTCTTTTGAAATTCAATAACAAAAGAGCTCTATTCGTATATCTGTGACATAAGAAACTAACTCCCCAAGCAATAAATTCTGAATCTGTAATTTTATCGCCTCAGTAATTGAAGCATGATGATGATGATATGTGGGGTTTAACGTCCCAAAACCACCGTATGATTATGAGAGACGCCGTAGTGGAGGGCTCCGGAGATTTCGACCACCTGGGGTTCTTTAACGTACACGCAAATTTGAGCACACGTGCCTACAACATTTCCGCCTCCATCGTAAGTGCAGCCGCCACAGCCGGGATTCGAATCCGCGACCTGCGGGTCAGCAGCCGAGTATTTTAGCCACTAGACCACCACGGCGGGGTCAGGAATTGAAGCAGTCATTATAGAAAGTATAGCTCAAGGTTTGGAAAAGCGATTTTCAACGAATGTTCATCCCCCTTCAGTAATCTTGCGACCAAGAGACAGTTTCACCGAAATATCGATGGAGGAAGTGTCAGAGGTTATGAGAAAGCTTCCGATGGTGGCTCCAGGACCGAATGAAGTCACTTCAGCACTGCTGCAAATTTCACTCAATGAGTCGCGGGAGAATGTACTTAATGTAACAAATTATTCGATAAAAGTAACTTGGATTCCTTCTGAATGGAAATTCACAAAAATTTTACCTGTTCCAAAAAAACCAGGTGAAGGTTACATTTTAGACAATATCAGGCAAATAGCACTAACGTTCAATTTTGTCAAAGTAAGAGAATGAGTAGTGGACGTTCGCATAATGAAATTTGTAGACAGAGAAAGGGCTCTTCGTCCATGTAAAATTGGATTCATGGAGGGATTTTCCATATAGCTAGCGCACATCGACCTAGAGATTCGCATACATCTGGCGCGGCGTGAAGGGCAGTACGCCGTCCTAGTTACCCTGGACACAACAAAAGCGTATGATAGTGTCGAACTTAGTGTACTAGTCAGTCGTCTGAGAGAAATCAATTTGCGGATTATTTAGAAGGGTGTATTAGAGAATCTTACGAAATATCATACTTTACTGTTCGCAACATGGTTTTTCATCAAGTACTTATAAACAGAAAAAAAAATGGCAGCATATCCACGGAGTGAATGATGAGGAGTGGGGCGAAGCATTCGTCCGTCCATTCGTTCTTGCTTCCGTCCATTCCTGCGTACGTCTGTGTAACCGTCCATGCGTCCATCCACCCGTCAGTGCGTGCGTCTGTTCGTGCGTCCGTCCCTGCGTTCGTCCATGCATCCGCGCCTGCGTCGATTCATGCGTCCATCCATGCATCTGTCTGTGTGTCCGTTCGTCCATCTATTCAGCACTCCAAGTACCACCATCTCGCATCTTTTAATCATATATTCTCCGTATAGAAGCACCGCCATAAAGCGGATATTTCAAGAACTAAACGTGAGGTGGCACATGCACACTTTCTTACGGCTTGCGCTTCGGGTTTACTTCCCAGCTTTAACCACCTCGAGTTCATGGTATATACTAGTTCACTGTACTCATGGCTATGCGGCCCAACGCTCGCTAAACCTTTCTAAAACCAAGGAGGTGACACCCAGCGAGTATAACGTAGCAACCCTTTTTTGTCAGATCATGCTCAATGTACAAGCCAATAGCTGCTAATGGGAATCGCAGCGTGCGCGTTACCTAAAGGCCGAATGCTCCTGTCTCTTATTCCTCCTTAGCAGCCATTAACTTGGGCATTGAGCACTATATATATATATATATATCTTTTATTGTTCAACAACGCACAGAAGAAATGTCTCACCGGAACCACCTTTCAGGTCAAAATCGTAAGGACCGCTATTTCGGGTATGTGCCACTGGTCATTCCGTTCTACGAGGGACGCACAAGCCAAGCCATAAGGAGCTTCGCCCCTAAAAGTAGTTCCCCAGGGCGCTGTTCTGTCTCCGGTACTGTTCAATATTTTAATAAGCTCGATTCCATGTAATGAGAATGATTAGACGTATGTCTATGTAGAATATATTACATTATTTTCTTCCGCTCATGACAGTTACGCTCTCTATCAAAACCTCCAAATGTACTCATCTGAAATAGAGCACTGGCTCAACGTTATTCATCTATCTCTAAACGTGAACAAGTGTGCATTATTAGTGGTTCCGATGAAAGTCCCAGTACATATACATCTCTCATACAAAGCTAAAACGATTCCACAAGGTCGAAACATCAAATATCTAGCATTGATATACGAGAGCTCTCTAGAATGGCGAAACCACATCGAATATATTGCAGCAAATGGAGTTCGGGCAGTCGGCTTATTAAGAAGGATAAGCAACAGCAGATCAGGAATGCGCAGAGCCAAGTTACTATCAATATACCGCATATATGTGAGGCTGGTTCTGGAATTTGGATGGGTCCTACACTAAGGGGCACCTGCCTATGAGTGCGTCCTCTAATTTTTCCGGAGAAGCAGGCAGTGCACATGGGCTAAGGGCTACCTAAATTTGTAGCGAATAACGTTTTACATATGGCAGCTACAATTCCCGCACTCTTCACCAGATTCAGAATATTGACTGTGCAACCTTCTTGAGGTCATTTGAATCTCTTTTAAGGCGTAAAAAAACTGTTTTCATTGCGCAACCTGGTTTAGTTTTTATTGTCATTGGCCTAGATTTCACACACATCAAGTAAAGTTTGCACATTCTTTTCTCGACCCACTGTCCGCGCTAACTAGGGAAGTTCTGCTCATTTAGAGCTCCAAAAGTTCTCTCCAAATATATTCTGATGACATTTAATCTAATTATGCTAAACACCTGCCGAATAATTTGTTAAGAGCTACTTCACAGGGCTACCTGTTAGGAATGCAAGCACATGCCTTAATTGCGACGGATGCCTCAGAGAGAGATGAAAAGAGTGGTATATTCTACAGCCCTGTTCTAGACTGGTATTTTCCCCTCTGAATACCAGATTACACGCCTATATTGCGGAAGTTTTAGCTGTACCATTGGCCCTTCGAAAACTGCCAACATCAATGAATTCCACCGACGGGTAAGTAAATCAATTTCTTTTCCGTGTAAGCCAACGATCATGCTGATGCATGCCTCCCCCAAACAAGCAATATAAGCCCCCTTTACAATTTTTCTAGTGCCTGCCTGGCTGCCATCAAAGTAAGATAATCCACAAAAGCAAGCGTGTGCCCACAAGAAAAATTGCTGAGGTCGCCCATATTCTTCGCTAGCAGGGAAAGGGGGGGGGCATGCATCAGCATGCCTACCGTGGACTTGAAGAAAAAAAAAGAAGTCAATTATCTCACCGTGCTCAGGCTCACGCAAGATAACGTTGTCGGTTCTTTATTTTCATTTTCTAGAATTTTTTTACTTGCTACAAATCATCCATGGTAGCATTCACATGTTGTTTTGCACTATCCAAATGTTTCCCTGCATATATGTGTCTCCTACAAATAAAGCCATTCGCTTGAATGCCGGCGCTCAATTGTGTCCACTCTCTTTTCATGCATTCCTACTTTAACGCGATAGCGTTGAAGAGCTGGTGTCGCTGGAAACCCGTCGCGGCGTCGGACCCGCTGTTTGTGAGCGTAGAAAACGTCTGTATGTGTGTGACGGAAAAATCAAGTTACCGAGATAGCCACAGGAGGCCACTACTTGTTCACGCGTGCGCGCACGATGACACTGCAAAGGCTGCGCATTCGCAGAAAAAAAAGTGCTCAAGGTCATGAGGCGCGGTAGTTTCTTTGCCCTGCCACCCCTCCCTGCTTAGCTTCCATCGCTTTCCTCGGGACGAGAGAAGAGCTGATGCAATTGCAGCATGCGACAAACCTTTGTAACTCCACTCGCACTGGTCAGACTGTTAAAATTTTTGAAGCGTTGATTTCGTGAAGCAATGAGCTCTTCTAGTGAATTCATTCCATGGTTACTTGAAAAAGTGTTTCAGGGCCCCTTTAACGCATTTTGGTCGACAGGTGTCTCGACGAAGGCGAGCACATTCGACGATAATAGCGCGCGCTGGTGCAATCTACTGTGTGCGTGTTTATAAGCGTGTGCGTGTATGTAAGGAAACTAATGAATAAGTATGCGCTTAGTGGTTGAATGGTGCACTAGGGGCCAGATTTTGCTATCGCGTTCAGCTTTTAATGGCAAAGCTTAAGGGTCCCTTAATTTTTTTCTCGCGCTCTTATTTATTTCGGGACGATGATGCCCTACGGGTAAATTCTGCACAGCATTGGGCAGTAACTGGTTACTAGTACCACGTTACCAGTAACCAGAGCACCAGAAGGTAAATTTCTGGAGGCTCACATTAAAGCGTCTCACATATTTACATGGCCGTGTAGGGACGTAAAACTTCCAAATATATTGCGACCAAGTTCTCCGTAACTGATTGCCAATGGCCTACTCCACGTTCACACAACAATTATGAACAAAATGACAGACTTTTGGCCTTCTGTAGAGGGAGCATGCCCAGCATAATCTAGTGATAAAAAAGTGGGAGAAATAATTGTATCTCTATAAGACACACACTACTTTGCAAACATTCAGTAGAGAGCCACTGTTGCTTTTGCAAGCTGGCGCTCGTAAAAAATTCACCGCGTATCAAAATTCTCGCCTACCATCCTTGTTATTTTTGTGTGCCAGCCTCGTCGCACTATTTATGGCAAAGCTAGGCCCTGTTAATTAGTGTTCAACAAGTTTTAAGAACGCGTTGCATGGTTGCATTTAGAAACTTCTTTCCTGATCCTTTCACACGCATTTCGCCTAAGTAATTAGGTTGGCTCGTATTCCCTGCATCGTGCATGTAAGAAACCTCGCATTGATCCTCCACAGGTGTATGGTACTTTGGTTTTGCGAAAAGATGTCCCAATGGTCTGTATGCCAAGCGCACACAAAGCATTCCGAACAGGGTAAGATACACTTCGAAGAACATAAGGAATGGATGAAAATGTTCACTAAACCTCGTCTTCACTCTTTATGCACTCCCTATGCCTCTTGGTACGTTTTATTATATAATTTTATCATTTATTGCGTAGGAAATTACTTCTTTTTGTGATAAAGGAAAACTAAAAACGTAATTTTCTTACGGTATCTGCAACTGTGACATGTTACTTTTGGAAATTCGGTAAATGTAACGCAACTGTGACAAGTTACTTTTGGGAATTCGGTAAATGTAATGTATCAGAGTTCCTTTTTTGGCTTAGGTAAGTGTAACACTGCTACTTAGCCCATGACAGCGTCCAGGCTTAAGAATTGCATAAATGAATATCCAAGTCCTTTCTCTATACTGTGACGTTCCGCGCCGGGCTTTGCAGCTGGAACCGTCAAACTACAGTACTTGCGTCATTTACATAGGTTATAGTCGGATGAGATACGATCCATCGTATCAGGCAGGACCCATCGTATCTGATAACACGTATGCACATGTCTTGTGCCACTACCCAGTGCCTAAACACTGGCAGCACATAAGCATTCTTTTCGCTTTATCCGCTAGGTGGCGTAGGGCAGTGAGGACGTGCTTACATCACTCTCCGCTTTATGAAACGCTTTCAGGCGGAAATTTCATTCAAGTCTACTTGAAGAGTGCGTCATCTTTTTGTGAACTTGCGAGGATTCGAAGGACACCAATATCAGGGACCCGGACCAGCTTCACGAGAAACTATCAGCATTGGAAGACACGACGTGCACGAACGCAGCTTACCGTATCACCGGCTTCGGTCGGCGGCGCCGGGACGCTAAACCGTGCGGAGTGCGGCGACGGGTGTGTGTGCGTCGTTCGGCTCATAACCATTCGACCGACTTTCTCCGACATTTTCTGACCGAGTTAGAAGTCAATGGTGAGTGCCAATAAACCTCCATTTCGGACTATACGCCTTGCGCAGAAGAAAACGGAGGTCGGCCCATTTCCCTGTTTCTACTGAGCACGCATGCGTAAGGACGCCTAGAAATTCTTCGTCTACATGGACGTCGACGAGGACCCTCCCGGCGCATCTCTGGTGTCGGAGAATATACCGAACGACGCGAGTGGCGTCTCGTCAAATGAGAAACCAAGTAACGACGCGCGAGCGCCCAGCGGCGCGTCTCTCGATAACAAGAACGATGACGACCAACGCTGACTAAATTTCAAGGCCGAAAGGCTGCCGCACTGACGTCAGAGGTTGGGGCCCCAGTTGCCCAACTGAGCATCTTCAGTAAGACTTTTTTTCCCACATTTTTTATTCGGCCCAATCTAGCCGCAGCAGCTGCGAGAGCGGGATTGATTGATTTGTGGGGTTTAACGTCCCAAAACCACCATTTGATTATGAGAGACGCCGTAGTGGAGGACTCCGGAAATTTTGACCACCTGGGGTTCTTTAACGTGCACCCAAATCTGAGTACACGGGCCTACAACATTTCCGCCTCCATCGGAAATGCAGCCGCCGCAGCCGGGAATCGAACCCGCGACCTGCAGGTCAGCAGCCGAGTGCCTTAGCCACTAGACCACCGCGGCGGGGCGTGCGAGAGCGGGAGTGTTGGTTCTCCTAAAACGTGAACAAAACACAGGCTTTCCGCCGCGTTCGCGGCGTAACTGCGCCCCACCCTCTGACGTCACTGCGGCAGCCTTTCGGCCTTGAAATTTAGTCGGCGTTGTGACGACGCGGGTCTAGCTCTCACTTGGACGGGGGACGGCTGGCACACCGTTCTTTCACGCAGAAGAAAAAAATGTCAGCATATCCACGGAGTGAATGATGGAGAGTGGGGCGAAAAATTCGTCCGTCCATTCGTTCTTGCTTCCGTCCGTTCATGCGTCCGTCAGTGTGACCGTCCATGCGTCCATCAGCCCGTCCGTGCGTGCGTCTGTTCGTGCGTTCGTCCCTGCGTTCGTCCATGCAGCCGCCCCTGCGTCCGTTCATGCGTCCATCCATGCATCTGTCTATGTGTCCGTTCGTCCATCTATTCAACACTCCAAGTACCACCATCTCGCATCTTTTCATCATATATTCCCCATATAGAAGCACCGCCATCCAGCGGACATTCCAAGGACTAAACGAGAGGTGGCCCACGCGCACTTTCTAACGACTTGCGCTTCGGTTCCACTTCCCATCTTTAACCACCTTGAGTTCATTCATAGTATATACAAGTTCATTGTATTCATGGCACTGCGGCTCAACGCTCGCTAAACCTTTCTAAAGCTAAGGAGGTTACACCCAGCGAGTATAACGTAGCAACCCTTTCTTGTCAGATAGTGCTCAATGTACATGCCAATGGCTGCTAATGGTGATCGCAGCCTGCGCGTTAACTAAAAGCCGAATGCTCCTGTTTCTCATTCCCCATTAGCAGCCATTGACATGTACATTGAGCACTATTTTTATTGTTCGACAACGCACAGAAGAAGTCTCTCACCGGCACCACCTTGGAAGTCAAAATGTTATACTTGTTACATTCTTCGTGGGACAAATGGGTGCCGCTATAAGGAGCTTCGCTCCTAAAAAGAACCGTAAACAAAGCCAGAAAGAACACGAGAAGGGACTACAAAAGAAAAACGAAAAGTCAGCAGGCCATCCGCCTGTCGCCACAGCACGGCCAGCCATGTCAAGCGGGATTTCCAGCGCAGAAAACGCCGAGAACCGACGCCCCTTCCAAAGGATGACATAAACGTTATCCTGAAACCACACAAGGGCCTCACAGTGAAAAATCAATTTGGATCGGAGTTCTCTATGGCACTGATAGAGGCCTGCCTCAATAGTTTTGGAGGAGAAAGTTTTTTGCTGCGGGTCCACCCCGGATCGAACATCATAATATTTTCCACGCCACACGAACAAGTGGCGGGCAGGCTGAGAGAGATCAACCAATTGAAAATCAGAGGGCGGATTCACCCCTTCAATGCGTACGTGGCCGACCCAGCAGACGTGCTGTGAGGCATCGTTCACGGACTACCGCCCGGAACCACTCAGGCCAACCTGATGGCAAACATACGAATACGGACACAAGGGGTGAACATAGAGAGCCAGGACGCTGGGCTCTTCGAAGTCAGTAATAATAACTTTTACGGGTGTCGTGCTCCCCAGGTGCATCTATTTTATGGGTTCAGAGGCGATGTGTTATACATACAAGCCTACTGTACAGGTTTGCAAGCTTTGTCGATCAACTGGGCACCGAACCGATGTGTGCCCGACTCCGAACGCCAACGTGTGCTCCAACTGTGGGACGTATGATCCTACTCAAGGACACGAATGTGCCCTGAACTGTGCCATATGCGGTGAAGAGCACGCTACAGGAGACAAATCGTGAAAAAAGAAATTGAAAAATGTGGCTCCCCGAATATCACGAGTGGAGACGCCTCGAAGACAAACTGAGTGTACGTACGCCGAGAAGGATTTCCCGCAACTTGAGCAACACCAGCAGAAACTTCCTCGTTGGTTCAGCTCAGACCGAGAGGAAGCAACACTCCAGAATCGGAAGACATCTAGATCCAGCTCCATATCACGATCAAGATCAACATCAAAGACCCCGCAACAGCGAAACATCAGCAAGCCTGCGGAGGCCCCTGGCAAGCCAAACTTGAAGAAAACTCCGAGCAGCAGCTGGGAAACAAGCTCCACCCATGCCAGGAAAGAAGAAGCAGCAGCAGCAACCACTGGCCTTAGTACAGAGGACGTACAAAACCACCAACCAAACAAGGTGAGCTGGGCGAGTCCAGCGCCTCCCAATGTTCCTGCAACTGATAGCCCACAGTATAGGAAAATTTTAGAGGAGAACAAAAGATTAACACAAGAAAGTAAACAGCTTAGAAATCAAATGGCTGCGGAGCGGAAAGAGTATAAACTGGCCATCTCGTCAATGGAAAGCAAATTAGAAAATGCCATTAAGGAAATACAAAACCCAGGGTCAGTAGGCAACCCCACCGAGGCGCGAGAGCGTCTAGCCAACGTGGACGATAGCCCAGAAACGAGCAAGGAAACGATAGACGAAGACTCGTTCGCTACTCAATGAGAAAGCAGTGAACTAGTAAAGCAAGTGCAGACGCAGGTTCAAGCAAACAGGGAAAGCATAGCTACTTTACATAAACTTCTAGCTGATTTCATGGCGGAAATAAAAACGTTTGTCGTAGAAGAACCGAAAATTCAGAGGCAGTATGTTAACGATGCTGTGGGAGGCCTGCAGAGGGCACTAAACAAACACTCCCTGTCCGCCCCAGTTATTGACAAACCATTCAAGGTGGGCCGCGACAGCATGAATGCGACCATGCAGCATGGCCAAAAATAATATAAAAAGTGTGGAACATTTTGAAATTTGGCAGTGGAACTGTCGCACTTTTCACAAGCGTGCCGCCGCACTCCAAAATTACATGAACTCGGTACCGATTCAGCCAGACGTAATATGCCTGCAGGAGGTTGGGCTCAAGATGGTAAAACTGCAGGGATATAATTGTTTACAAGATCCAAATTATCCCCGCGTAGCCTCGCTGGTTAAAAAAAGTATTCCAGCAAAGGTTGACCACATAGAAAGTTCGCGGATAAATCATCAGATAATCACCCTCCTTCCTCTGAAGAGAGGCAAAGTGAAAACGGTAATATTGAATATATACAGCCCTCCCAAAGATAAACACAAGGACTTTGGTGCACTGCCTAAAGATGTCAACGGCATTGCAGAGGCGAGAGATCCACTTGTGGTATTGGGCAAATATAACGCACCCAGCGCCACCTGGGGTTATTCGAAAGATTCCCCCAAGGAAAAGCGTCTCGAACACGCCGTATCCAAAGTAGGATTGAGCTTAACTACTCTACCCACAACACCTACGAGGCTGGGTCACAGCGCAAATCGAGACACGTTGCCAGATCTGACATTCACACGTAACATTAAGGACTCAAACTGGACAAACCTGGAAGAGAATCTCGGTAGCGATCACTACATAATCAGCATTGCCCTGTCAACTCCAAAACTACGTAGGGTCATAGGAAGCGTGGTTATCACTGACTGGAAAAGGTACAGACGACGCGATCCCCCACCCGACTCTGTACCAGAGTCGATTGGGGAATGGTCAGAGTACATAATCTCACTTCACAAACAAACATCTAAACGTATTGTAAGAACAACAGAAACTCCTGCAGTCGACAGGCACCTGCTTCACCTGTGGGAGAGCAGGCGCTGTATGCTGAAAAAGTGGAAAAACCAGCGACTTAACCGGAACCTTTTCCGCAGAATAGCTGCTTTAGGAGAGTAGGCAAATCAATACGCTAACAAAATTGCAACTGAGGGATGGATCGAGTTCTGCAGTTTACTACAAGACACTCTGAGCACTGCGAAAACTTCGGCCGTCCTAAGGAACATGCTTGACCCAGAAAAAATAAAATCGGCCACGAACAGAACACTACAACGAATAATGCATGATTTTTCAAGCACTGAGGAGGAGTTCATACAAGCACTTAAGGACAGATACATAGGAGAGAATACCGATAGTTGCAGTATTGAAATGCAGTACACTGGTGCGAAAAACGAGAGACTTGACGCCCCAATCACCAAGGAAGAGATCTTTGCGGCTGCCCAAGCAGCCAAGAGAAATTCTGCCCCTGGTTCAGATCAAATGAAATGATAAGGAACCTCAGCGATAAGGTTTTAGAGGCACTGACAAACCATTTTAATGACAACTATTGGCTCAAAGGGAAGATAACCGAGGAATGGAAAGTAGCCAAAATTATTACGATACCGAAACCCGGGAAGAAGCCATCCCTGCAGGCACTCAGGCCCATATCTTTGACGTCATGCATGGGAAAGCTTTCCGAAAGTGTTGTTCATAATCGGCTCCAAAACTTTACAGAGGACAACGGCCTTTTTTCAGCCACTATGCTGGGTTTTCGCAATGGCCTCTCCACTCAAGACGCATTTCTCATATTACGAGAAGTTTTGAGCTATATATATAGAGCTATATATATAGAGTGGGCAAGGCAGCAGTAGCGACAACACGATGCCCATACGGTGCTTCTTTTTTGTGCAGTTTCTGGCCAGCCTTGTGGATTCCCCGGCACTCTGCCTGGACGGCGCGGTGGTTCGGAATGCGTCAACTTGCGCGAACCAACACGCCGATCACCGCAGATATATGCAGTCCACCCTTCCTGTCCTGCAGCCGAAAGATCGACAAAGTTCAACTATTGTGCCTGCGCTGTCCCCAAGAGTTTACGCTGACTATCAACTGAGTCAACAAACCTTCATCAAGCCCAACTTCATCACGTCATCAGCATCGGATATAAAAGGCTCCCAGCCACAGCGCAGCTTCAGTGGGCAAGGTGGCAGCAGCGACAACACAATGCTCATACGGTGCTTCTTTATTGTGCAGGTATGTTATTTGGACAACGCACACTCTATCCGTTCAAATGATCGTTTCTTGCTGCTGCTCTGTTGCCAACAGACTGTTGTATCTCTATATGTTTCCATTTATGCCCAGCTTGTGTACTGTTTGAGTTCTCTGTGCTTGAGTGGAGACGTTGAGCTAAACCCTGGGCCACGGGGTATAAAAGGTACCTTTACTAGTATTTCCGGCACTGACTCTGGAGTATCTACACTGTTACCGAGTGGGGATGTGCGTGGAGCGAATAGCCATGTGGTATCTATAGATAGTGAACCTTCTGGTTCTGCCATGTTTTCCAGCCTACTAGCTGGGCAAAATAAAATAGCCCAGGATATTTCCGA
Organism: Rhipicephalus annulatus; assembly: GCA_013436015.1. Taxonomy (NCBI): domain Eukaryota; kingdom Metazoa; phylum Arthropoda; class Arachnida; order Ixodida; family Ixodidae; genus Rhipicephalus; species Rhipicephalus annulatus. The sequence goes on from WOVY01000430.1 coordinate 314,093, forward strand.
GCTTCGCTCTTCAATCAATTCGCGCTTTGAGGCTATTGAGTCACGACTTAACGCTCTAGAGTCGTCCAGTACTATGTCTAATGCATCTAAAAATATGGTAGAAGATTTAAAAAGCTCAGTTTGTTCTCTTAATCAGAAGGTGACTACGCTCACGGCTCAGAACGATGACCTAGAAAATAGACTGCGCCGTAATAACCTGATTCTTCACGGTATTCCTGAATCTCCAGATGATGATAAGGCGTTGTTCAACGTTGTTTCAAAATTTTTCACGGAAACACTGTGCTAGGATTGCCCACAAATCGAAAGGTGTCATAGGTTAGGTAGACGTCACACAGGCCGCACCCGCCCTATTATTTTCAGGCTGCTGAATTTTCGTGAGAATATTCATATTCTTAAAAACGCATCCAAGCTGAAGGGCTCCGATCAACGCATATCCGAAGACTATTCTGATAACGTACGTTTCATCAAAAGAAAGCTATGGGAGGCAACCAGAACCCATCGCAACAGCGGCTCTTCCGTGCGCATTGTTTACAACCATGTGTTCATTGATAACATACGCTATAACTGGGACGCGCAGTATAACACAATTTTTCAGTCTCGTAATCGTGATACTATGGTGAAGGCATCTCCTTTGGCCCCTACTCCTACTTCATGTTGACGCCCCCATAATTACCCTGATAATCTTTGTATTTTAAATATCAATGCAAGAAGTTTAGTCAACAAGTGTCCTGATTTCTTGTCTCTAACTTTGTCCTACTTCCCTCATATCATTGGTGTCACGAAAACTTGGTTTCATAACGAAATTTGTGATACCGAGATTTTGCTGCCGAGCTTCAATGACGTAAGAAGTGATCAAATCGATGGTAGAGGTGGTGGCGTTGCCTTATATTTACATTTCGACTTAAAATTTTCTGTTCTTGATGCTTCGTCTCAAACTGAATCGGTTTGGTGTAAAGTTTACTTTGAAACATTGACTTTTGTTATTGGTGTCTTTTACCGTCCACCTAACCTGATCGCGGACTGTTTGGTTTCCCTGAGTGCATTCGTCCAAGAAATAGCTCCTCATTCACCAAATCTAGTATGTATGGGTGATTTTAATGTCCCCGATATAAACTGGACGTCGTTATCTCTGCTAGGTCATGCTTCCCAACATCACAGAGAAACATTGAACTTTTCACTAACTTCCGACCTGAAGCAAATAGTCAGTGACGCCACAAGAGGCATGGCGATTTTAGATCTTGTATTCTTCAGCCCTAGAGTCTGCGATTATGGTTATGTGTGCACTGTTGTGGATGGCATTTCGGATCATAAAGCTGCTTTTGCATCTATTTCATGTCCTGTACCGAAAGCCCGATACATCTATTCTACTTTCCGCAATATGAGCCATGCTGACTATATTGGTATTATTGATACACTTAGCACTTCTTTTGCCCAGTTTGAAGCAATTAGTATTTCCGAAGATGTTGATACTTTAACAAAATTCTTCACTGATCTTGTTTCAAAGTGCATTGCGCGTTTTGTACCGTTAAAAACAAAAAAGACGAATTCAGAGTTGCCTTGGATCACACGGGAAATTTCGCACGTGTTGAGCCGACTTGGGCGTTTGCGGCATGCTAAACGCACTGGTGATGTTATTCTTGCCGCACAATTCATTGCTTTGAAGGAGGAACTTCGAAGCAAAACAAATGCGGCTCATGATTTCTACTATCGAGTTACACTCCCCACTTTGCTTAGAAATAATCCACATAAATTGTGGAAATCTGTCCTACCAATGGATTCTGAGACTGACACATTTGAAATAAATGGCACAGTTACAGGCGATACAGCTCATATTGCAGATGCATTCAATCATTACTTTCAATCTGTTTTTACACTTGATAACTCCGTTGTTCCTCCTTTTATAGGGCATACTCGCAGTTCTATTCACGATATTGTCGTTTCAAACCAGGGTGTGCTGAATCTCAATTTAAAACTCGATCCGAAGAAGAAAGGTAGTCCAGATAATATAGACAACGAATTCCTCATTAGGTACCCCTTATGGACTAGTCGGTATTTAACCATTATCTTTCAGAAATCTTTCTCGACGTCTGTTGTCCCTAAAATGTGGAAATCAGCTAAATTTCTTCCGTTAAACAAATCCGGAAAAAAACAGTCCTTATTGAACTACAGACCCATCTCTATCACATCCCGTTCTTGTAAAATACTCGAACACATAATTTTTAAGCAAATCATAGAATGTTTAGAGTGCAATAATGTTTTATCTGATGCTCAGCATCGTTTTCGACGTGGCTTTAGTACCATAACCCAGCTCAGTGAATTTGCTCATGACATTCTCCAGGTTCTTGATGCTGGTGATCAAATTGACGTAATATTTATAGACTTTTCCAAAGCTTTTGACACTGTTTAACATTGCAAACTGCTAAAAAGCTCACTGCTAATTTTAAAAACGAAGCATTAGTAAACTGAATTTCTTCTTTCCTATCTAATAGGTCTCAGTGCGTACAATTCAAGTCTTCTCATTCCTCCACTTCCACTGTAACGTCTGGCGTCCCTCAAGATTCAATATTAGGCCCTCTTTTATTTTCAATTTTTATTAATGTTCTGCCAAGTAATGTTCCTGTTAAAATCCGCATGTATGCTGATGATTGTGTTTTGCATCATACGATTAAAACTGCTCATGATCACATCATCCTTAACGATTAATTTGCTTTATTTCAATCACGGTGTGCTACTTGGCAAATGCAAATCAACTTCCAAAAACGGTATCCATGTCATTTTCCAAGCGTTCTTCCCCCTCTCCATTTACCTATTCGCTTAATGGTTGCCCTCTCTGAATTGTTTCACAATACAAATACCTAGGTCTCCTTTTCACTCAGGATTTATCTTGGTCTCAACACATCGATCTCATGTGCAACCGTGCGCTTAAAACATTAGGCTACCTACAACGCACTTTACGTTCAGCACCTCTCAGCATACAACTTCTCACTTATAAAACACTGGTTCGTCCAGTATTGGAATATGCATCTGTTGTGTGGAACCCACACTAAATTTCGGACATCAACAGAATAGAATCTGTTCAGAAGAAAGCCGTACGCTTCATTTATCGTCGCTTTGACAGGTATTTTTCACCAAGTTCCCATCTTCCTATCATACAGCTTACCAGTCTATCTTCTCGTCTACACGTTGAATGTTTGAAGTTTCTTTGTACCTTAATTAATTCCCCACAATTTCCTTTACTCAGCAAATATATAGCACAGGCTAGACCAACGACCACCCGAAATTACCATGAGTTAAACATGTCTACCTTTGCTCATCGTACGATGGCGTTTAAATATAGTTTTTTGTTCATTCTATTGAATTGTGAAACTCTTTACCTGGTTACGTTCAATCTTTATTACTGGATGAATATTTATTGTATATTACTAATCATTGATGTAGAGCGCACTTGTTAGGTTTTTGTATGTATGTATTTGCCTACTCCAGCGATAGCCCTGCAAGGCTGCAGTATGTTGAAATAAATAAATAAATAAATATACCTACAGGAGGAAAACATATAATACTAGCCCTTGATTTAAAAGGAGCATTCGACAATATCTCGCATAAGGCCATCCTTACAGAATTAAACAACATCGGATGTGGGACAAACACCTACAATTACATCAAGGCATTCCTCACAGAAAGGCGGGCTTCGATAAGCGTAGCACAAGTCACGTCAGACGCTTTTGAGATGCCAAACAAAGGTACCCCTCAAGGAGCCATCCTCTCTCCCCTGCTCTTTAATATCGCCATGTTAGGACTCACGCGAGCTCTGGATAAAGTTCCGCAGTTAGGATACACTCTCTATGCGGATGATATCACCCTATGGGCAACGCGTGAATCTCTGGCTAACAAAGAGCAGACACTTCAAGAGGCTGCAACAGCAGTTGAAAACTTTGCGAAGGCAAGCGGGCTCAGCTGTACCCCAGAAAAATCTGAAATTATCAGGGTACATAGAAAAAGATACAAAAGTAACGGAAGCATTGACATAAACATTGAAGGTGTCAAAGTACGTGAGGTGACCGTCGCACGTATTCTGGGTTACTAGGTTGAAAGTAATGGACAAGCGAACCATACAATAAACATATTAAAATCATCCACGAAACAAGTTGCACGAATGACCCATAGAATAACATACCACAAACAGGGAATGAAGGAAGGAGACACAATTAGATTAGTACAGGCACTTGTAATGTGTAAGGTTACGTATAGTCTACTTTCCATGTGTTAAACAAATCGGAACAAAAAACCATCGAGTCCATAAATAGCGGCGCCTAAAAAGTGGCCATAGGGCTACCGGTAAGCACACCTACCCAAAAGCTTTTGGACCTTAGTATATATAATACATACCCTTAGCTAAAGACAGCGGTACTGACTGCGCAGAGAAATTGTCTAAGTCAAACGAAAGGGGGGAGAGAGATACTTCCTAGGGTGGGCTTTCCGCCATACTCCCAGAACCTGGACGAGGTTCTTGTAGAAATCCCGAATCCTGTCCGCAGCAAGGTCTCGCCCTCACCGCTGCCCAAGAACATGGACGTAAAAACAAACAGAACGCGCAGATAGGAGAGAGTGCGATGGCTCCGAAAAACATTAAAAACAAATTAAATGTTTTGTATGTGGACGCTTTGAGGTACAATTTTAAACGGTCATTTGCATCAGTACTTAGCAACGTCAACTGCATGGTGACATGTGCATCGCTGTACAAGTCCTCGATCTCCAAGGCGGAATGGTTTGCCATTGCCCTTGCAATTAAAGCGCAAGAACAGAGAGATGAACCGCAGACAACTATCATTTCCGACTCGCAGGAAGCGTGCCGTCTCTTTTCAAGAGGCCGCCTTCTGATAAAAATAAGCAAATTCTTAGGCGGGAGATTGACGAACAAATACAGGCTGATCTGGTGTCCAGGACACACAGGCCTAGAGGGGAACGAAAGTGCCGACGCTTGTGTTCCAGGGCTCACGAACCGAGCAGAGCTTCGACAGCACATTCGATCCTTTGAAACACTCCAAGAGGAAGCTATCGAGGAGAATAATGACCCATCCAGAATGGCCTCTCGCGAAATTCTTGCTAACAAGCGAAGCATGCGACAAAAATTCAGCGCCCCACAAAAATCATTAGGAGGGGAGGACGCGATTGACCTCCACCGGATTCAAACGGGAGTCTTTCCCAATCTCCAAAGATTACACAAAATTTTTCCAACGCTGTATGGACATGCGTGTCCCTGGTGTGGTGGCTCGCCATCGCTCTACCACATTGCATGGGGATGCCTAAAACGACCACCAAGTTTACATACCTTTTTAGGTCAGTACAAGCTTTGTAATACTTTCGAGCAATGGGAGGCACAGCTCGCCAGCTCTGACCCAGAGGTGCAGCTTGCACTTCTGCGTCACGTCAGGCAGGCGGCGGCAGCCAATGGAGCCCTGGACTTGGGGCCCCACCCATCAAGCTCATGACCTCTGTCCCACACCCTTGCAAATAAAGTTTTTTCTTCCTTCCTTCCTTTCCTTATTCTCGCTTGGCAACAGCCGTACGTGCATCCACCTCTCTTATTCGGTTTGTTCTTTTGTTCGAGGCACAAGTTCGCCTCATTAATGAAGCTTAGTATTTCGCACTTTCGCCCTCTGTGGAGTCCGGTGACGACCATGCCTCGTGACAATATTCGGATCATAAAGAGACGATAATGCTTCTACCCGTCATCGACCTTGTTGCCTAATTCGAGACTTAAATTGTTCCTCTGGTATCGCTGTCTAACTCTGTGTTTATACGTCTCACATATTAAGATTAGTTTTCTGTCGTGAGAAGAGCCATCATGCAGAAATAGCTATAGCAAACGCTGTAGAGTGATTTCACAAAACTTGGGTTGTCGTTACACACACAACCCGCAGGTCGCAAGATCAAATCCCGGCTGCAGCGGCGGCATTTTAGATGGAGGCGAAAATGCTGTAGGCCCGTGTGGTCAGATTTCAGTGCATGTTAAAGAACCCCAGGATGTCGAAACTTCTGGAGCCCTCCTATACCGCGTCTCTCGTAATGATTCGATGGCTTTGGGGCTTCAAATCCCACATATCGATCAATTCTTGAGGGCAACATCACTGTGCAACCGCTTGCGAAACTTGAACTGTGTGTGCAGTATGTGTGTTATGTGCAATGTGCATCTCCTACTCCTATTTCTTTCTTTTTCTCTCTCATTCCCCTCTCCCCTGAGTAGGGTAGCAAACTGGACTTAGTCTATTTAACCTCCCTACCTTTCTGATATTTTTGTCTTTTGTTATAAGCCTCAGGTAACACTCGTAAGCTTCTACTCGTTTTGTTCTTTTTCGTTCAGATTCCTTCAGATATTTACGTATTTGTTTTGCTCTTGCCAAGAGAGCCATCACATGACATGAACATAGACGGCGGGAAAGCAATATACTTCTGTATTTTACACCAGTGCCTTCTCTTAGGAATATGCATTCAAAGCTGCGACTTCTGCATCAATTCTACTTAGCTGTTCAGCCGATCGTTCCTTGTTCACCCCGCACCAAAAAAAATGCTATCGTCATTAACGGGTATGCGCCAGAAAGATACATCGCAATGCATGCAGGTAATATCTACATACGGAGCTTATCACCTTTCGTTATGTCGCTCAGCATAGGTTAGGAAAAGCGCTGGCAACCACCTCCCTCTGTTGGACACCGAGTTCTGCAAACTATCTCTAGAAAAGCACGATATCACGGCTTTCTCGGGAAAGAGCATCAAAAGTACGTATAAGAGTCAGTGAATGCGATGTTCGATATGATCAGTGACCAAGGTTTCTCGGCGTAATCATTTACAGCAAGAAGCCTATGCAGGTGAACTAACTGTGAACACGGATTTCAGCAATCTCATAATTGCTCCGCCACATGGCAAGGGCACGATGGGGTAGCGACTGCCACTCGGTTATTATTTTACACAAATCATACGTTAATGGTAGTTTGCGCTACTGCCTGTCGGTACTACGAAAATATTGTTGATAAGCAGAAAGAAATTTCATGCAACGCGCAACAACCCTCTGCGATTATGCCTTGGACTACCAAAAGGATCATCGGAAATCGACAGAGTAGCGGAAGCAGAATGTCTACCTCTTGACGTTCTCAGTGAAGTCTTCCGCATCCACCATTGACACATGACGCCAGATGGAAAGTACTTCCTTTAGCAATTTAGTAAAAGCTGTGCCAACTGAAGCCATTGGCAAGCAGTTCGAGAAATGACTGCCCTCAGCTCACGGCCTTGACTTTTGTCCCTTGGGTGCCATGACCAACGCAAATCTCTACACACATGCCTGGTATCAACTTGAAAATCGTTGTGCTTCATGCTGTTATTTTGCTAATAACCCTTGCAACTATCGCCGTGAAGTACTGCAGCTCGGCTCACATTTTTACCCACGGGTCACGCCCTGAACAAAGTTCATCATTTAGAATATACGTATCTTCAACTGACCACGGTGTTTATCTTACCGTCTTGAACGACCGACAACAAGCACGTGGGCTAACATTTACGTTATCCAAAAAGCCATTCGTTATATACAGCGGCATTTCCTCGACTATGAATTGCTTTAACTTATTCAAAAGCAGCCCTACTACTCATGTATCCATTATCTCCACCCGATGAGAACATCCGGTGGCTTGACAGATTGGTTACATCCACAACACGAAAACTACTACTGGTCATACTGTCATACCTCAGTGGTTTACGGGACACTACGGCGAATAGGAAATGAAAAAGTGCACCTAGCTGTACGTAGAGGCATGTATTAAAGCGAAATTCGGCAAACATAAATGAGATGTGTTAACAATGGCAAAGAAGTACATTCACCGAGAAAAGATCCAATTATAGTAACTTTCGCCTCGAGACCTTTTTCTCCGCTCCATGGACTCTGACTTGATTTGAAGATCAAGATGTTTGCATCACCTTCCTCATCACCTCGAGGCACTGTATCACTGACTTCGCCGCAACGCAGCATGCGCTGATAGCTACGTCTGCCGCCTTGGTTTGACCATTGACCAAGACTGTGACAAATGTGATTCTTTATAACCAGACGAACCTGTTTTGTAAGATTACCAGGCATAAAGAGAAGTACGGTCTTGTTTCTAAAGTAGAATACCCTCACCTTCTCATGAACTGCTAGATTTTGGGGAAACACTTGGACCAGCTCTTTCTTTTCAGAAACGTCACATTTTAAGTTCTGTTCAGATTTCTGGGAGACATTAACCTAATAGATAATCTCTAATGCAACAGTCACCCTTACAAATGACTACGAAGCAACAGCAGTGAGCGAAGACCCAGAGCACGTACAAAGAGAGAGTACTAGGAAACGGTAAAGGCAATGGCAGCTGCAAGAAGTCTCCGAAGTGACGGAAGGCCTGTGCCTACGACGGCCTGCGTGGTACAACTCGAACCTCTGTGCGCTGAGAACGTAGAAACAACATAGCATCCCCTTAACTAAAGCTTGGCAATGACGCAACGTATAAAAACCTGCATCAAGGCCTGAAGCAAGCTTAGTGCAACTAGAACAGTCATCAGAATCTTCAAGATTCGTTGTTTCAAGGCTTGCGGGGCTTTGCGAAAGCTTCGGCGATTGTTAGTTTTTTTCGTGGAGTACTGGCACAATTTTGAGGCATGGCGAAAGACACATTTCATTTCCTTGGTACGCAGTGTCAGCCCTCTGCTAATACTGGAACCAGGCAACACATAATTACCACTTTATTTTGAATTTATTAAATGTAGTTGTCGCCCAACCTCTGATAGCCAGCTCTATAGCAATGGATATCAATCGCGGTGAGTATCCACTACCTAAATTGCAGAAGTCGCTGTCGGAGTCAGTGAACGGCAAGTTACTCTTCGTTGTTTACGTGCGCCTTGGGCCACTGACATCAGATCACAGAAGTGCTGCTATATAGGACGTCACGAGTTCTTATCTTCGGCGACGCCAGACCCTTTACAGCTCTCTACGAAACGAACACTTAATTGTCACGGCCAACACAATCTCTCTTTTTTCTTTATTGGTACGGGCATTGATAATATTCTCAATAGGGTTTACTAGGTATAATTACTTTTTTGAGGTTTCTTGGCAGCAGTTATTTATTCAAAGCAACAATAACAAAATATTCAAAATTCAAATCAGTAGTTCTTTAACGCGGTAAATGATGCACATGGGTGTTTAATAGTAGAGTGTGCACCCAGCACCAGAAGGGTTAATGGTAAACATGTTCGATTATAACACTGTCTATTTTGGGAGGAGACTTCCTTGGCTCTCGAAATACAGCCCTTTAAGTCGATACCATGTGATTATTAAACAGAACTGATTGCAATAATTTTGCCGACATTTTTTCCGCTCTCGTATATACCAATTGAGCTTACCATATGAGGAAAAGCATGCCTTAAAAATATTGTTATGCCTTGATAAATTTCGGTGCAAACAGGTTCCACATTATATATATATATATATATATATATAATGAGATCTAACAGACAGTAAGGCCAAAGAATGTACAGGGGAAGTTATTAGAGCCAATGGATTGTAAATAAGAAGAAAGAAAAGTGGATGAAAAAATAACCAGCCGTGAGCAGGAATCGAACCTACGACCTTCGAATAACGCGTTCGATGCTCTAACCACTGAGCTACCACAGCGGCCTTCCCTCCATCCACTTTTTTGGGTTTATATGTGAATTCAGAAGTAGGAGTGACAGTCAGCGCCATCTATAAGGCAACCGACGAGTGTGAAAACACTCTTATGCGCATGTTTGGCGTCACGTAGCACGTGAACTTATTATGAGCGGGCAGCTGATTAATAGCCCCTCGTATACAACCTAATGACACCAAGCCTGCCAGTACGAGACCTTCGTTTAATGAAATAAGGGAAAGAAGGAGGGTTGCCTGGTTCCAGGATTAGCAGAGGGCTGACTCTGCGTACCAAGGAAATGAAATGTGTCCTTCGCCATGCCTCAAAATTGTGCCAGTACTCCATTAAAAGGACAAACAATCGCCGAAGCTTTAGCAAAGCCCCGCGAGCCTTGAAACAACGAATCTTGATGATTCTGATGACTCATCTAGTTGCTCTAAGCTTGCTTCAGGCCTTGAAGCAGGTTTTTATACGTTGCGTCATTTCCAAACAAAGGTCTCGTACTGGCAGACTTGGTGTCACTAGGTTGTATACGAGGAACTATTAATCAGCTGCCCGCTCATAATAAGTTCACGTGCTACGTGACACCGAACATGCGCATAAAAGAGTGTTTTCACACTCGTCGCTTGGCTTATAGATGGCGCTGACTGTCACTCCTACTTCTAAATTCACATATAAACCCAAAAAAGTCAATGGAGAGAAGGCCGCTGCGGTAGCTCAGTGGCTAGAGCGTCGAACGCGTTATTCGAAGTTCGTAGGTTCGATTCTTGCTCACGGCTGGTTATTTTTTCATCCACTTTTCTTTGTTCTTATATACAATCCATTGGTTCTAATAACTTCCCCTGTACGTTCCTTGGCATTACTGTCTGTTAGATCTCATTATTATTGTGTTAAAACACGGAAAAACGGCCCTTAGGTATACACTTAATTCTTTTATATATATATATATATATATATATATATATATATATATATATATATATATATATATATATATATATATATATAATCACTAGAATGTATGGATGTGTATATGTGAGTAAACGTGTATGCGGCACATATATGCCTCGTAAACTCGACGGGGAGGTGACCGCCGCTGTAGCTCTGTTAGCAGGGCATCGGACTTGTTTTTCGAAGGTCGCAGGTTTGGTCACTGCCAGCCGCACGTTATATTTTGCGCCAAGTTTCTTTTCTCATATATACACTAAAAATACTACTTCTGACATCCCGTATACTTGGCATAATTGCCTATTAGTTCTCATAGATATTTCGTCTAACTAAGGACTTTTTATGAATTATTACAGGCTACGCAAGGAAACTTTTCGCCATCAAGTGTGCAGGTTGTAGATAGTGCATTGTTTCATAACCAAAATACAGAATTTACAGAAAGCTTATGTGTATAGCTGACATAATCGAACACTCTACCCACATGACTGCACGCGCCATTGAAGGCCTAGTTTTACGCGAGCTCACTTTAGACCTCACTGGGCATTGACAATAAAGATTGATTGCAGCCTATGTCCTCTTTTCAAATGCCTTCTCTTTATGATGGATAGTAAGGATCAACTTGACTTATTTAAAGCAAACTAACCGTTCCCTAAGCCAACGCTACAGTTCAGTGCAGTGCTTTGATCTCGAGCAATCTTACTAAAATGCCAAGAAAGCACTGTCTGGTGATATAACAAAAAATAAAGATACTTCCTTACACCTTCCACGATGTGCCCAAAAGAATGCCTTTGTTCCTGCGCTTTTGCGCAGCAGGACTGAAGCGCCATCAGCAGTAGACGGAGGTCAGTGCGGCCACTAAGCTTTAGCGGCTCTCGGGCTGATGAAAAACGACGCAAAATCCTGAAGCACGCGAGTCACAATCTTCCAACGTTCACCGCCACAGTGCATTGTTGTCATCCCAGGCTGTACATGTAGGAATGCACGAGCGCCGACTCATACGGGGCAGCCTGTCAACCTAGGCATACGTTGATCTCCGGTGTGAAATAGGTGCAGTCATGCGCTTCGACGCGGAACACACAATAGGACAATTTTTGCGGGAACGACTGCACGCGAGGTATATCGGATGGCAGACGGATGTGAGCGGCGATGAATATTGTGCACTGTGAAGGCGTTCCGCCACCGGTGAGTGCCGATTGCCGAAGCGTTGCAGTCGACCCTGGTGACAGCGGCAGACTCGGCAACTGTCGGTTTTCTGCGATGCGCTGACCGACGTAACGAATTTGCGTCTTGAAAATCCGATGCAGCAAAGGAAAAACAAACTGGTGCCACCAATACTTTCTTCTTGGCTAACGTCCACCGCACTAGTAGTGGACCGAAAACGTATTTCGCATCGCCGATTGAAACATGCGCCCGCACGAGTGCGCAAACACCGGCGCACGGTGGCACTTCGTGGTCAGAAGAGGGGCCACAATCAGACGTAATGGCTCTGACGTCAGAGGCGCGTGGATTCGGATTGCAGGCATCATTTAGGCGCGATAACGGTGTAGCGACGAGGCTGAAGCGAGGGCTGTGGAGCCGTCATCGTGATCCCCATTGCGGACGCAAACAGCTGTGGCGCGCTCGAAGTTGAACGTGACAAAAAAAAAAGAAAACGAAAAAGACAGCAGCGAGAGTCGAAGCTACATGCCAGCCTCCGTGGATGCACCTGTCGGTGGGTAGGCAGAGCGAACGGTGGGCCCAGAAAGCAGCGCACCTTCACTTTCCCTCTACGGGGGGGCGGGTGGAAGGGCAGGAAGCGACGGGCGTAGCATTCTCGGCGTGTGTGAACAAAGGAAGGGTGCGTGTTTCCGCCGCGGCTGCAGCAACGCACCACGTGTTTTGTTCGAGGCGCACCCATCGGTCGCTCAGAGAAATCGGCAGTCTTTTTCATTGTTTTGTATCTTTTTTCGTCAGAACCCGCGCGTATGCCGCTGCGATAAGTAGCAATGCCCCGCGCACTCATAATACTGGCATGTTGCATTAGCACGCAAATAGTGAGAGAGCAGATGACGACGATACGGGCCAGAAACAGGTGAAAAAGGCTGCCCGTAGATACAGATACATTCACCTAAAAGAGTAGTGATTATTTACCCCAGGGCAGGGGAGGATATGCACAACATCGTGTAGGTTAGCTATATTCTTCAATATCACCGCTTATCTTATCATTTTCCATTGACAACGCTGCCATATCAACTAACGTACTGTTTGCCAGCCGATTGCAATTACGTGCCAAGTTCAATAGGATCTAGTTGTGCAGTTTTTCTTCTCTATTTTTGATGGTTCGCTTTGTTTATAGCTTTATCCATCAAAACGCTGTATACTACAGACCGTGTCATGGCCCATTTATTTGTTCTTTTATAAAGTATTCAACATAGTTACTCGCACAGTGCCTCAACGATCAAGGGTAGATCAACAAATGAAGAAAACCGATCTGAAAATTCACATTGCTGAACATTGCAATGTTTCTCTTTCTGTTCTCACATAAAAAATAACACGTTGACGAACTCTACAGGGGCACACCCACCGTTAATCAGTCGGAGAGGAGGCAGGGCAACGTATCATTTACCTCCCCTCCTCCATTGCTAGCACCTCGTGTCGTAACGACAGCGTACAGGATGCGACGTTGCATGTGTTCTTCACTTATAGCCTAACTTGCGATTAAGAATTCGTCGGTAGGATTGGGTGTATTCAATTCTGACATACAATTACCGGATGTGAAGTTATTTTTTTTCTTATTCCGAAATTCCCACTAATTCGCCATGAATATCTCAAACTCCGTCTAGCTTTTACGATATTTAAAGTACGCGTATGCCACAAATTGTCACGTACTACAGCTTCGCAATAAAGTATAAAAACTTGTAAAATGTTAAAAAGTTTATTAGGTTATTAGTTAAAAAAGTTAATTCATCATTTTTTGTTGCTTATTCACAACAGCGCAACGCTAACTGCGGCAAAGTACTTACGTCATTACATGGAGTTCGTGTGCGAAAACGACAGCAGCCTTACTGGTATATTATTTATTAAAAAATGTATTGGTTGAAAAAACCTCTACGACTGGACGATGAAGTAGCTGACGGAATGAATAAAGGAGGTCTGGGGGAGTGGACGCGTCCTACCCCAGTGGAAAACAGCCTGCACTATTCTCCTTCCAAACCAGGCAAGAACCCCAATGTAGACAACCTCGGGCCAATATCTCTGCCGTCTTGCGTTGGGAAGGTTGCGGAGCACGCCGTGAATCGACTCACCCGCCACCTTGAGGTAATCGTCGCATACGCGCACAATATGATTGGCTTCTGCGCCGGCCTCTCGCCGCAGTATTCCATCACTAAAGGGGCCCTGAAACACTTTTTCAACTAACCATCGAATTAATTCACTGGAAGAGTTTATTGCCTCCCGAATTCAACGCCACAAAAGTTTTAAGGGTCCGTCCAGTGTCAGCGGAGTTACAAAGACTTGTCGCATGCTGCAATTGCATTCTCTCTTCTCCCGGCCCGACGAAAGCGCTAGAAGCTAAGCAGGGATAAAGCCCCTTTAAGCAAGGTGGAATAGCAGGGCCACAGAAAAACGTCACGCGCACCTCGTGACCTTTAGCACTTTTTGTTTTTTGTTCTTCGAATACGCAGCTTTTTTCAGTGTGGTCACGCGCGCACGTGTGGACAAGTAGCGGCCTCCCACGACGATCTCTGTAAAGAGCGAGCACGTCATGTTACAATCAGCCAGTGGATGATAGATGGGCTTGCTGTGTGTGATTTTGGGGTATACTCCGTGATTTGTCGAGTGCAGAGAAAGCAATATTCAGCTGAATTTGATGACTTATTATGAATTCCAGGCCGCGTGCTGTGCTATAATAGTTGGCTCGCGTGTTGTTGGGAGCCTCTACTACCGATCGGCAGCGTTTTCTGACCATACTCATTAACTGTTGCAGGGCCCCTTTAGGCACTAGATCCTAGATCGCAGAACGAGAGACACGACAGCTATACTCGGGATTGACCTTGAAAAAGGCCTTCGACAACATCTCGCACGAATATATACTCACCTCTATCGCAGGACTAGAGCTCGGGCCCAAGGTCTAAAACTTTATTAGAGCATTCTTGAGTCGAAGAATCGTCCGCCTAAAGATTGATAGTTGCACGTCTGATGAAGTCGTCCTCGAATTCAGTGAGGGATCAGTGATATCGCCCACTGTATTTAACATTGCAATAATCAGTCTGACCAAGAGACTGTCTCAAGTCGAAGGAATCAAGCATGCTATTTATGCGGACGATATTGCAATTCGGTGCACTGGACGCAGTGAAGGCCGAGTCGGTAATGCGAGAGGTCATCGACGTTACGGAGCAGTTCCTGCTTCCAATGTCCGCACTCTTCCTGTACTGGAAGAGGCCACGGGGAAGTGACTATCAGGATCGGCAGCTGGCTTGTGAAAGTCAAATTCAACCCCACACTGGTGACGGCTCTCCAGTTCCCAAGGTCGACTCTATCCACGTACTCAGCATGGCCATCGAATCAAGCAGCACTGATGGCGTGGCGCTAAAAAAGATTGTTTCGAAAAGTGGCAATACACTAAGGCTGATTCAAAGAATCGCCAAGAGGCACTGAGGACTCAAAAAAGACATCTTAAACAGACTGATCCACGCCTTTGTGCTGTATAATTTCACTTACACCATGGCCGTAAACAACTGGCAGCAGGCCGTACGAGAGAAGCTCAACACACTCATAAGCAAAGTCATCATGGGGGCGCTTTATCTCTCAATTCGGACACACACCGAGGTCCCCCTGAAGTTGGGAATACACAACACCATGAAAAAGATCGCCGAGGCTAAAATAAGAGCCCAACTGGTAAGGCTCTCCAGTACACCAGCCGTCAGAAGATTACTCCAAGAGATTGGGCTCGACCTCGTAACTCACAATCCGAAAAACACCCAGATCTCCACGGAAGTTTGAAACAATATTCACTCGTCTCAGCAGTGAAGAAGGAAGGCCGTCTCTATTTGCGCTCTTCGCCGTCTCCCTTGCCACTCACTCCCTGTTCCACCGCATGTAGCCGCGCTTGCGGCGCGCAATACATCGTCAAGGGCATGCTCAGCAGTTGCTACAGTTAAGACTTCCGAAACCTAATGAAACGGTGGCAATCTTTGCAGAGGACTTGACATCGTTTTGTCGTCGACATGATCCCAATATGCCCGAGGAACAGAAGTTGAGCTACCTTATGCGCGGAGGACGAGGAAACAGTGATCGCTTACGCAAGCAGAGCTCCGTCACGCGCAGAAGCAAATTATTCGAAAACTGAAAAAAATACCTCGCTGTGGTATGGGCAGGTAATCAATTTCGACAATACTTTTACGGTCACCCTTTCAAAGTTATCAGTGACAACCGTTCGCTGTGGTGATTAACAAGTATCAAAGATCCTTCCGGGTGATTACCATGATGGAGCCATACGCTAAAATAGTTTGATATAGCGATAATGTCCAAGTCGGGAAAACGGCACCCGGACGCCGAATGCCTGTCTCGATCACCGATAGAGTCGGCTGCTTTTCTTAATGAAGAGACAGCTTTCCTGGCAATCCTCGACACGTCCACCACCGCAGACAAACAGCATGACGATCCTGAGCTACTTGGCTTGATTATTTATTTAGAAGAACGAAGACAGAACGTGTTCAAAGCCTTTGCAAGAAGTCTATTGTCGTTTTGTCTGCGAAGCAATGTCCTCTACAAAATTAACTGCTCGTCAGACGGGTACCTGCGTCGTTCCTTCTACTCTTCGTTGTGAGGTGCTGCAAGAGTGCTAGAACGAGGTCACTTCTGGACATATAGGCTCCACGATCACACTGAGTAGAGTTCGGGAGAGGTATAGGGAACCGAAGCTCAAGTTGGTAGAGCGACGACAACGCCGCGCCTGGCCCTGGCGACAAGCTCCGTAAACCTTGAGGAGAGACGCCGGAGAGGCAGCAGGCGAGTCAGTGTGTTTCGCCGAAACACGCGCTCCCGTGTCTGCAGTCGGCGCGGCAAACTTAGGCGCCATGCCGTCAGCTTGGCGCACTAAAACGAGACGTTCGCTGTGCAAAGTTGCTTTCTCGCGATGGAAGAAGTGGCCCCACGGAAGCGTCGGCGAGGTCCCAATTATTGTTGCGTTCTGCCACAACAATGCTGACCACACAAAGGGGCGCTCTCTTCGTGTAAAGCTGAATCAGTTTTCCAGCATGCCAAAGCCGGCGAACACAGCCGCGTTTGCGAAATATAGAGCAAGCATAACACTAGAGCCAAAAAAAAGAGGCGAGCCCTTTTACTTGACTCGCTGTGGTTAAACTTCAGCTTGCTGATTCGCAGCGACGTCAATGGGTCATGTGCCCATGGTACGGAGGACACGACTCTAAAACTTCTCGGACATTTTAATTCAAGGACTTTTCAACTTTAGTTTTTATTTAATTTTTTAGCACGCCGCAAACCTTTGCACAAGACAGTACACTGCTGCTACTGGTAAATAACATATCAGAACAACAATTATACGGTTTTAATAAACGTCAACGCAACACATCAATAGAGTACGCGACTTCATGTGGGCTTCAGAATAGGACTTACCTCGAGGCATACGTCGTACATGATTTTATCCCAGAAGACCCTAGAAATGCGTTTCGCAGTGATTCGGGAATCCTGGTCTTCCGTCGTTTACTCCACATAAAAAGTTGATAAAGAAGCTTTACTGTTCTTGTTAAAACCGTATTTCGGAAGCGTTTGTCCAGCTCAGTGATCATTATGAAGCCGCACCGCAGGTGGTACATCGTGAGCTGATTCAAACGCAGCGTGCGCTGTCTGCACGAGCACGTATGCAAGCGGCCGAACATAGGAGGGAAAGGAAAACGCGCGATATGCATCCCCAATTTCTACTTTTCTACCAAAAATGGCGCTGCCTGTCCCGTGTCGCAGAGTCACCATGCGTTCCTTTGGCTCCCTATTACTGGCCAAGACACACCGCTTCGGTGAAACATCATGTTCGAACCTGCCTCAATTTTCAGTGGTGGAAGTCACCTCCGACCAAACCGGCTGGTTTGTTCCACCCAATCGACTTTCAGCCAATGCCGTTTGACCAGGTCGGAAAAAACCTTGTAGGTCCACTTCCTTCCTCTAGTGCTGGTAACCGCTGGGCTATAGTGGTGACCAACTACCTTACTCGCTAACGCCGAGACAAAAGCTAGGGGCACAGCAGAGGAGGTGGCCGAATTCTTCAAAAAGCATTGTACTGAGACACGGTGGGCCGTCGATCGTTACAACAGATCGGGGATCCACATTCACAGCCGCGCTTTTACATCTTGTGTTGGGGCTCAGTTGTACTGTTGAACAGTGAACAGTGAACAGTGAACTTTATTGACATCATGTACATAGTACACAATGCCGGAGGCCGGCAGAAAAAGCCATCACAAGGATAGCTTGACGAAGCTGCGGGCCCCCGTTTTGGCACCAGCGTACAACGGTGTTCGCAGTACATAAACAGACAACAACAATAACAACAACAAGAGAAGGAAGGAAAAAAGTGTACTGAACAGATAAATCACTTAGTACAGGACCCGAAGGAAAATGTGAGCCCACTACAAATAACCACGACTTGCGTACAAACCATACACAAAATAAAATATACACCAACGGATGTACTTAATAGCTCAGTACATATAGATTACCTTCATAATGCATGCATACAGATTAACATAACTTTGTAATTTACATAGAGTACACTATAGATATATAATTGCACAAATCATTCAATACACGACCGAAGAAAAATATGAGAAAATGTGAGAAAATATGAGAAAATATGAGGTGGTTACAAATCGTCATGCCTAGCGTACACCGACATATTTTCTATAGCTGACAATCATAGGCACGCGCGAGATATTATATAGTGTCAATAAATTATTTGCAAGAAAGGAACGTATTGCATTGAAAGTGTTGGTTTCCAGCTGAAAGTTAAATTCATATAAAGCATTTAGTAGCCTCGGAAGTCTGTTTCCTAACGTATGTCGACCATATGTTGTTCTACAAGTTTTAACAGTCCAAATTTCGCAGTTTCGCGTTTTATAAGGCTGACAATTTCTTTTAAGGTTGGCAAGTTCAGTCAAGAATACATGTTTCCCCTTTAATTCTTGTTTATAGGCTTTCGTTAATCTAAAGTTGTACATCTTCTCAAAAGGCATTACATTATACTTTTCAAACAACGGGTACGTGTGAAAATGTGAAGGCACGTCCTCTACAGCACGTAAAAATCCTTTTTGTAGACAATACAATTTTTGTATGTTTTCTTGACTTGTGGATGCCCAAATTAGATGGCAATAGTCAATTCTTGAGGAAAATAAAGAGTTGTAAATTAATATCATTACATGTCTTGGAAGGATCAGGCGATTCCGGTAGACTAGTCCCACTATTTGAGATAACATACTTGATATTGTGTCGATGTGCTCGTTCCAAAAAAGGTTTTCCGGAAGACCACTCCTAGTGTTTTAATGTTGGGCACAATATCAACCGGGGTCGAATTCAGCAGTATTTGTTGCGTCAATGTTACCTTCTTATTTTTACTTCTGAATATTACAGATTTGTTTTTGCTCGTGTTTATTTTAAGATGGTTTCTCTCAGTCCAGCTATTTAGGTTTTCCAGTGCAAAATTTGCTTCGCCAACTAATTTGTCCGCCGCATTTCCTCGTAAAAATATGCTGGTGTCAGCAGCATAAATAATAAATTCAGCGCTAGGGCTAATGCTGACCACGTCATTAATATAGATATTAAAAAGAAATGGTCTTAAGATGCTCCCCTGTGGTACACCAGAAGATAAAGGCAATAGATCGGAAAAACAGTCGTCGATATGAACCCTTTGTTTCCGATGTTCCAGATAAGACGTAATTAGGTGCGCGGCATTCCCTGGAAAACCGTAACGGTTATGCTTTTTAATTAGAATTTGGTAATTTATGTGATCGAAAGCCTTAGAGTAATCAATACACAGCCCAAGAACCAATTTTCCTTGTTCTAGCGCTGCCAAAAGTGACTCTTTTTGTTTTAGCAATGCGAACTCCGTACTAAGTCCTTTGCGGAAGCCAAACTGTGAGCTGTTTAAGAGACTGTGCTTCTCTTCAAAATCTGTAAGACGACTTAAAACAACTTTTTCTAACACCTTTGACATGACCGGCAGTATAGACAGGGGACGGTAATTTGCCATGTCGTTTTTGTTTCCTTTTTTGTGTAAGGCTGTTACACGGGCTACTTGCATTTTACGGGGGAAAACAGCCTGGCACAAACATAGGTTAAAGATGTGAGTAAGTATGGGTGCGAGCAAATCGGAGGTGTACTTTATGGGTTTAATTTGGAAGCCATCGATATCTTTAGCCATACTGGTTTTTAAGTTATGAATTATATTTACTACTTCAGCCTCAATAACTGGTTTCAGGAAAATAGAGCTGCTGTTATGCGCAATATTTTCAACGTCATTCTGCACTGTAGCAGGCTGTGAAACCCCTACAAAGTATTGATTAAACGCGTCTGCCAGAGACTTCCCTGTCAGCTGTACGTCGTTCACAATCACTTTGCTCACTTTATCAGGTGGGATGTTGCGTTTTAAGATGAAATTTAATCTTTTCCAGATAAGATGGACGCGCCCGTCAGCAGATTCAAATAGGTTAGAGTAATAGTCACACCTCGCTTTTTTTAAGTCCTTGTCGAGGCAGTTACGAATTTTTTTGAAGTCTCGAAATAAGTCTGGGTCTTTGTATTTAAGGAATTGCCTGTAGAGCTTGTTTTTTCTCGTATTCTTTTCATAAGCTCAAGGCTAACCCATGGTTTCCGTATGTTTTTACGTCTTTTAATATGCACATAAGGAAAGCAAGATTCATGGATAGAGCTCAAAATGGCGAGAAATGTTTCACAGGAACTGTTTGCGTCATTACAGGACAACACATCATACCAATCCACTTACTCCATTCTCTCCCGAAACGTCAACAAGGCATGTTCCGACATTTTTTGCACTTTTTGTATTGGCTGCCGTATCTTCCGCACGTTTTGTTTACAGCAAATGAATATCGACAAGTGATCGCTGAGGTCACACGTCAATACACCGGCTTTGATCTTATCGATGTCTAAATTGGTAAAAAACATATCAATAAGGGATGGTGACTCAGTGGTCACTCTTGTGGGTACATCTATTACGTTTATAAGACCGTAAACCGTCAACAGTACATTCAGCTTGCATGCCGTGGCATCATTTTTCAGTGTATCTATATTTAAGTCACCACCACAGATAAAAGAGAGGCGATTTCGAGTAGAAAATTCAAAACATTGTTCTAGCGTATCGAGAAAATTTGACACCGAGCCACTTGGAGGACGGTAGCAGACTGTTATAACAGTGTTTTCTACTTTTATCGCCATTATTTCACAGTCGTTTGTACAAGCAGACAGCTCTTGTACTAATTCGCAAGTATATATTTTTTTTACTAAAATGCATATGCCACCACCTCGGCTTTTGGAGCGGTTTAAGTAGAAAGTGTTATACAATGGAATGCGAAAAACGGTAGTCTCATCAGTGGACCAGGTTTCGGTTAGGAATATTGCATCGAATGACTGTTTGATTTGTTCAAGATATAATGACAGATCTGATTCCTTATTTCTTACTGATCGTATGTTCAAGTGGAAACATTTGAAGGATTTTAGGAATTCCTTTCCTATGTGTTTCTCAAAGGCACGTGGTAGTACATATGACTCGGTATTTTTATGGTTCATGTTTATGGCTTGGCCGTTGCAGTGTTTAGCTTAGTTTATCTAGGTCGCTTATGCATGTGACAACAACAGCCTTGTCCTTATCGTCTTTACGAACAAGAACTCGCCCGTTGCTGTGCCATGCGTGCTTGAAGTTAACATCCTTTGCCCAGCTTTTTGTTTCTTGAAGCAAAGCACGAGTTCGTTTAGTTAGGTTCTCGAGTATGTACACGTGATCATCACGGCCGCGAAGAATATTCCTGTTTTTTCACCACTTGTCCCTATCTGCCTGCCTTGCAAAACGGCAAATTATGCCCGATATTTTTCCTTTCTTGGATGGAAAACGATGAATTGCTACCACGACATCGTCTGGAAGGGGCGGAAGCTCAACGTCAGGCGCCAGCGCATTTACTTTGTTCAGCAAGTCCTCGTTTTCCGTAGGCATGATGCCATGGAACTCTAGATTGAGACGCCGGCTTCTCCATTCCAGATTGTCGATTTCAGCTTCCATTTCACTTACATTACTGTTCTGGGTCTCAAGCTTTTCTGTCCGGTGCCTGAGTTCTTTGATATGATGCTCATTCTGCTCGACCCGGCGTAGCAAGTCATCATACTGCTCGCTCCAGAACTGCAATGAGTCCTCAATACCTTCCACTACATCTCTCAAAGGCAGAAGTTGGTCAAGTTTGTCGTAATTGTAACTAACAAAAGTCGTACAACTTGTGTTTCAAGTTCTTCGTTTGGTTTCTTAACTGGGTCGCGTAGTTTGTTTCTCCTGCAAGTGGGACACCGCCAAGCTAGACGGTATGCCTCTCCCTTCGTTTTGATTGTTTTTTCCGATACTCCCGAACATACTCCCGTATGGTATTTGCAAGAACAATCACTGCACTGAATTATACACTCGGGAGCAGACAAGCACTTGTGGCATGCGGCGCATTGCCCATCAGATGACATAATAACACGTTGGCAGAAGCAGAGGCAGCGGAAACATGAACAGTTATGAAAAAAAATTTGTTCAGCAACAAAACTAACCTGTGTAAAACACAGAAGACGAGCGTGAGTCCGTGCACGATGGGTGCTGCCGCTGCTGCCAAAAAGTGAGGGGCCGCTCCGGGTGGAACCACTTATAAGCTGGATCGGCGACAGTAGCGCCTATCAGTTGACAGTGGCCCTGGTGCGGTCGTGGCAGCTCATCCGGGGCGCAAAGTAGTCGAATACACGGACATGCGCTGTGGGAATCCGGGCCGGGAATTAATTTCAGGGCTGTCTCTGGGTTATCTGTGTAAAACACAGAAGACGAGCGTGAGTCCTTGCACGATGGGTGCTGCCGCTGCTGCCAAAAAGTTGATCCTAAGACGACAGCCTCCAACCACAAACCTGACCGAGCGGCTCAACGAAGCTCTGGAAGGCATGATTTTAATGTATATAGACATAGAGCACAAAAACGAGATCAGGTTCAACCTTATGTATTGTTTGCATATAACACTGCTAAGCAAAAAACCACACGGATGACCCCATTCAGCCTTGTTCAGGTACAAGAAGTAAAAACGATGTTGGACGCGATGCTGCCACACAAATTCGATGACAATAAAACAAATGCCGATGCATTCACTCAACGTGCAGACGAAGTCAGGAAGCTCGCAAGTGTGTGAATATACTAGCAGCAAGAGTAGGACGCAAGTCGCTATAATACGCGTCATACCCCTGTAACATACGAAATCGGGGACAAGGTATTGGTGTGGACGCCCGTACTAAGCAGGGAACTATCCGAAACGTATCCGAAATGCTTCAGATCTTATCGAGTGGTGCAACGACTGAGTGACGTCACCTACGAGGTCATCCCGGATAGCTAAAACTGTACAAGGCGTCGGTAGCACCGACCTGAACCTTGTGCACGTAGTGCACAATAAACCGTACGTAATTGAGTAACTCTGCAAAGAACCGTCGCTTGTACAAAGCGATTATATGCAAGAATGACTGGCTCGGCTATAACATCAGGGCAATGCTCTTTTAAGAGGAGGCAGATGCCGTGCTTGAAATGAGCAGACAATGAAGACCATGTGCGCTCCAACAGTCTCGTGGAACAAAACTCTGACCGAAGCACACGAACACGACGTGTTTGTGTTCATATCTTTGCTCTTGAGTGCTTCAGAAAACACGCCATTGGTTCTTGGACTAAACGTCTTCATGTTCTGCACTTTATATATATATATATATATATATTGTACCGAAGCATAGTGGCGCCAGCTCTGTGCCAGCGTGAAAGAAGACGTTGACGTCCGTGTGTGGCTCGTGCTTGCCGGGTTCCTGCCTGTACCAGCTTGTTGCGGCTAACGTTTCTGGAATATTAACCTGTGTTTTTACGCAACCTTGCTCGTTGCATTTGGTGGAGGTGCTGGGTAACGTCCTGGAGCTCCGCAGCCGTAAGCTACCATCTCAGTCCACGATGACCGAGCGCGTCGATCCCCCACAAGGCTCTTCCACGCTACCCGTCATGTGTTCTGGTGTACTTCGTCTGCGTGACCCACCAGTATACAACGGCACTGAAGATCAAGATGTCGAGGACTGGCTGGCAGAGTACGAGCATGCCAGCGCGATTAACAAGTGGGATGACCCTGCGAAGTTGATTCACGTCATCTTCTACTTGACGGATTTGGCCAACCTATGTTTCACCAACCACCAAGCCGACATCCCCACCTGGTCGGTTTTCAAAGAGGCCGTCACCTCGTTTTTCGGTCGTCCAGCCATGCGTAAGCTTCGCGCTGAACTGGGACTGCGGGGACGATTTCAGCGAAATGGTGAGAGCTTCACGAGCTACATTGAGGATGTGATCAGCCTCTGTAGGCGAGTTGATGCCAGGATGACGGAGGCTGACAGAATAAAGAACATAATGAAAGGCATTGATGACGACGCTTTTCATATGCTTGTGGCCAAAGACCCACAGACCGTCAACGTCTTCTTTCACGCTGGCACAGAGCTGGCGCCACTATGCTTCGGTACAATTGTAATTGCTTCGGTACAATATATATATATTGTTGAGACGTTTATTGGCGGACACTTGTCGATGATGCTTGACAGCGACAGTCAATGCGGGTACCGACTCTCTGCACGAGCTGCTCTTCTTTTTGCTAAAAAAGGGCAACCCACTAGAAGGCGCTGGAGAGGACGACCCACTATTCGAAGGCTTCGCCACAACTACCCCGGGTAAGAAGAGGGAGCCGCCTGGCGACCAAACAGCTGGTTACTATGAGCGGGTCGTGGTAGGCTTTGAGGCGCTCCACGTTGACAATGTCCCGCCCTCGGCGGCGCATGTCCGAAGATAGTTCGATGGGTTCGATCAAGTAATTTACAGGGGAAGTGCGTTCGACGACACGGTAGGGGCCTTCGTATTTGGGCAATAGTTTTGAAGATAGGCCAGTTGAAGTGGTAGGGATCGAGATTCAGACGAGCGCTCCAGGGAGGAACGTGGGCGCAGTAGTGCTGGTGTCCGCGCGAATGCCTTTTTGCCGCTCTTGATCATGCGCTGTAAAGGTCCTTGCAAGCTCTCGACACTCTTCAGCCAGCTTGACTGTAGCAGAAATAGGCGCCCACTCTGGCGGATCTGGCTTGTACGGAAGTATTGTGTGCGACGGGTGCCTTCCATATAATAAAAAGAAAGGTGAAAAGCCAGTAGTGCTCTGAGGGGCGGTGTTATATGCGTAGGTGACGAAGGGTAGAATTGCATCCCGATTTGTGTGATCGGCGGCGACGTAGTTGGAGAGCATGTCGCCGAGCGTACGGTTGAAGCGTTCGGTGAGGCCATTCGTCTGCGGGTGCTAAGCAGCAGTTTTGCGGTGAACAATGTTGCACTCTTTGAGAATGGCTTCGACGACTCCAGACAGGAAGACGCGGCCTCGATCAGTGAGCAGTTCCTGAGGTGAGCCGTGTCGCAGGATGAATCGTTGGAGCAGGATGGAGGCCACATCGCTCGCTGTAGCCGCGGGAAGAGCGCCAGTTTCGGCGTATTGCGTGAGGTGGTCCACAGCAACAATGACCCAGCGGTTACCAGCTGATGTTAGTGGAAGTTGCCCATACAAATTGATGGCAACGCGCCCAAACGGCCTGGAAGGGCAAGGTAGAGGGTGCCGACCTACCGGCGACAGGTGCGATGAAGCTTTGCGGCGTTGACAATCTATGCAGAAGCAAACGAATTTCTGCACGGAGCGGTACATGCCGCGCCAAAAGTACCGTTGGCGAATGCGGTGGTAAGTCTTCGATACCCCGGAGTGCGCACATTGCGGATCAGAATGAAAGAATTCGCATATGTCAGAGCGCAGACTGCGGGGTATGACTAGTAGCCACTGGCGGCCATCACCGTTGTAATTGCGTCGCTGGAGGAGGTCGTCGCGAACAGCGAAATGGTGGGCTTGACGACGCAACGCGCGAGTGGATGGAGTGGATGGATCAGTGAGCAAGTCTATCAGTGAGGCAATCCATTGATCCTTGCGCTGTTCAGTATCAATGGCATGAATGCTAATGAAAGAAACGGCAAGGTGAGACGCTGAGTCATGGGCATTGTCGTCAGGCAAGAGAGAGCGCGACAGGGCGTCGGCGTCAGCATGTTGCCTTCTGTTGCGGTACAGCACGCGGATGTCGTAGTCTTGCAGGCGAAGTGCCCACCGGGCGAGACGGCCTGAGGGATCTTTCAATGATGACAACCAGCATAGTGCGTGATGGTCGGTGACTACATCAAATGGGCGACCATACAAATAAGGTCGGAACTTGGTAAGAGCCCAGGCGATTGCCAGACATTCTTTCTCGGTGACGGTGTATTTAGTCTCTGCTTTTGTAAGCGTACGGTTTGCATACGCCATGACATATTCCGGGAACCCTGGTTTGCGCTGCGCAAGGACAGCGCCGAGACCGACACCACTGGCGTCCGTGTGTACCTATGTAGGGGCAGTAGGGTCGTAGTGGCAAAGTATGAGAGGCGACGTCAACAAACGACGGAGCGTTGTGAATGCGTAGTCACACTGTGATGACCACGAATGGAGAGGCCCGTCACTACCGAAGAGCTTTGTCAGCGGCGATACGATAGAAGCGAAGTTTCGGATGAAGCGCCGAAAGTAGGAACACAATCCTATTAAACCGCGCAGTTCCTTGACGGATGTCGGCTTGAAGACTCGGTCACGGCCCGAAGCTTGGCTGGATCGGGAAAAATTTCGTCCTTGGACACGACGTAGCCGAGTATTGTCAACTGCCGAGCTGCAAATCGGCACTTCTTTAGGTTCAGTTGCAGACTGGCATCACTCAGATGCGTTAAAACATGCCGCAGGCGTTGAAGATGCGTGGAGAAGTCCGGAGCGAAAACGACGACGTCATCGAAGTAGCACAGGCACGTGTGCCATTTCAGGCCCCGCAGAACGCTATCCATCGTGCGCTCAAAGGTGGCGGGCGCATTGCACAGCCCAAATGGCATGACGTTGAATTCGTACAAGCCGTCGGAAGTGACGAAAGCGGTCTTCGGTCAAGCGTCCTCAGCCATAGGTAATTGCCAGTACCCTGAGCGCAAATCTAGAGATGAAAAGAATTCGGCTCCTTGCAGGCTATCAATCGCGTCATCCACACGTGGTAGTGGGTACACGTCCTTACGAGAGATCTTGTCGAGGCGTCGGTAGTCCGCACAGAACCGCACAGAACCGTCCTTCTTCGCGACGAGAACGACAGGAGACGCCCAGGGGCTGTTAGAGGGTTGAATAACATCGTGCCGTAGCATGTCGTCCACTTGCTCGTTGATTACACGGCGTTCTGTGGGAGATATGCAATATAGACGTTGCCGTAGTGGTGATTGTGCGCCTGTGTCAATGCGATGCGTAACAGTGGGTGTGCGGCCGAGGAAAGGTTGAGCGACATCGAAAGAAGAGCGGAATTCTTCCAACAGGGCCAGAAGCTGGGAGCGCTGGACAGGCGTAAGGTTGTCGGCAATGGAAGTACTGAACACATCAGCGGATGATAAAACAGATGTAGAAACAGCACTAAGCGTATTGGAACTTCGGCAGTGCGTGTCATCAGGTTGATCCATGACTTGTGGGTCTTTGATGGGTTCCACGCTGCCGAGACATTCCCCTCGCACCAACGTAACACTGTACGGGGATGAGTTCAGAACAAAATTAGTGGTGCTGCCGCCAGTGACTTGCACGGTCGCGAAAAGAACCAGCAAACCTTTTTTGGTGAAAACACGATGAGATGGTGAGAGGAGTGCAGCGGTGTCGGAAAGACTTGCGCAGTAGACCGACACCGCCGCGGACGAGTTTTCAGGAACTTGCGTGTCGTCCCTGACGAGTAACTTGCTTGCAGCAGATGGACTGTCAGCCGGCGTCAAAGAAGAGAATTGTGTCAGCTCTATTTCTGCTGATGCGCAATGAATGACGGCGTCGTGGCGGGAGAGAAAATCCCATCCTAGGATGACGTCGTAAGAGCATGAAGGAATTATGATGAATTCGACGGCATACATCACGTCCTGAGTCATGAGGCGGGCTGTACACATCGCTGTAGGTTGAATGCTTTGGGCGCTGGCTGTACGGAGGGATAGCCCGGAAAGTGGCGTGGTCACTTTGCGCAGTAATCGGCTAAGCTTTGCGTCCATGACGGATACCGCGGCTCCAGTATCTACAAGAGCAGATGCACGAACACCATCCGCAAGCACGTCTATCACGTTCGATGGGCTTTCCTGAGGGCTTCCGCAGTTCGACAGCGTCGCCGCCCTTGCCTCGTGGACTGCGACTAGTTTTCCTGGTCACCCTCTAGTGTACGTGGCCGCATCGGCGACAGTGAGCGACGTCGCGGAGAATGTGAACGGCGGGTTGATGGAGCGGGGCGAGACGACGGTGACGTAGGCGGCGGTTGCTCATAAAAGCGGCTTGATTGGCTGGGAAAATTGGAGGCGAACTGCGGTCGCTGCAAACGAACGCAGTAGCGTGGTACGTGACCGACGCAACCACAAGCAAAGCAGATGGGGCGATTGTCCGCAGTGCGCCATCGGTTCTCGGGTCCCATCCATGTCGCAGAACGCGTTGAGCGAGCCGGCTGCTGATATAACTGCATAGTGGGCGGCACACGGGGCACGTGGATGACGTCGGTATATGTAGGCGGCACAGTTTCTCCGAAGGCCTGGGGTCTGGCGATGGTTTCGGTGTAACCAAGGGGGCCAGTCGCAGGAATCGGTGGGGGTGGCCTGGCGACAACTTGGGCGTAACTGAGTAGTGTAGATACTGGAAGCGGCTGGTGGTATTCTGGAACGACCTCCGCAATTTTCTGCTGAATGGCTCGGTGGAGGGGAGGCAGAAGTGTGCTTGACGACTGTTCAGCACGTTGCGGCGAAGCAAAGGCCAGTAAAAACACCTGGCGAGCAACTTCCTCGCGCACTAATGACTTGATTTCAGCGAGCAAGGTGGTGTGGTCCGGAAGTGTTGACAAGGCCGAGAGATCAGCGTCACGTGAGCGTGGTCTACGGGTCATCGAGCGCTGCCGTCGCAGCTCCTCGTAACTTTGGAATAGTGTAATGATCTCTGCCACAGTGCGAGGGTTCTTGGCCAGGAGCATGGTGAAGACATCGTCGGCGGTGCCTTTTAGAACATGGGTAATTCTGTCGGCCTCTGACATTCTCGCGTCCACTTTCTTGCACAGTTCAAGGATGTCCTCTATGTAACCTGTGAAGGACTCACTGGTCTGCTGTGATCGTTCACGTAACCGCTTTTCGGCTTGCAGCTTACGAACGGCAGCACGGCCGAACACGTCGACAACGGCGGTTTTAAAAGCGGACCAAGTGGGGAAATCGGATGCGTGGTTGTTGCGCCACATGCTGGCCACACCCACGAGGTAGAAAACCAGATTGCCGAGTTTACCTGCCTCGTCTCAATGATTGGGGACGCTTACGCGTTCGTACATAGCAAGCCAGTCCTCGACGTCAGTGCCATCCGCGCCGGTGAAGACAGGAGGGTCGCGGATGCGGCGGACACCGGCACATAGCGTATGCGGAGGAGGAAGCGTTTGCTGCGCGGCGTCTTGGTGCATGGTAGAAGGCACGGTACAGGATCGCAGCTCCAAGGGCATTGAATGCTAACCGAAGGTTTTAGGAGGGCACAACACTCTCCACCAAATTGTTGAGACGTTTAATGGCGGACACTTGTCGATGATGCTTGACAGCGACAGTCGGTTGGTTGGTTGGTTCCTCAACACCTTGGCGCAACCCACCTAGGGGGATAGGCCATGAATGGGACGGTGCCTTGCTTTTCAAATGAATTCACTTCTTGAAAGAGAGGGTTGGAATAATTAGGTAATATATGTAATAATAAAAACGTGTTAAATTTCTAAAAAACATTGAAAAGGAAACATATAAACATAGAAAAAATTAAACATAAAACAACTGAAGTTACTTATTTTTAGCATTTTATTCTTTTAGATTCTCGTAAGAAATTTGTAACAGCGGTAGAAACGCTCCTGTGGCTGAATCCAAATGCGACTGCGCCAAATGAAAGAATCACCGGAAGTGTCAAGTTTAAGCCGAACTTTCGTAGGGGTTCTTCTAGTAGATTTTTCCTTTGAGTTTTGAATTTTCGGCATGACAAAAAGAAGTGCTTCAAAGATTCCCTCTCATTACAATAGAGGCACAAAGGCGACTGTGCCAGACCCGACCTGTGAAGGTAAAAGTTCAATGAGGGGACTCGACAACGCAGCCTGGTAATCACTATTTCTTCCTTTCTTGATGAACACCACTTGTTCTTCCAAGGGAACTTTAGCTGTGGGAAGTCTGATACAAACAAAGGGGATTTTCGATGCGGGTACCGACTCTCTGCACGAGCTGCTCTTCTTTTTGTAAAAAAAGGCAACCCACTAGAAGGCGCTGGAGAGGACGACCCACTGTTCGAAGGCTTCGCTAGAATATATATAATAGATATATATATATATATATATATATATAGATATATATATATATATATATATATATATATATATATATATATATATATATATATATATATATATATATATATATATATTATACGCTTTCTGATGCCGGCCAGCACCGTAACAAAAAAATTTGCTATTAGCTTTAACGAGCAACCCACCTAACCTAACTTACACAAGGTCCTAAGGAAACACTTTAACATATCGCAACAGAGCGTGCGACTATCCAAAACTTTCACTTCTCCTCCTTGTGTGGCCTACAGGCGGCCGAAAAGTATATGAGATCATTTCAATAATTCAAAAATAGGCGTGAAACTTTAGACAGGGTGTCGCTCTTGCGGAAAAAGCAGATGCAAAGTGTGGGAACACATGCAGACAACGGCAGTGGCGGAAAGCACCCACTCTGATTTTAAGCACAATATTAGAGGTGCACTGGACTGTGACTCAGATAACGTCATATACCTTTTGGGATGTGGGGTGTGTGACATGCAATACCTGGCCCAGACAGACACACCGTTTAGAATTAGATTCAACAACCATTGGGTGCATGTACGTTCCCTGCCAGGCCTTCCACATTCAAAACATAGTACAATAAAAGACCACAGCTTTGATGACATAAGAGTTACACTATTGGAAAGCAATATTCGAACAATCAGAGAGTGGGAACAACGGGAATCTTACTTTATCTACAAATTCAACACGATAAAAAACGAAATAAATGAACACCCAGGAGCTCTGTCAGCATTACGATCATTAAAAGATGCAAATGCCTCTCTTTAATCAGTACTCTGCCCCTAGCCTCCCATTACAACAATAATATTTCCCCTAACAAATCTTGTAGGGTATACATCTGACAATAGAGAAGTGCTCTGCCACTTCAAGCACAGCCGCAACGCACAGATAAGTGGTCCCGGATGTCGTACAAGTTCAACCTTTTTTCTTCTTTCTTCTTTCTTTTCTTTTTCTTTCTTTCCTTTTTTTCCTTCACTGAGAGAAGCCAATGCATATAATGAATATTGATAGCGAAGCCATAATCACCGCCTCATTCATATCTTCCAACGCCAGCAACATGCACTTGAAGCGCTTAAGTTTTCCCACCGATTTGTCGTAAACTTCATTAGAGGGCAAGTTGCCAGCAAATTGCACCGGAGGGTGAAATAGAGAAACGGTGGTCAAAATGTCCTTTTAGGGGACGGGTGGGTGCTCGGAAGTAACTGTTGACAAAGATGGCAAAGCTCGTTTACATTCACCTTTGTTGAGTTCCTGTTTCTTCCCAATCCCGCCATGCCTCTCTTGCTTCTCGCGAGCGTTTCGTCCTCCCCCCCTTTTTTTTCTTTCTTTTTTGTTTTTTTTTTCTTTTTTGTTATTGTTAATATTTTTCTTTTGTCCCCTTCCCTCCTGTCTTGAGAAGCTATATGAAGGCACGAAAATGTGTAAGTAGTATTATGCCTTGAAAAAGACTGGGTTCCCGTGATGATGATGATGATGATGATATGTGTGGCGCTTTATGGCGCAAGGGCCAATTGATGGCCAAAGAGCGCCATTTCAATGATTAGAGATGTGGACAATGATATGTTGCGTGGCTGTACAGCGGCCTTAAAATTCCTCGCTATAATGCGGGTAAAAACATAAGTATTAAAATCATGACAGTGGCGTGATATGTACAGTAAAATATGGTGACAAAAGGTTTTGATAATAAAAACTTGTGTAAAATATTTCGCATTAGCACAAGTGCCTGTCAGCGCCCTTCTGTCCAAGGGCCGCGAGGCAAGTGCTTTTCAATGTAGTCACTGCAGCAGCAACCTTTCTTGAGAGGTCGCGCTACGCAATGCCTGGGTATATGACATGGCAAAAGCGGACATATATTTAAAAAGCTAGCACCGATTTATGAGTGAATAGTGGATCCCTACCGGCGAACATTTCAGGGTGTAAAGGTATATGTAGTCGGTAGGGTATTGGAAAGTGTTGTTTTCTTAGAGTGTATAATTGTTTGCACTGAATTAAAATGTGAAGAACTGTTACTGCTTCAACACATCTGTCACACAATGGTGGATCGCCACCGGACAAAAGATATGAGTGTGTCATGTATAAGTGTCCTATCCTGAGCCTCGTTAGTGTTACCTCTGTATGACGTGATTTTGATACTGGCGGCCAATGGCCAAGGTGCGGCTTAATAATGTGTAGTTTGTTTTGTGTGTGTCTATCCCACTTGCTCTGTCAGTGGTCCCTCAGCTTTTGTTTGAGAGACGGCTTAAGACCATGGGCCGGGATTGATATGGGTGCAGTGGCAGTGCTTTCGCGGACGAATGCAGCATACTGATCCACCATCATGTTGCCTTGGATCTCACGATGACCTGGCACCCAGCACACTACAACATGTTGTTTGAGCGTGTAGAGTGTGCATAAAATGGAGTAAAGTGAGACGAGGACAGGGTTTTTTCTGTTTTTAATATTGTGCAGAGCCGTTACCACACTGAGGGAGTCCGTATAAATTACTGCTTTTTGTGGTTGTAAATGTTCGATTTGTTTAGCCGCCACAAGTATTGCGTAAGCTCCCGCTGTGAAGATACTTGTGCCTGAATGTAGAGGGCCAGCATCCGAAAAGGTTGAACCGACAGCAGCGTAGGACACAGAGGAGTTGGACTTAGAGGCATCTGTAAAGAACTCAGGACGTGTGTATTTGTGTTGAAGTTCCAGGAAGTACGTTCGTATATGTGCAATGGGCGCGTGTTTTGTAATTTATCGGAAAGACACATCGCATTCTGTAGTCTGCCAGTGCCAAGGTGGTGGGTGTGCTACAGGAGCCAACAAACTGAGTTCTAGTGAGACACCAGTTTTCTCAGCTAGACCCATGAGGTGAACTGAGTAGGACGGCCTCACTGAAGGCCTGTTTTGAAACAGTATGGAGCTCGACAAATCATTATTAGTGGAGAATGAGGGGTGCTTCTTGTGTGCCTTCACCTTAAGGAAATATACAAAGGACATGTAAGTTCTCTTCAGATGAAGCGACCACTCATTTGACTCAACGTAAAGGCTTTCTACGGGGCTGGTGCGAAAAGCACCCGTAGAAAAGCGGATGCCCAAATGCGGCATGGGGTCCAGCATCTTCAAAGCACTTTGAGTCGCAGACTGATAAACAACGGCCCCGTAATCAAAGCGGGTGCGAATGAGGCTTCTATGCAGATTCATGAGACATTGCCTGTCACTACCCCACGTAGTACGTGACAACACTTTTAGGACATTCATGGCTTTCAGACATGTTGTTTTTAAATACTTGATGTGCGGTACGAAGGTCAACTTGTTGTCCAAGATTAAGCCTAAGAATATATGCTCCGCATTAACAGACAGACGTTGACCGTTCAATTCAATGTCGGGTTCTGAGTGCATGCCTCTCTTTCGGGAGAACAAGACACACGTGCTTTTTCATAGGTTCAGTCGGAGTCCGTTTTCCGCTGCCCATTTGGACATCTTGTTTAAACCTAACTGAACCTGCCGCTCACACATTGTCAGGTTGCATGCCTTAAAGCCAAGCTGGACATTATTGACATAAGTACAATAGAACATATTGCGGGGGATGGACAGGTGCAAGGAATTAATTTTGATAATAAAAAGTGTACAACTAAGTACACCACCTTGCGGTATACTCCCGTTTCTTGGACAAATGTTTGGGAGAAAATATTGCCCACACAGACACAGAATGTTCGATTGGACAAGTAACTCTCGATTATTGAAGCCTTCTGCCGCGCACACCCAAGTAAGACAGGTCTCTTAATATGCCAAGACGCCATGTTATGTGGTATGCCTTCTCGATATCGAGAAACACAGAGAGGAAGTATTGTTTGTTGACGAAATCGTCTCGGATCTCTGCCTCAATGCACACCAGATGGCCGGTGGTGAACCTACCCTCTCGAAACCCGCACTGAAATCGGTCGAGCAGATTGTGTGTTTCGAGGAAATGTAAAAGTCGGCGGTTTATCATCTTTTCAAAAAGTTTACAAAGGCAGCTTGTAAGCGCAATAGGCCTATAACTCGCAACTGAGGAAGGGTCTTTGCCCTGTTTAAAAATAGGGATAACTGTTGTCGCCTCGAGGGACGAGCAGAGCTAGAGTGGCCGTGAACGAAGAACAGTAAGACGGTTTATTACTATATGAATACAAAGTACAAAAGAACACCGATCGCCCGGTTCACTGCGCTTATATAGCCATGAAGCACCGGCACTGTCAGCGTGACGTCACACAGGCTTCGCATGACACCACACTCCTTCCCACAATGTTTATGGCCTATACCAATCGGGAGGTTTTCTTGTACGAACACTGCGTCGAAGAGTCTGAGCACCTAGAGGAGACGCAGGCATCCGCAGAAGGGACGTTGCCGGGGCAGAGCCTTGATGTGGACTTCCATTTGGTTGTTCCGAGGGAGCTGAGTCTCCGGGTTGCTCCGGCGGTGCGGTAGCAGACCTGGGAGACGCACGAACCAGAAGAGGTGGGGGCCAGCAGGAGGGGCGTCGGACCCAAGGTCTGGAATTGAGCAGGGCACGAAACAGGGACGCTCACTGGGGCCTTCTTCACCACTCTCAAAGTAGCGCAGACATAAGTTGTCTACATGCATGAACCTGTTTTCGGATCCTACGCGCACAAGCTGCGTATCGAAAGTGAATGTTCTTTCGATGACACCTATCAGCCACTTTGGATCACCTGGACGACGGCCTTGAACCAGAACACTTTCACTCTCTTTGTAAGCTCTTTCCGACCCTCTTCTTTCGTCAACTTGGGTCTTTACTTTGGAGAACCTTTCTTCCATCCGTCTCTCCAGGTCTGGCTGTAGCATAGTCAGGCGAGTGTGGGGCGACCATGACAAAACAGTTCTGCTGGTGTCCGCCCCGTGGTTGTGGTTAAAGTGTTCCGGTACCTGAACAGAAAGAGATCTATGCGGTGCTGTAGGGTCTTACTCTGGCCCGATGACCTTCGTCGAGAAGCTGTCGCTAAAGATCCCGTTTCACCGTCTGGACGCATCTCTCGGCGCTTCCATAGGACGCAGGGTGGTATGGAGGTGTTCTGGTGTGCCACACTCCGTTATTACGCTCGAACTCTGTGAAACTCTTTGCCGTGAACTGAGGCCCGTTGTCCGTAACAACCTTCTCTGGAAGGACATACGATGTGAACACCCCACGCAGCCTCTCGATGGTCTTCTCGGTCGTTGTTGAATTCATCACAAACACCTCCACCCACTTGGAGTGTGCATCTACCAGCACGAGGAGCCACTTGTTCTCTGCGAATGCCAAATCCAGGTGGATTCGCTGCCATATGCGGCTCGGCCAACCCCAATTTTGTAGTGGGGCCTTAGGTGAAGCGTTATGCGTAAACTGACAAGTACAGCAACTATCAACAACATTTTCAATATCTTGGGTTAACTGAAGCCACCAAACATAGCTGCGCGCGAGCATTTTCATACGCGTAACTCCGGGGTGACCTTCAAGACAAAGTTCAATACTTGTTTACGCAAACAGTGCGGAACAATTACCCGATTTCCCCACGTAACGCTGATCTACCGATAGTTCAGACCGGCGAACAAAGTACGGTTCCAATTCACTATCAGTGACATGCGTAGGCCGGCCATTTGTCGCGTATCACAACACATTCGATAGCACTCTATCAGTACTAGTTTTCTTGCTGATTATGTCAGCAGACAGTGGAAGTTCATTGACAACAGAGAAAAATTGTACGTAATCTGAGACATCTCGCTCCTTCGCCAACGGCAATTGCGAAAGCGTGTCAGCG
Organism: Rhipicephalus annulatus; assembly: GCA_013436015.1. Lineage (NCBI taxonomy): Eukaryota > Metazoa > Arthropoda > Arachnida > Ixodida > Ixodidae > Rhipicephalus > Rhipicephalus annulatus. Next base: position 350,205 of record WOVY01000430.1, read on the forward strand.
TTTCCCATGTTGCTGCCTTTTCGGTACATCCATCTGTAATTATACGCCGCCAGTAACAAAGCCCATCGTTGCATGCGTGCTCCAGACATTACTCGAACTGGTCTGCCGTGCCCCAGAAGGCTGGCTAATGGCTGGTGATCCGAATAAATGAGAAAACTACGCCCAAATAGGTATTCGTGGAACTTCTTCAACCCAAATACCACGGTGAGAGCCTCTTTTATTGTGATCATAACCTTTCTCTGCTTTTCTCAGTGCCCTAGACGCATAAGCAATAGGTTTTGTCCACCTTATCGATCTTATGAAACAGAATGGCGCCCACGCCATACATGGATGTGTCACACACCAGCCCTATCTCTTTCGTTGAGTCGTAGTGTGTCAAAACGTTTCCTTCCTCAACCACGTTTTACTTTGCTGGAACACTTGCTCTGCTTCACGGGACCACTTGAAGCATTTTTCTTGGTTCAACACGTCAAACAGTGGTCTGAGTCTCGTGGCCATGTGGGAAACGAACTTAGCATGATAGTTTATCAACCATAAGTAAGCTCTTAACTGTGGCTCATTCGCAAGTGCAGAGGTCTCCGTTATAGATTTTACTTTTTCCTCTGACGGGCGTATGCCCTTTTCGTCCAGAACATGCCCCAAATACAGGACGGAAGTTTGAAAGAACTTACACTTCTCTTTTTTCAGTCGAATGCCTCTTTCTAGAAACCAGGACAGCACAATTTCCACTTTATGGAAACATTCTTCAAAGCTAGCTTCTGCTATCAGCACGTCATCTAGATAGCACGCTACTCGATCAACTCCTTCGAACTCGTCATCCATAACTGCCTGGAACATCGAAGGTGCACTCGTTATGCCATAGGGTAAGCGCGTATACTTGAATAACCCCAAATGCGTGTTGATAACGACTAGCGACTGCGCTTGGGGATGCAATTCCAGCTGATGGTATGCCGTGGACAAATCCAACACCGTGAAATATTTGCAACCGGCAAGCTTTACAAACAGATCCTCAATTACGGGAAGGGGGTAATGATCAATTGTTAGGCTTGGGTTTAGGTTTAGTCTGAAATTCCCACACACCCTGACCTGGTTGTTTGGTTTCGGCACCACTACTAGTGGCGTCGCCCATTCACTCTGCTGAACAGGTACTAGCACTCCGGTTTTCACGAGGTTCTGCAGTTCCGAAGACAGTGCTTCTTTAACTGAAAATGGTACCGACTGCGCTTTACAAAAAACGGGTGTGCTATTATAATCTTTAAGCACTAACTTAATGCCCCTGTTCTTAATTACACCCAAGGTAAGCTTAAAAATCTTAGCATATTTTTCAAGCAGTAACGCCACTTTGTCCAAGCAAACCCCGTGCACACTATAGCCAGTCTAACTTCAGTGCTGACAGCCAGTCTCGCCCCAACAGCATAGTGTTAGTACTCTTGTTTGTTTTCACGACAATTAGCAGAAGTTGCTTGTGCTGACAATTGTGCTCTACAGAAACATTTAGCTTCCTTTTTACGTCAGCGGAGTGCCATCGTAGGTTTTTAGCTTAAGACTGCATGGTTCTAAGGGTAGGCTGGGCCAGCATTTCTTGCACAGTGACTCTGGTACAATTGACACAGACGTCCCTATGTCAATCTGCATAGGGAGAGTGAAGTTTTTCGCGTTTTGAGCGGCAGGTTTTTGAACATTTCATACTTGACATGGTCGTAACCTGGGGCAGAATTACTGCAGGAGTTTAGTGATGTTTGTAGCTCAGCTAAGTTGAAAGGTTGGTCGCATGCCTCGCAATTTGTGCACTTGTATTCTAGTTTCTGCTTTTCTATCCTTGCTTTGTATCTTTGGAAAGCTTCAGTATAGTGTGACGAGCTACACACCTGCTCGTAGTATGCACCGAGGAAGTTCGCCTAATCTTCCAGGCTGTCACCCTGTGTGTTTACAAGTGGGAGTGAGTGTACTTGTCTTCCTGCTACCCTACCAGCCATGTTCCAGACTTTAGCGTCTTGTGTATATGAATTTATCCCTGATAAAAAGTTGTGCCAGCATTCTCATCTGGCCTGCCGACGCGTTCTCCTGCCTCGAGATTTTATTTTTTTAAAGCTCTCAAGGTTTTCCGCGGTCGGCGAGTTCCGCAGCAACCTCCATGCCCTGTTCTGTTCCTTTCGCGCATACGACACTCGGTGTTCCACTATGGGACACGTCGCTTGCCAGGCAGTTCAGATGTTTGTGGGATGCACTTGGCTGCTGCGTCAGTAAGTAAGGCCGTGAAGTACTGCACAGCTTTATCTATGCCTAATCCGCATATGTCAGTTGAACTTGAGTAATCTTTTGAAGCTGTTCCCAATCGGCTTTGTTTACCAGCTATTTGGGAACATGTGGAGGATATTCATATGATGTTGGTGTACTCAAAATAAAGGAAAATGGTCACTTCTGTATGGATTATTTATGACTTTCCACTGAAGTAATGGTACAAGTGAAGGAGATGCGATACTGAGGTCTGTGGAAGAGTAAGTTTTGTTGGCAAGGTTATAGTATGTTGCCTCTTTCCTGTTCAACAGACAAGCACCTGATGAAATGAGGAAGTGTTCAATGAGACGACCTCGTGCATCACAGCGAGAGTCACCCCACAGACCATTATGTGCGTTCAGGTCCCCAAGGACTAGATATGGTTCAGGTAGTTATTCTATTAAAGACTGGAATCGAAGTTTTTCAAGACGGTGGTGCGAAGGTATGTGCAAAGAGAAGACGGTGGCGACTTTTTTTAGAATAACTGCTTGGACAGCTACCGGCTCGAGGGAAGTTTGAAGGGGTAGTTGTATACATGTCATACCTTCACTAAGTATAACCACTACACCACCGGATCGTGACATGGCATCCTCTCTATCCTTTCGGAAGATTACGTAGTTACGTAAATGTTTATGTATGTTCGTTTTAAGTGTGTCTCTTGTACACACAGCACTCTAGGATTGTGTTCATGCAGGAGTTCTTGCAAGTCATTGAGCTTTCAAAGAAGGCCTCCAATGTTCCACTGTAATATTTCTGTCTGCGTATTAAAAAAAGAGATGCTGCTGTGTGTACAGAGAGTCCCTGTGTTGGAGTTAACTTGTCAATCCAGGTGGCACGACGGTCATCCAGACCCGTTATTGATTTTTTTTATTTTCTTGGCACGCTCCAAGAAGCCGCGCCGCCTTTTCGGCACCAATGGTACGGTTGTATCCATTGCCCCCTCAGAGGCACTCAATGCCCGCACATGCGAGCTGGTGGTTCGGACTTTAGGCCTCTCCTGGTGAGGTGAGGCCTTGAGATCAGAGGACCCTGGAGTATCCGGCCTCGATTCGCTAGGAGGCGAAGTAGACTGAACTACTGCCGCCTTAGCGGCAGGCGCCACAGCCAATGGCTCGCTCTGCGCTAACTGAAGGAGTGGCGAGGGCTGGCGCGATGTTGCCCCCTGACGCGCCGCATCAGCATATTTAGAGCCGTAAAATGGCGACACTCTTCGCATTGCTTCTTTGAATGGGATATTTTCTTTAATTTTCAATGTGATGATTTCTTTTCCTTTTTTCCAAAATGAACAAGTCCGTGAGTATGCGGCATGATTTCCGACACAGTTCACACAGTGTGATGGTTTTTCGCAGTTGTCAGAATTGTGGCCTGACACTCCACATTGTGCACAAGTTTGGTGACCACGACAGCTTTGTGAGCCATGGCCATACCTCTGGCATTTAAAACAACGACGTGGGTTAGGTATGTATGGTCTGATCGACGTCTTCGTGTACCCAGTTTGAATAGTTATTGGTAGATTACTGGAGGTGAATGTGAGTATAAGGTGTTTTGTTCATGTTTGCTTGTTGTCTATTCCGTTGATAATCCTCTGTACATTGGTCACATACTGACTCTTCCAACCCTCCAAAAGTTCTGCTTCGGTCAGGCCAAGCAAATCAGCATGAGATACCACTCCACGAGTTGTGTTCATTGATCTGTGTGGTGTTACAGTGATCAGAGTGTCACCAAAAGTTGATTCTTTAGCTTCTCAAACTGTTTTTTTTCTCGAACGTTAAGGAGGAGGTCTCCACTCGCCATTTTGGTAACATTGTACCCGGCCCCAAGAGTTTCTGTGAGACACCTGGCTACTACAAAGGGGGATACAGTTCTGGCTTGCTTGCCACTTATCTCACTATGTATAACATGAAAATGGAGGAAGTTTTTATTTGTACGGTTCAAAAATCCCGTCTTCGGTGCACACTCGCTTTAAGGCGGTACGGTCATTTACCAGAGGAAAAGCTCTATGAATGAGTGTTCCATTTTCTTCAGAAGCGTTTGCGGCCACCCACCGCGGAGCCCAACGAGGGGATGCTACAAGTTTGCGGATGGTAAAACCTGCAGACGCCAGCCGTAAAACGGTACTATAACCCAATGCGCCTAGACCAAGGTAGGTTGTTTGCACAGGGTTAACCCTAGCCGCCAGGAAGTTTGGAAGTGAACAGAAGAGAGTAGACGACAGGATAGATAAAAAGTGAGAGATAGAGACAAAGATGTAGGGAGAGAGAGATAGGAAAAGGTTACTGCCAATTTCCCCTCGGTGGGTCAGCCCAGGGGTGCCGTCTACGTGAAGTCAGGGCCAAAGGGGTGTGTAGCCTTTGCTGGGGGGCATTAAAGGTCCAATCACCCGGCATCGGCTCAACTCCCAGGATCCGCTTTTCCCCGGACACAGTGGAGCCATGCATGGCTAGGCAAGGAAGGGAGTCAAAACTACCCTGTTAGCTCGGGTCCGTGGTGTCGCTACACACCAAACGCCTACCTATGCAGACGCCCCGGCGGGGCGGGGTTCCCGTCGAAACGTCGGCTGAATAAGCAAGTTGTTATGTGAAAGCGCATCTACTTTTAAACTTATAACCTTGCGGCAAACGAAGTTATTCTTCTGCATATAAGCCATATATATATATATATATATATATATATATATATATATATATATATATATATATATATATATATATATATATAGGAAAGAAGAGCACGTACGAAGTTATTTTATTGACGTTTCGGCCGTGGGTCCGGCCTTCATCAAAATACAGTTTATGGCACGGGCGCTGTTTATATACATGTGCATATCAGTAAGATACAAATATGAAAGCAGACATGAAAAGCGATATATGGGCATATATATATATATACATCCTCCTTACATTCTCCGAAGAAGGCTGGTCCACCAGTCGAAACTGTTAGGATTAAATAAATATTTTATTGTATTGTTTCCTATACTGCACTATTCTCGAAGTTTATAACTTTTATTTCGGTAGCCGGAAGAAACTCTGATCATCTATTTCATCTCTCTCTCTCTCTCTCTCTATATATATATATATATATATATATATAATATATATATATATATATATATATATATATATATATATATATATATATATATATATGCAATTCACACAATATGAAGGGCACCTAATCTACGAGTAGAAAAATATTGCTTCCATGCGCGAGCACGTTGTTTATAAATAAAAATAAAAAATAAAAACGCATAAAAAATAAAGCACATAACATGAAGAGTAGTTCGACCGGTAAAAGCAAGGGAAAAAAGAAAAAAACTATAACATACTAATAAAGATGACAAAAACGTTACAAAGCTCCTACGTAATCAACAGATTCAGACAATGTAGTGTGACTTGCTCAGCAAGGTTGAAAAAAAGATAGACAGGGTGATACAGGTTACGCAGATAGGCAACTAAGTTCTCCTACGTTTTCATTCAGACCAGATGCGACGGCGTTGAACTTATAGATGAGGAATGATTCACGGGCTTCTCTATCATAATTTGTGCGGAAACCAGATTCTAGTAATGTGACCTGTAGATTTCCAAAAGAGTGGCCAGAGAGGCGCACGTGTCTTGAAATGGGCAAGTGGGGCAAGGTGTTAGCATGAGATTTATGGTTGTTAAAACGCAGTCTAAAAGGCCCTTTTGTTTGACCAATGTACTGTATTTCACATAGCGCACATTCTATCATGTATATCACGTTCTTAGAATCGCAGTCAAGATTGCCTTTGATTTTTAAGGAAAAGTTGGAATCAGTACTGGTGACCTGTTGGCATGTGCGCGTGTAAGGGCATACTTTGCATCGTGGTTTTTGGCAAGGATAGCACCCGATCGTGTAACGACTGTCTGCTTTCGACGATGATGATGATGAGAGTATGTCTCGAATAGTTTTAGCTTTGCGATACACTGCTTTAGGTGGTTCGGTGAAAATGTTTGTTAAGCGTTCACTTTGCATTAGATTATTGTGGTGCTTTCTCAACACATTCGAAACACGCGGAACTGACGCAGAATGGGTAAGGACTAAGTTTGTCTGCGGTGAGGGAGTCGAGTTTTTATCAGCGCACAACAGCGTTCTACGATTATGCATGTCGGCACGTTTTATTGCTTCATCAATTAATTGCGGCGGATATTTTTGTTTGACTAGAGCATCCTTTAGTGTTGTGCAATTTTTTGAAACTCTGATTGCTCTGAGCAGATTCTTTTAAAACGTAAGGCCTGACTGTAAGAGATGCTAGTTTTGCAATGTTTCACGTGGCTACTGTCAAAGTGCAAATACTGTTGCCGGTCTGTAGGCTTCCTGTATAGAGCAGTGGATAGCTTATCATTTACAATCGAAATGCTTACATCAAGAAAACTAAGCGTTGATGTGGAATAGGTATGAGAAAATGGTATTGATGGATGGGTATCATTAAAGTCAGATATGAAGGAAAGCAACTCCTGTTCACCATGCGGCCAAATAAGGAAAATGTAATCAATGTAACGTTTATAATAAAAAGGTTTCAGCGCGCGGGTTTGCAAAAATTCACTTTCAAGCTGGCCCATGAATATATTGGCGTAATTCGGTCCAATACGCGTACCCATTGACGTGCCGCTAACTTGGACATAGTGTTGCCCTTCAAATTGAAAGTTATTTAGCTCCAGAATGAGCCTGAGCAATACTGCTAATGTGTTGCTGTCGATAAATTTACCCGGTGATGCTGCTTCATAGGACCTGGCGACTGCCGCTATTCCGTCTACATGCGGAATGTTGGTGTATAAAGACGCTACGTCTAGCGTGACCAAAAAGGAACCTTGAGGAACAATAAGATCAATTATACCAGAAACAAAGTCGGTAGTGTCCCTTACGTAAGACGGAAGCGATGCTGGGACACTACTGATCCCACAATTCGTCGTAGAAGGACGGGGGCCGCGTATTAAGGCAGAGGCTGGTCAGCGGGCATTTTAGGAAGTTCTAAACCTTTAACTACTCCGCGCCCTGTCAACATTTCGTCGTAAAAATAGGGGTGCCCCGTATTGCGGTAGGCTGTGCAAGCGCGTGCAATGCGAATTCCTTGCTCGCTTCTAAATTACGCGTGCAGTAGGGGCCTCCCGATGGTGCATAGGATTGCTGTTGGGCAAGTCATGCTTGGCACAATTGATTGGATAGTAAGGTAAAAAAAGAAACAGACGACAGCTGTATTTAGGAAGAGTAGTTTAACTTGGAAATATTTTGAGTAGTCCAGTGCCCTTCACAGCTGCAGTGCCGTGAACTCAGTTAATATTTTCATTATCGCCGTTATTGTTTTCTAATGCTTTAATTGCTGCAAGTGTACCAGGATTCTCATTTATTCCTCTATCGAGGGTGTTAAATCGCTGGATAAGGTATGACTTTCGTTGTTCACGTTCTCGATTTGATTTAAATCCCGTCTCTAAGAGCGTTACTGATAGTTTATCGAATGCATGGTCGGGAAGATTGAGATGTTTTGATAGAGGTAGACTTGGGGCTGATTTCGCATGGGCTCTGTGATTATTGAAGCGAATCCTAAATGGTGTTTCTGTTTTTCCGATGTACAGCATACCACACACGTTGCATTCGAGTAGGTACACCACATTAGAGGAATCGCATGTTAGGTTTCCTCCTATGTTAATCGAAAACTTGGATTGCGTGCTGGTTGCTTTGTCTGTTTCTCGCATCGCCTTACATACAAGACATCGTGGCTTTAAGCAAGGGCGGCATGAATTATTGGGGGGTGATGTGTTAATTTTGGAGTGGACAAGGGTGTCTTTGAGGTTACGTGGTCGTCGGTAAACGACGCCTGGAGCGGATGGGAATGCGCGTTTCAGACGTTCACTTTGTTCCAGAATGTTGTAATGTCGTTTAAGAATTTTGTTTACATTGGGGAAGTTTGTGCTGTAAGTCAAGCAGAGGTTTGTTCGTTGTGGGTCTTCTCGTGGTGGTCGCTTCATAAGTCTTCACGCTTTAGTTTTCTCGCTTTTTGAACAGCGTCATTAATTACATGTGGGGGGTATTTTTGTTGCTCGAGCATAAGCTTTAGCCTCTCTGAGCTCGTGTCAAAGTCAGCGTCTCTAGAGCAGATTCGCTTAAACCGGTGAGCCTGGCTATATGGAATACTGTTTTTACAGTGGCGTGGGTGATCGCTTTGGTAATGAAGGTATTGTTGTCGATCCGTTGGTTTGCGATATAGGGTTGTAGAGAGCTTCTCTTCTTCTATAGTTATGGTAACATCAAGAAAATTTACGGTAACTTGCGAGTATGTGTGTGTGAAGTGTATGTTCGGATGTACAGCATTGAAAGTGTCTATAAAGCTGAGAAGTTCGTCCTCGCTGTGGGTCGAAATAAGAAAGATATCGTCTATGTATCTTCTGTATAACATTGGTTTCAAGGAACTTTGTGCAAAAAATTCAGATTCTAGCTTTCCTATAAATATGTTGGCATAATTAGGTGCCATTTTGGCGCCCATAGCGGTCCCGCTGATTTGTCGAAAATACTCTTGGTTAAACTCGAATGAATTTAATTCGAGGACCATCCTCGTCAATGTTGCAATGGCAGAGAAATCTGGGGTGTTAGATTGTCTATGGTTTGTGTACATGTTTTGTAATGCAGCGATGCCGTCATCGTGAGGAATATTTGTATATAATGAAGAGACATCAAGAGTAACCAAGTACGAGTTTTTCGGCACACAGATACCCACAATGTCTCGAAGAAAATGTGTGGTGTCTTTTATGTACGACGCGAGGGTGAATGGAATGTGGCTTATTAGTTTGTCCGCGTACCCTGATATGGTTTCAGTTATTGTACCGATGTCTGATATGATTGGTCGACCTGGGTTGCCAGGTTTATGAATTTTTGGGAGGATGTAGAAGCGACCTGGACGAGGGTATGCTGCTTGCATCAGTTTGTGTTCAGTGTTGGTTATCTTTTCTGCCTCCAACAGTTTCTTTAGTTCTGTTGATACGATATGTTTGTATTCGTCTGTCGGATCACCTGGGAGGCGTTCGTAAAATCTTGAGTCGTCTAGTTGGCGGTATGCTTCTTGTAATTAGTTGGTTGTATTAAGGACTACAATTGCTCCTCCTTTGTCAGCGGGTTTTATTGTTATGTCTGTCCTAGATGCCAAATTTTTCATACTTATTTTTTCAGATTTGGTCAAGTTTTCTCGGTTTCCTTTCTGTCTGTGGTATTCGTGTACTATATCTTTCTGTACTGCTGTGATATCAAGGTCCAAGCACTTGTCTCGAATACTGTTCGGTGTCCAATCATTTGATTTACGACGGTGAATTGTTTCGTGGTTAGAAGGCCTGTCCAAGAAATATTCGCGCAACCTTAAGCTTCGAGCGAAGTTGTCGAGGTCTCGGAGTAAGTGGAATTCATCGAAAAATTTTGTGGTCGGGCAGAAGCTTAGTCTCTTAGATAGCAGTTTTACTTCGTCAGGTGACAAGCTCGTGTCCGATAAGTTTACAACCACAGTGTCACACGGTGTGTTCCTAGATGGGTGCTCGTTTGTACCATTAGTGTTTTCCTGGGTGGTGGTGTTGTAATGATAAGGCACTGTATCAGGGAACGCGGGTTTGGGCACATGGTCTCTTTCGAGTTTATGAGTTTTTGTGGTCATGATGACTTGGTATTTATTCTGCTCAAATTCTGTTAATCACGTGATTTATTCGTTCGATAAAGTGTTGTGGCGGAGAATGGTGTTGGTCATAGCGACCAGTTTCTTTACCTGCTTGTCACTGTGATTAGGAGCGATTTCTGTTAATTTAAGAGATGCCTCAAGGAGGACGTTTTTCCATGTTATTTGGTCTTGTTTATCTAGATTTGTAGCGGCTGGTGTGAGGGAGAGTGTCATACCCTTGGGGGCTATTCTAGCACGAAGGTACACTTGCAATGTTGATTTATGCATTTCATGTCTAATTCGTTTGTCAGCAAGTTTTCGTACTTTAAGGAAAGTGGCACTGCAACTGGGAAGTGATGAGCTGGACTTACATTTCAGAAGTCAATCTTCTTTTGGATGCGGGGATGGCACTGATGAGGTGCGCAGGTTGTAGTTATGTCCGGCAGGCCTTCGTCGTTGTGGGGAGGATTTCGCGTTGGGCTCCCGGCGAACGTGTTCGTTGGCAGTTCCAGGGTCCGCAATAGGGAGACGCGGCTCCGTAGTTCGGCAGGCTTCCCTTTGAGGAGTGGTGTAGTGGTGCTGTCGTGTAGTGCTTTTGGTCTCGACATCCGCAATGGAGGGACGCGTGTTGGCTGTTCTGCAGACTTCCCCCTTAGTAGTGGTGCGCTGTTGATGATAGTGAGGGGGTGCTTGAGGCTCGCGGGAGTCACAGTTTCGCTGATCGTCAGGAACTCATCTGTGCTGTTGGGTGGGTGTGGGGCTCCATATATATATATATATATATATATATATATATATATATATATATATATATATATATATATATATATATATATATATATATATATATATATATATATGACGCGAAGAATAATGGGAGACGTGGCCTGGCTCATATGCTATGGTTATTCCATTCTGCACTTCTTTTTCTCTGCCTCTACCAACCATCGCTTCATACGTCACACGATTGCCCCTCTCCCCCGAAATAAGGCATGAATTATGAACAAGAAAAGCAACCTAGGAGAGGTTGAAAAGCCATAAATGTCAAAATTCACAATTCGTTCTATGCTCCATGGAAGTTCCGTAAACTTTCAAAGACTTCCGGGAGGAGTGCAGCAGTCCGGTTAACGCAGGAGTTCTGGTGGGCGAGGGTGACTGTGGCGTTCTGGAGAAGATAATTCCATCCTGCACAACTGCACTGACCATGACACGGCTTCAGCAGCTGCGCAGAACGACCAAAGTTGACGTCCTTGTTGCATCGGCAGCTCGGATGTCGTCGGGGTTGTATTTCGCGTCGTGCATGGTGCAATCCCGATGCTTCTTGCATGCGTGCTTCTCCACAGATTGTAACAGAGTGCCGGAGTGCTTGCGGTTTGCAAGTAGTGCTTCCGCGTCTTTCTCGGCGTTTTCTGGGGTGTTGCAGTGGTTGTATTAGCAGGCGCAGGTAGCGTCTCTGGCGACTTTTCTTCGTGCGAAAGTGTGTGGCGTCTTCAAATGGCTTTTGGTTTGGAGATCTTATTTTTCAATGTTCTTCAATTGGTGAACGCGCTTCCGTTGAATTTCGCGTTTGTTTATGTCTTTGTCTTAGATTCTTTTGTGGTCTCATGTGTTTGTAAACTTGGCATTGCTTGCTTTGCTGATGTTGCTCGGGAGATGGCTGTAGTGGAGCCCCTTTCGGAATTGGGCATTCGCTTCTTTCGAAAGTTAATATGTCCCGTAAACAGCTGATGCATAGTGGGCTGGTGTCTTGCTGGTCAGCCATAGTTGGTAATGCGCCATCATTGCTAAAATGTTCTTCAGAGGCTCCGGTAATGTGGTCCTGCATTGACGCTTCTGACAGACAGCTGTGTGCGAGTTTCGATGTTTGTATTACTTCTGCATTCTTTCAGTGCTTGGATTGGTGAGCTCTGGATGAGAATACCACAAGTTACATGGCACTACTAAGCTCAATCTGCAGTCTGCTAAAACATAGAAATAAAGTCTTGTGATGATAAACACCTTTTCGAGTCGTCATGACGGGGTTGGGTAGTTTCTCGATGCGTCGACAATTCGCTTATCGTGGACACGATGTCATTACAAGGCAAACGGTGACCGTTTGATCTATGTGCACTTGAGGAGTCAATTCGTGAAGGCTTCAATTGACTGTGACGACCTAGTGCGGTTGTCTGTAGATGGTGGGTAACAAGCATGTCTTTGTCGTAGTCGTCATTGTATTCTTTAAACCAAACGATCATTTCTTGTTTTATCTTTTCCCATGATTCGTCGTATTGAAATATGTGGGTGAGGTAGAATTTGAAGGCCTCGCCGGAGACGTAGTTGGTAAAGTTGGCGACCATCTCCGGTTCCGACCATGATGCAGCGGTTGCGCGGAGCTCGAACAGGTCGAACCAGTCCTGTACAGGTCCATCGTCCGTTGCTCCGGTGTACTTGGGGATGGAAAGGTCAGTCGATGATTCTGGCATGGTGCTGGTCGCTGTGTGTGACCTGGAGAGAATTCCGTAGTCGATGTATGGTCAGGACGTCTTGTGGAGAACTGCGTCAATGTTGAGACACTGATGAAGTGGCTGCGAGGTCTTCATCCGTCGACTCGTATGACGCTATGATGAATGGGACACGTGGCCTGACTCATACGCTATGGTTATTCCATTCTGCACTTCTTCCTTCTCTGCCTCTACCAACCATCGCTTCATATGTCACACACACATATATATATTTATTTATTTACAAATACTGCAGGCCCTGTCCGGGCCCAAGCAGGAGTGGGTAACAAATGTCAGTGACAAAACAGAGTATGAAAATATAAGAAAATACAATACTTGGCACAAAAATAACGAAATTCGCAACATCAGAGAAAATATAAATAATACGTAGCAATAATGGCATAATTATATATATATATATATATATATATATATATATATATATATATATATATATATATATATATATATATATATAGTCTAGTAGATCCTCCGTGAGCGGTCACAACGTGGTTTATTTCGACGTTTCGGCCTAGAGTCTGGCCTTCATCAGGAATAAAGATACAGTTTGTCTGTGCTCAGCTTTATACAATCTCAAATCAGAGGGCAAGGAAGAGGGAAAAAAGGAAAGAAAAAAAGAAAAGAAAAGGAAAGAAAAAAAGAAAAATATTACACGGTGGACGCCCCTCGGGTGCCCCCCTTCCACTTTTCCCTCCACTTCCCCCCATCTCTCTCCCCCCTCTCTCCTTCACCTTTCTTATGTCAGGGGTCTGTGTATGTTTCCGTTCACTAGCGCATTCCTCCCGATCAGACGGCCCCTCCTGGCACTGGCGGTTCGGTGTGGGGCAAAAAAGAGCTTTTCAGGAAGTCCTAAGCCTTTAACTACTCGGGGTCCCGTAAACAATTCGTCGTAGAAGGACGGGGGCCGCGTATTGTGGCAGAGGCTGGTCAGCGGGCATTTTAGGAAGTTCTAAGCCTTTAACTACTCCGCGCCCTGTCAACATTTCATCGTAAAAATAGGGGTGCCCCGTATTGCGGTAGGCTGTGCAAGCGCGTGCAATGCGAATTCCTGGCCCGCTTCTAAATTACGCGTGTCGTGGGGGCCTCCCGGCTGTGCACATGGTTGCTGTTGGGCATGTCGTGCATGGCACAATTGATTGGGTAGTAAAATAAAACAGAAAACAGACGACGATATATATATATATATATATATATATATATATATATATATATATATATATATATATATATTGCTATGACCAAGAAAGACGCTGGCGCTTCGGCGCGGGGGTAGCTAGAGAAAAGAGAAGCGAAGGACGAAGTGCAGAATAAGAACAGCTGGCCCAGGATCGGGTGGAACTGCGTTCGTGCCTGCGCCTGCGTTCTTTCTTCCATCTTCAGGGTTGTGGTCAAGTAGCCGGCGGTTACTTTTATTTTATTAGATCTACTTCTTGTTCCGCAACTGTTTTAGTGCATTGATAAGTGTAACTTCTTCTTATTTCATGTCTGTTTCTTTGCCGGGCCAGAGGCCTGCCCTCTGGTCAGCCTCTGTTCCCCCTCAAGATGTTCCCCTGGAGTTGTTTCCCCACAATGGTACCCGTAGCATTCCTGTCGCTTTGGTGCCGACCACCGGTGGGTTCATCCGCATGAAAAATCCCAAGACAATCCAAGCGGAACTTCGTGCGATCACTCCCCACTCTCTACTGATAACAGAGGTTCGTCAGTTTGGACGCGGGGGGATACTATGCTGCTCACAAGACAATGCTTGCATCCAAGACCTTCTGAAGTGCACTACTTTTGCATCACATCCGGCGAGCTCTTTTATCCCACCTCATGTAGCTTGCTACAAAGGATTGGTTCGAGGGGTAGACGCAAGTCTAAGCCCAGCAGAAGTCTTGGACATCTTTTCCCCAGCAGGTGTTATTTCTGTTTACCGCTGTACCAAACAAAAAAAACAGCAGAAAGTTCCCACTGAAACTGTAATTGCCACTCGCTGGAACAGAGCGCCCTTCGGAGATCAAGGCATGGCCGCTTATCTACATGTTCGAAGCTTTGGCTCCCCGTCCACTGCAATGTGCTAAATGTTGGCGCTTTGGGCACAGTACTAAAGGTTGTCGATCGGAGACTCGATGCCGCATATGCGGAGCCATATACGGGGCTGGTCATAGTACTGCTGAGTGTCAATCGGACAATAAGACATGCTGTTTGTGCAAGGAAAATCACGCTGCAGACGATCCTAACTGTCCTGCAAGATCAAAGGAACTTCAGGTGATTGAAATCATTGAAAGGAGACGATGCTCTCGTAGAGAAGCGATTGCAGAAATTCAAAGCAGGAATCAGGTTTATGCCGGCATAGCAGCTCGTCCACCTCTTTTTATGGATGCATCACTTTCTCAGTCCATTTCTGCCATGGTAGAAAAGGCCATAGAAAAGTATTAGAAAACTTTTTACTCAATCTGTCCGACTCACTCAATATTATTATGGATTCACAGATGGCCGATGCATCTGATCGAATAACTAAGCTTATGCAACCTCCTAGTGCCTCAATTAATAAACCTGCCGAACATCAGTCAGATGTCTCTATCGATAATGAGGCAATGCCTTCCACATCTAACACAACTGAGCAGGAAGGTATATCTGATTCAGATTCAATAAGTAATCGGGATGTAGATATGGATGCTCGCCTTTTGAAACGCACCAGATCACCCACTAGCAAACTTAATAATTCTTCTCATCCAAAAACAAAAAGAGTGTGAAGGAACCTAGGACTAAAGCTGACTTCTTAAAAGATAGTATTTTAGATCAAGCAGTTGCTACTGCTTGCTTTTCATCACAGGGTGCCTTAGAGTACTTCAGTGGAACTGCCGTTCAATTCTCTCTGCAACTACAGACTTATTATACCTAATATCTCAACAATCTCCAGACGTCGTAATTTTACAAGAAACTTGGCTGTCTGCTGATCAAAACTTCTATCTAAAAAACTATCAGTGGTTTCGACTGGACCGAGACTCACGTGGTGGAGGATTAATGTTTTTCATTTCATCCAAAATTTGTCATAAAGCACACTTAGTTTACCAACAAATATCACACCATTATGAAGTATTGGTTCTGAAAATTCTCTTTCCCGGATGCGCGCCACTATCTATAGTCAACAACTACTTTCCGGCTTGAATACAAGATGAAAAAGCCCTTGACTTGACTGTGAGTTTTTGCAAAAACAGTATACTATTTGCGGGAGACTTCAATTCCCATCACGTTTCATGAGGATTCCGCACTGATTCATCAGGAAAACGGTTGTGGGACTGGACTAATCGGAATAACCTTAATTGTTGGAACTCCAGAGTTCCGACATTCGTTCGATGTAATTCGAGGTCCGTCTTAGATTTGACATTTGCTAGCTCAAATGTGACAATATCACCTTTCACTGTTCTTGATACCGCTACAAGTAGTGATCACTGCCCCCTGGTATTTGAAGTCAGCATTCCTTTAGTGACGGTAGATCGCCAGGTGCAAAATTTCGTAAAATACTCTAAATTCAAAAAGAACTTACAGTCAACGCTGTCTTCCTTGCCCAATATGGAAGCAAATATGAAAACTACGAGCCTTTGTTCCACCCTAAAGTGTACAATCAAAAAATCACAGTTCACTATATTGTAAGACAACGTTTTGGCTGCAAGACACTTCTTTTACTTGCCGAGCCTCTGCCCCACAACACAGGTCACATTGATGATGATGAGTATGTACATATGGTAAGATGACGCGTATGAATAATGCTCACACTTATTTCCCCCCCATGCTTGAGCGGCCATGCCCGGACGCGTCTTAGACGGAAACGGAACGTCGAACGAATGGCTTCAGACGTGATACGTGGACAATCTCCAAACCACGACAGCGACGATCCGAAGAAAGGTCAGTGGGAGTGACACGATAGTTCACTGGGGACGTTTGTTCATTGATTGTATAGGGCCCTATGAAGCGTGACTGAAACTTGTCACACAAACCTGAAGTACGAATGGGCGTCCAAAGCAACACTTCATCCCCCGCACTGAAGGAGACGTCGCGATGAGAGCTGTCCTAGCGTTGCTTGTGGTCTTGCTGATTGGCTTCTGTATTAAGGCGAGCCCGTTGCCGACATTCTTCGAGCCTTGTGATAAACTGCTCTGATACGGTTGCCGAGGCGTCGGTTGGCACATTTAGGAAAGAGACGTCGATGGTGAATGTCAGTGAACGGCCGTACACGAGGTAGAAAGGTGAGTAGCCAGTAGTTCTTTGAACAGCGGTGTTATGGGCAAACGTCACAAAAGGCAAAATGGTATCCCAGTTGTCATGGTTTGGTGCGACGTAAATTGACAGCATGTCTGTAAGTGTCCGATGAAATCTCTCTGTCAGCCCATTAGTTTGGGGGTGGTAGGCTGACGTCGTCTTATGTACTGTACCACAAGTTGTGAGCAGAATTTCGATTATGGTGGACAGGAACGTCTTGCCGCGATCACTCAGGAGAACGCGAGGTGCACCGTGACGCAATACAATGGCGTTGAGAAAGAAGTCTGCGACGTCTGAAGCAGTACGCGTAGTGCAGCAGTTATGCGTAGTGCAGCAGTCTCTGCGTACCTTGTCAGGTGGTCGACAGCAGTCACAATCCAACGATTACTTGCTGGCGTGATGGGGAGAGGTCTGAGTAGGTCTATGCCAACGATTGCAAAAGGAGTCTCGGGACACGGGATAGGTTGCAGAAGGCCAGCAGGAGAAGAAGTTGGTCGCTTCCGCCGTTGACACAGATGACAAGATGCAACGTACTTGGCGACAAAGGTAGAGATGCCCGGCCAGAAGAAACGGTTTCTGATGCGGCTTTGTGTTTTGTGAAATTCCAAGTGGCCTGCACATGGGTCGTCGTGAAAGGCTTCGAGGACTTGATGACGTAGAGAACGCGGAAGTACTGGAACCCAGCGGTGTCCATCAGTAGTGTAAACGTTACGATGGAGCACATTGTTATCGAGCTTAAATTGCCGTAGTTGTCGGCGTAATCTAGCATTAGGAGTAGGTGACATGCCATTTAGGCGTTGGATAATGCGATTTCAATATGGATCATCACGCTGGCGTGTGGCGAACTCGGTGTAGCGATTTGAAGCCGGCGTTTCGATAACCGCAAGGTGTGATAATGTGAGGGGTGACGCAGTGCCTTGCCCACCAGGCAAGCAATCAGCTGACGTACTTGATGATGACAGTGGAAGGGGGCAGCGAGAGAGAGCATCTGCATCTTGGTGCCTTTTGCCAGACTTATAGATGACGTCAAAATCCTACTCTTGCAGGCGGAG
The DNA here is from genome assembly GCA_013436015.1 of Rhipicephalus annulatus. Taxonomy (NCBI): domain Eukaryota; kingdom Metazoa; phylum Arthropoda; class Arachnida; order Ixodida; family Ixodidae; genus Rhipicephalus; species Rhipicephalus annulatus. The sequence goes on from WOVY01000430.1 coordinate 367,928, forward strand.
CCCCCAACGACCGAGGCGACCAGACAAGTTTCTCAGCGTCGATAGCCAGCACAAGGCGTGGTGGTCTGTAATCACTGTGAAGTGGCGTCCGTAAAGATACGGTCGAAATTTTTGTATGGCCCAAACGACAGCGAGGCACTCCTGCTCAGTTGTGGAGTAGTTCTGTTCAGCAGTAGTAAGAGCACGACTAGCATACGCTATAACTCTTTCCCGTGAAGTGGCATCCCGCTGTAGAAGAACTGCACCAATGCCATGGCCGCTCGCGTCGGTGGGCAGACATATAGGTGCGTTCTCGTCAAAATGGCACAGAACACGGTCAGACGTTAAAGCATTCTTGAGAACTTGAAAGGCACGCTCGCAGTCGTCGTTCCAAGCAAAAGTTGATCCGGATGTCAGCAGCTTGTGCAGTGGCGACGCGATGGCAGCAAAATGACTAATGAAGCGGCGGAAGTAGGATGCCAGGCCCAGGAAACTTTGTAGGTGTTTCTGATTTTCTGGCCGAGGGAAGCGTATCACGCCAGCAAGCTTGTCAGGATCCGGACGAACGCCCTCATTGCTGACAAGGTGGCCCAACACCTTGATGTTCTTGTTGGCAAAATGGCATTTTTTGTATTTAGCTGAAGTCCAGCACTGGAAATACACGTCAAAACGTCGTCCAAGCGGTCAAGATGCTGACGAAAAGCGGAGGAGAAAATGACGATGTCATCTAGATAACAGAGACATGTTTTCCATTTTAGGCCGCGTAGAAGTGTGTCCATCATGCGTTCAAACGTGGCAGGAGCGTTACATAAACCGAATGGCATGACGTTGAATTCGTACAGCCCGTCTGTTGTTGCAAAGGCAGTTTTTTTTCTTTGTCCACTTCGTGCATAGGTATTTGCCAATAACCAGACCGTAAATCGAGGCTGGAGAAAAAAATTCAGCGCCTTGCAGAGAGTCAAGTGCGTCGTCGACTCGTGGCATCGGGTAGACGTCTTTGCGCGTGATCTTATGAAGTGCTCGATAATTGACGCAGAATTGCACCGAACCATCCTTTTTTCGGGCTAACACCACAGGTGATGACCACGAGCTGGGCGAAGGCCGAATAACATCTCGTTGGAGCATATAGGCAACGTTGTCCTCGATGATTTTCTGCTCTGCGGACGACACTCGATATGGGCGGCGGCGTTCGATTCTATTGCCTTCAGTTTCAATTCGATGCACGGCGACAGAAGTGCGACCCTAAAACTTGAAATAAACATCGAATGAAGCGCTGTGTTTTCGAAGCACACCCAAAAGTTCTTTCTTTTGCGCTGACGTGAGATCGGGATTTATTGTGGCTTTTAAAGCAGCCGTTGTGGCCTGGTCATCAGTACTCGTAGATAACGATGGCGAGTCTCTGTGAAGGGGCACCAGAGAAAGTGGTTCGGTATCTGTGAAGCAAACCACACTGGTGCCCTGGGGCAGTGCAACAGGCAATGAAGTGGGGTTAACTACCGTAACTAATGCTCTGCTATCACGAAAGCGCACCAGGCTAGGAGCGATGGTAAGTCTTTTAGAGATGTAACGTCCACACGGTGCTAGGAACACATCACCAGTATCGATCTTATCTGATGTCAGGGTCAGAATATGCTCATTACCCGGAGGAATAAAACAGTCATCAGCGGTGACGAAACGCTGACTATGGGCATAGTTATCAGACGAAAGCGCAGTATCTGACATGTGAATGACCCTGTGACGGCAAGATATCACGGCTGAAGCTGAGGAGAGAAAGTCCCATCCTAAAATGAACGCATTGGTACACGATGACAGTGCAAGGAGCTGTATATGGTGAAAGATGCCCTCAATAAAAACTCGTACCGTGCAAACACCAGAAGGCTGAACAAAAACCGCATTACCACAGCGAAGGGGATGGCCATCATACGGTGTCTTCACTTTGCGCAAACGGGAACACATGTCCACACTAATAACTGAGAGCGATGCACCTGTGTCCACCAAGACTTCAGTCTCCATATACCCTCAACACACACTGAAAGTACATTTGAGGGGAGTTCCGGAGGAGTTCGATGCAGTCCGCCAAATGCAGCTTTCCCTCCTGAAGCTGCACTGTTTAGTTTTCCGGGCGATGATCAGACGCCGTGGTAGGCGGACGAAGTGGTGACGAGGAACGACGGATAGGTGACGGGGAGCGACGGCGCGAGGAGCGGAAGGTACTGGCTGCATCGAAGTGCTGTCGAGAGGGTGAGCGGCGTTGGTAAAGTTGGTATGAGTGACGACGTTGTGGAGAGGGGGCAAACTCATCCCTCTCGTAGTCACCATAGCCACGCCTTTCGTCTTGTTGACGTCGACGACAGAACCGTGAGATGTGGCCGCGTATGCCGCAATAATAGCAAATAGGTCGAGATGGACGCCACGCTTGAAACGAAGGAGGCGTTGCTCTTTGGGCAAGGACATTCAGTGAAGGCTGCATAGTTGACCCATACTGCGGTGATTGCTGAGAAGGTGACGCTGCAACCACCTGAGCGTACGTCGGCTTTGGAGTGGTATGCGAGCTCGGGACTTGCTCACACGTCAAGGACGCTAGTTCCTCCCTCACAATGTTGCGGAGGCTGCCTGTAGAAGGCGTCATGCGGAGCTCATAGGATGATGAGGTGGCTGGGAGTTGCAGCTCCTCGCGGATCATAGACCGTATCAACGCACGGAGCTCACCGTCATGCGTTGGCCTGATATCTGCTGTTTCAGGTTGCAAACGAATAAGTTGAAGGTCATCGAGTCGCTGACGCGTACTGATGATATCGGCGACCGTGGTCGGGTTCCTTGCCGCCAGAGCGTTAAATGCGACGGCGCGTATGCCCTTGAGCAAATGGCGAACGCGGTCATGTTCCGCCATCGAGCTGTCAACGCGGTGGCATAGGGCGAGGACATCTTCAATGTACGATGTATAGGACTCGCCAGAGTGCTGGACACGTTCAGCAAGCTTCCGTTTGGCAATGTCTGCACGTACAGAAGAGTTGGCAAATATCTGACGGAGCTGCTGCTTAAAGGATGGCCAGTCTAGGAAATCAAGCTGATGGTTAAGAAACCATGTCTTAGCGACACTCGTCAGGTAAAAAGGTACACGGGACAGCTTCACAGAATCATGCTAATAGTTAAGCGCACTCACACGGTCGTACTCATCCAACCAGTCTACAACGTCTTCACTGCGAAGGCCGGAAAACATCGGCGGATCTTTCTGAGGGGCGGTGACAGTCCAAGAAGGCATGCCCAGGGGTGCAGGCGAGGTGGATGGAGCCGTGTTGTTGTGCTCGTCTTGCGACATGACCGTAGACTGACTGCGCAGACGGCGACCCGACCGGAGCTCCAGGGATAGTTCGTAGTCGAAGATTACGGAAAAGCGCTGCAGGGAGAGGACCAGGGGATCGGAAAGCACTCTCCATCACTTGTAAGACAACGTTTTCGCTGCAAGACACTTCTTTTACTTGCCGAGCCTCTGCCCCACAACACAGGTCACATTGATGATGATGAGTATGTACATATGGTAAGATGACGCGTATGATTAATGCTGACAATATCTTCAACAAAGGGAAAATTCATATCTGCCTGGTGGAATGAAGATTGCGCCAGAGATTATAGACGCCGCAACGCTGCATGTAAAAAACTCCTTACCAACCAATGTCCGACTGATTGCAGAAATTATTTATTTGCTAAAGCTACCTTTATGACAACAGCATTAGCGAAGTACGATTATGAAGAAAAACGGTACAGCTACCTATCCAAGAGCGGCAACAAGAAAGCTCTATTCAGATTTCTCCGTAATCGTAAAGCTATTACAGCACACGTAAATATTGACTCAGTTATTTTTTCTCCATCTGAGTTGGAAGCTACATTAACTGAAATTTCATTAGGATTGGAGAAGAGATTTACATCACAAATCAAAATAAAGTGTGCAAACCCGTCATTCTGAAACGATTTTATTGAAGTAGGGATGAACTTGCGCACGTCGTTCGTATTCTGCCAAACACAGGTCCTGGACCAGATGGCGTCACTTCAGAAATGTTAAAAATATTATTCGACATCTCTCCTGAAGACCTCCTTAACGTTGTCAACTATTCACTTCAAAATAGTTGCATACCTCCTGACTGGAGACTTGCAAAAACAATACCGCTTCTTAAAAAACAGGGACTAGGAATGCAGATAGATAACATTAAGCCAATCGCTTTACCATCACACGTAGTTAAGTTAATAGAAAGAATACTTTCCATTAGAGTTACAAAGTTCGTAACAGATAATGCGATACTCAGTGCGAGCCAGATTAGATTTAGACCAGGTTAGTCTATATGGTGGGTGCATGTTGATTTAGAGGCTCGTATAAAGCTCGCTCGGCACAGACGACAATATGCGGCCCTAGTAACTCTTGATTTTGCCAAGGCATATGACAGTGTTGAACATCCTATTCTTATCAATGTCCTAAAAGAGCTTACGTTCCCGCAGTACATAACAAATTGGATATACAAATATTTAAAAGACAGAAAATTTTAATGCTTCCAACGAGGTGTTTCCACACCGAAGTGTCGCCAAACGAGAGGTGTTCCTCAAGGCTGTGTTCTATCGCCTGTGCTATTTAACATTTTGTTAAGTTCAATACCACTGAGTGATAAGGTACAAGTATATGTATATTCAGATGATATTGCGTTCTTTGCATCTGACAGCGATATTTATTTACTACAATCGACTCTACAGTGTTATTTGGCAACATTAGAAACCTGGTTTCAGAAAATTCATATGAACCTGAACGTAACTAAAAGTGCTATAATAGTTTTTCCATTGGACGCACCAGTTACTGTTTCTTTTCAGTACCATCAAGAAATAATTCCCCAGGTTAACTGTATTAAATATCTAGGTGTACTGTACGATCAAAAACTGATCTGGCGTGACCACAATGAATATATTAAAAGTAAGGCTACACGCGCTGTTGGAATGATAAGTAGGCTTGGCCACCTCCGTTCCGGTCTTCGCGGAGATACGCTGATCATAATTTATCGCTTGTACGTTCGTCCGATTCTTGAATTCGGATGTGTACTATTCTCTGGTGGACCAGCATACAAAATACACCCCCTGATTCTCTTAGAACGGGAAGCTCTACGTAGTTGTTTAGGTGTGCCAAAATTCACCGCTAACAATGTTTTGTATCAAAAAGCTCGGATACCCACCCTTGCTTGCAGATTTCGTATTTTAACAGTAAAAACATATTTAAAATTTTCTGAATCCACTTTAGGAAGGCGACAGTTTGTATTCTTTGCCGAGCCTGGTGTCTTTTTCAATGAGCATTGATCCCGTGTATATAAACCACAAGTGCTATTTGTTCAAACAATTCTAGATGCTTTAAAGGTTAATATTAGGGGTGTGAAAATATAAAATTTTTCGAATACGAATCGAATACGAATATTCATGTTCGAATAACGAATCGAATATCGAATATCAAAGGACAAATGCCTTTACAGTAACAATAATTTAAGATGTATTTATCTAAAAAAATACACAACAGCCTGTCTGTTAACACAACATACACTGTTATTAGGAACACAATGCAAGTAATGACTAGCTGTTATCATGAAACGTAATGACTACATGTTATCATGGAGGAATGTGAGTTGCTCCACATGATCAGGCAGGAGGCGCTCCCTCCGAACAGAGACAACCTCCCCTGCCACTGAAAAGGCACGCTCGCTTGGAACTGAAGTGGCTGGTATGGGCAAGTACTTGGGGCAAAGCTTTGCCAGACTGGGGTATGTGAAGATGCCCACAGTCCGCCACCAGTCACACGGGTCACTGTCTTTCTTCAGTACGGCTACTTCAGAATACGCTTTAATTTCCCATTCTAAAGTAGACAGTGGTGTACTTGCTACTTGACTATTTGCAAGATTATCAAATGCACTCCAAACATCAGAGTGAACGCATAGTGAACGTGTGGTGGTGCAGAAGGCTACGGCGGCATACGAAAAGCGTGCATTACGTTTACACGAACGTCAACTTTGCTGCTGATTGTTGAACGTCGCTGGCCGACATAGTGCCTCCGTGCATTTCTGACGCTTATCGCCCCTATGGGAAACGTTTTAATATCTCTGAACCCAGCGGAAATATCAAAGAAGAGTTATTTTCCGCATGATGATCCAATCAATTATTCCATAATGTCGAATACACTTTTTTCGAATCGAATACGAATAGTGCGAATTTAATATTCGACGAATATTCAAAACTTTCGAATATTCGCACACCCGTAGTTAATATATTCAAGATCACACCATCTGTCAAACCAATCGGCCAAGTGCAAATAAAATTTGACGATATCTTCCCATGAATGCTAAACACTTGCCCTATAAATATTTGATTGGTTTATTAGAACAACACCTGTCTCAATTAGGTACTAATATAGTAATTGCAACGGATGCATCTATGAGTGGCGAGAAGGCAGGTGTGAGTATTTTTTCTCCATCATTATTCTGGTCATTTTCATTACGCCTCCCAGATTATACACTAATATTTGAAGCGGAATTAATGGCCGTTACACTAGCTATTCGTAAACTTCTTGTGACTCATTCGACAGCTGTGATAGTGTCTTGTCTTGTCTTGTCTTGTCTCCTAGGAGATTTTGGCTCATACCCACATGGAGGATTGGCCACACTGTACCTCATGATAGATAATTTTTATAACGCTTGCTAAAAAAATAAATAAAGAGAAATTAGATAGAGACAATATTATAGTTCCTTTGAAAAAAACGTGAAAAAATTGTAGAAGAATACGATAAACTAGAATATATAAAACAAAATAACAAGAATGAGGAAGGGGAAGAAAGAATTGGACATATCTGGCAGTACCACTAGCAGCGTATCCTTCCGGTTGCCTGAATGAATTTATGTAGCGCTGACAGAATAGCACTGTGGCCCACACCCAACTGACTGGCTCCAAACGATAATACGGTGGATGTATTGACTGGCAATCCGAGCATACCAATCGGTCTTTTCAGAATTATTCGGCGCAGTGAGGCGAAGCGGCGGCATGTGAGAAGAAAGTGATCTATTGTTTCCGGTTCATTGCAAACTACACATAGGTTAGTTAATGAAAATCCTGATTTGTTGAGATAAAAAATTTAACAGAGGAACTCTACAGCGAAAGCTTGTGAGGGTCACCTCACATTGACGGGAAAGGCATTTTGCGGTGTTCCATGTGAATTGCAAGTGCCGAAACTCTTCAGATTGTAGAAGCGACGTTTCGTTCATTTTTAAGATTAACAGGCGTTTGAATCGTTCGGCAGTAATAAAAGGAAACTGTGGAGCTACTGGCACCACCGGGAAATAGTGTCTGACTCGTGTTTCGTATGTTCATCTTTATCATCGTCGTCAACATCAGCAGTACTAGAAACATTTAAATCATTATTCCCAGCAAACATTCGTCTAGTGCGAGTGATATGGGTGCCAGGCCATCGTAGTACATTTATAAACGAGATGGCTGATACACTTGCGCGAACATCTCTTGATCTTCCGAATGTGCCAATCATGCCTCCTACAGCTTATGTAACAGCAGCGAGGTTTAGAAAACTTTCCCTTCTTGAAGACTCATCAAAAATCATGATACCAAATCCAGATTTCTCGCGCCTGCACTTCACATGGAATAATAAATGGTGTCCCACGCGTAAATTGGAAGTCTTGATCACAAAATTACGTTGCCGTGTACCACCTCTTAATTTCTACTTAAACAGGTCTGGTCTGGTGCCATCCCCTCTGTGCTCAAGCCGTAACGAACCTGAACATATCGACCATTTTCTTATCACATGTCACTGTTTCAAAAATCAAAGAAAAAACTGCTTCGAAATTTTATTCAAAAACTAGGAATATCACTTAATACTCCCAACATTTTGTCTTTTGGGGCCACTTCATTGGGACACAGCGACAGGAACATCTGCGGGGCTCTCTGCAAATTTTATATAAAACGAAAAGATTACCTTGCTGAGTCAGCGATCAGCTCTCGAATTTTAATAGCCACACTACCACTTCTTATTTAGCTGATACACTGCAATGATTCAACTTTCAGGAGAATTTCATATCACGATTCCACCTCGGATATTCAACAAATTCTATTATTTCTCCCCCCCCCTTTGTTTTCTTTTTTTACAATGCACCAAATTAATTTTACAGTCAAAACACAGTAATCATATTCCCCTAGTCTAGAAAATCTAAAGGAATTGACTTGCTTTAACCACCGGCTTCTTGGCCGATCCCCCTTAGTGGGTGAGAGCCACAAAAGAAAGGAACAAGCAAGCAAGCAAGCAAGGATCGGGCGTTGTCTCTTGTTCTCTGTCTCACTCATCACAATGGAGCAGCCGACGAAGAAGAAGTCTTACGTCCCGGCTTCGTCATCCAAAACAGCCGTGATAAGCGCCGCTTGATGACGGCGTCAAGGCCTCCTCGGCAGCTGTTCACCTGCCGCCACTGCCACCACCGTTCGGGGACGGCGTCAAGGCCTCCTCGGCGGCTGAAGTACACAAGGGACGCCATCCACGCGTCCTTGGCTATGGATTCTGCCGTCAGCGCAAGCCGACAAGTGAACCCTCCGCGGGAAGCCACCGTTACGTGTCTTCGTGGTTCGTCGGCATCGTGGGCTTCTCCATCAAGGAACGCCGTTCACGCTTCCTTGGCAATGGGGTCCCACCCACCGCTTCAGCTACCCTTCAGACCACCAGTGGACGGCGTCCAGGCCTCCCCTGGGGTTGTAGGGCATGACCTTATTGACACCCTGCCACCGTTTCACGGCAGGAATCCGCACCGGATCCTGCCCTTTGGGAATGCCGCTCACGCTTCCCATGGCCTACATTCCCATTGCCGCACTCTTTCAACAAACGAGCTGCCAGGGAACGCCATCCAGCTTCTCTGCTCGTCAACCTCACCGGGGGGAGTGCAGCAATTGCTTCTTACTCACAGACCACAATCATTGACTATTCGGGCTTAACACCCGACAGCACCGCGGACCTTTGGCGTACCATCGTGCTACTATGCATCGAGACTAACGAACTGACAGCGTTGATCGCCGAGCGAGCTCCTACAATGTTGCCAGCATTGTGTGACATTAACGCAGTGTCGGATGTAGCTGCCTCATACGACCTTGAAGCAAGCACACCCGAGCAATGCAGGGAGCTTCGGTCTTCTCTAATCGAGCTCTCACACCAACTCGACTGCTTCGCGTCGGTGATTTCTGCGTTGCAACCTGCCACCTCACAATCACCAGCCGTCAGCGACCTACCGGAATTCCATGGGGTCCGGAACGATGCTGACAGCTGGGTGGCAACCGTCAACGCAATAGCAATGCCTGAGGCCTGGACGGAATCTCAGAAATGGACCGTGGCTCTAGACCGTCTTCGGGAAGGTGCAGCGGCATGGCACCAGTATGAAGGTTGGAAGCAGCAGTCATGGGCGGAGTGGAGCTTCAAGCTCATAGCTGCCTTCGGCCGGACACTCTCCGATCTCCCTTCCACCACCCAGTCCAACCTGACCGGTACCGAGGATGGGCTTCAAGAAGGGTTCCATCTCGAGGCTCCAGCTGAGCACTCCAGTTCTCCACATGAGCTTCCAGACTCGTCGCTGGTACCGGACCCAAATTCGTGTCAGCCATCGGCCACCCCGTCCTCTTTTGTGGGGGGGAGATACAGGGGGGCACGGGGTAGCTGGACCCTCTGGACCCTCTGTAACAAGAAGAGACAGAGATGGCGGCGCAGAGGCTTCTGCGTCAAATCATGATGCCCGGGCATCGCAGCCTGTCCAGAACGCCGACGGCAATAAAGACCAGTGCCCCGACTGTACCAATGGAATCGCCTGCTAAGCGTGCTGCGAGCGCCACGAGATAGCCATGGTCACCAAACAGAGTGTTCGACAGCCCCGCAAGGCGAGTCATCGCATCCACGAGAGGGACCCCACAGAGGCAGCCAATATGATGACAGCTTCACAGAATGTCCTTCCGCAGATTGCAAGACCGGCCGTAAACTATGTTTTCTAGCACACATCACAGAGGTTGCGTACCAACTCTCCACACCAGTCAAGGCATCTTGGCCGTCTTTTGGGATACGCTTTCGGCAATTCTCGTCCGGCATTTTACGTCAGCCACTGATTTTGCGGCCCGTCCGAAGCACGCTGTCAGGTGCATGTTTGGCTGCTTCCCACAGAGAGCCTCTGCAGGGCCGAGACCTACCAAAACGATGCAGCCAGTCTCGACCTACCGATAGACTTGTGGCAGACTCCGGCACCCAGTTCCAGCGTGGCCGAGGCCGACCTCCGAGATGCAGCCAGTATCAACCACCAGATCTACTTCTGGCAGATACCCGGACCAAATCGCAGCATGGCCGAGAGCGTTGGCCGCAACGGGGCAGCCAGTTCCGGCCGCCTGAGTCCACAGCACTTTTTCAAGAGACATCGTGGTGTGCAAAAGAGCGACCAGCTCGAGGCAGCCAGTGCCGTCCACCAGAGACGCTTCCCCCAGACCTTCGCTCTATGTTGCATTGTGTTCCGGGCTGAACATCACGATGCAGCCAAGCCCGCCCACCAAAAACTTTGCCGCCAGCTTTGCGCTCGCGCAGTCATGGCCGAGTGTCATGACCAAGAAAGACGCTGGCGCTTCGGCGCGTGGGTAGCTAGAGTAAAGAATAGAAGGACGAAGTGCAGAATAAGAACAACTGGCCCAGGATTGAGTGTTGTCTCTTGTTCTCTGTCTCGCTCATCACAATATTTATATATAAATATATATATATATATATATATATCCTCCTGAAAATTCATACACCCGATAACCCAGGTCCACCAATCATATCAGGCATCGGTACAATAACTGAACCCATTATCAGGGTACGTGTACCAACTAATAAGTCACATTCCATGCACCCTCGCATCGTACATAAAAGACACCACATATTTTCTTCGAGACATTGCAGCTCTGTGTGCGCCGAAAAACTCGTACTTGGTTTTTCTTGATGTATTTTCATCGTATACATATACTCCCCACGATGATAGCATAGCTGCATTACAAAACATGTACACCGACCATAAAAAATCTAACACCCTAGATTTCTCTGCCATCGCAACTTTGACGAGGATGGTTTCCGAATTAAATTCATTCGAATTTAACCAAGAGTGTTTTTGACATATCGGCGGGACCGCTGTGGGCACCAAAATGGCACCCAATTATGCCAACATATTTATGGGAAAGCTAGAATTGGAATTTATTGCACAATGTTCCTTGAAACCACTTTTATGACGCCGTTCAAAAAGCGAGAAAACTGAAGCGTGATGACTTAATTATGAAGCAACCACCGCAAGAAAACCCGCAAAGAACAAACCTCTGCTTAACTTACAGCACAAGTTTCCCCAATGTAAACAAAATTCCTAAACGACATTACAACATAATGGAAAAAAGTGAATGTCTGAAACGCGCATTCTCATCCACCCTTGGCGTCGTTTACCGACGACAACGCAATCTTAAAGACATACTTGTCCACTCTCAAATCAATACCTCACCCCCAATAATTCATGCCTTGTTTAAAGTCACGATGTCTTGTATGTAAAGTAATGCGAGAAACACACAAAGCAACCCGCACAGAATCCAAGTTTACGATTAACATACGAGAAAACCTAACATGCGATTCCTCTAAAGTGGTATACCTACTCGAATGAACTTGTGCTGAATGCAGTACACCGGACAAAGAGAAACACCCTTTAGGATTCGTTTCAATAATCACAGAGCCAATGCGAAATCAGCCCCAAGTCTACGTCTATCAAAACATCTCAATCTTCCCAACCATGCATTCGACAAACTGTCAGTAACACTCTTAGAGACAGGATTTAAATCAAAGCGAGAACGTGAACAACGAGAGTCATACCTTATCCACTGATTTAACGCCCTCGATACAGGAATAAATGAGAATCCGGGTACACTTGCAGCAATAAAGCATTAGAAAACAATGACGGCGATAATGAAAATATTAACTGAGTTCACGGCACTGCAGCTGTGAAGGGCACTGGACTACTCAAAATATTTCCAAGTTAAACTACTCTTCCTAAATACAGCTGTCGTCTGTTTCTTTTCTTACCTTACTATCCAATCAATTGTGCCAAGCATGACTTGCCCAACAGCAACCCTATGCACCATCGGGAGGCCCCTACTGCACGCGTAATCTAGAAGCGGGCAATGATGATTGATATGTGGGGTTTAACGTCCCAAAACCACCATTTGATTATGAGAGACGCCATTGTGAAGGGCTCCGGAAATTTCGACCACCTGGGGTTCTTTAACGTGCACCCAAATCCGAGCACACGGGCCTACAACATTTCTGCCTCCATTGGAAATGCAGCCGCCGCATTCGGGATTTGAACCCGCGACCTGCGGGTCAGCAGCCGAGTACCCTAACCACTAGACCACCGCGGCGGGGCATCCAGAAGCGGGCAAGAATCGACATTGCACCCGCTTGCCCACCTCTGCGGCAACACGCAGCGTTCCTCTTTCAATGACGAGATGTCGAGGATGCGCTGAGTAGTTAGAGGCTGAAACTTTTTAAAAAAGTTATTTCCCCCCCACTGAACCACAAGAGTCATGCGGCACCGTCTGATCGGGAACAATAAAAAAAGCAATCCTGATGAAGGCCAGACTCAGGCTGAAACGTCGAAATAAAACACGTTACGACTGCTCACGAAAGATCTACTTTAATATATATATATATATATATATATATATATGTGTGTGTGTGTGTGTGTGTGTGTGTGTGTGTGTGTGTGTGTGTGTGTGTGTGTGTGTGTGTGTGACGTAGAAAGGCAGTGACTTGTAGAAGAGGCCGAGGAGGAAGCAGACAGAACGGAATAAACATGGGGTATGAGCCAGGCCACGTCTCCCAGTCATCATAGCGTCACACGAGTCGACAGGATGAAGACCTGGTGGCCACTTCATCAACCGGCCACCATCGTCGAACGTCTCAGCAAGACGCAGTGACCGAACGTGGACCACAGAAGTACATCCCAACTCTACACACAGACCAGCATCATGACAGCACCATCAGACGACCTTGACATCCCTAAGTACACCGGATCAGCGGACCACGGACCCGTAGAGAACTGGTTCAACCTTTTCGAGCTCCACGCTGCCACTGCATCCTGGTCGGAACGGGAGATGATCAACTTCACTGACTACATCTCAGGTGAGGCATTGAAATTTTTTCTCACCCATATTTTTGAGAACGATGAGCCTTGGAAAATGATCAAAGAAAAAATGATCATTCGTTTCAAAGAATACAATGAAGACCTGTTCATACCTCATCAGCGGAAGGCTTTTAAACTGACCCATCACAGTTACGCGAAGTCTTCTCGAAGGAAGCCTATTTTCCAAACGAGACCTCAGAGAAAATATACCACCATTGTACCATCGTATGACTCTTCGGAAAAAACGTCACGCATTCGAACTCCGACTGGTAACTTGCATGTTACGACAGAAAAGGTAAAGCGTCCGTATACCGAAAGGAATCTAGACAATTTCGCCAAAAAAGTGAACCTAAAGCCGCCTTTCACAAGAGCAATGAAATCGGCATTCTTAACGTGTGCACTTCACCACAACACTTCAGATTTTACTGAACCACCCGAATGCCTTGATGCTTCGTGTCACACACAAGGCCCAAACGGTTTCGAGCGTGTGACGGAATTTGCGTGTGACGAGCTGGTGAATCCTCGCAATACCAGCCCCTGCCCTGACGTTCTTGACCAGGATCGTTCAACAGGCATTTTCAGCCTAATCACGCTGCAAAAAGAAAAACATACGCCATCAGAACCATCTGAAGCCATGCCTATTGTGCTCTTATCATCAAGTGATAACAAACATGTGAGTCAAAGCACTGCAGGAATTTCGAACCTACCAACGCCGGCGCCATGTCAACTGACAGAAGCATTTACATTCGAGGATGACTCACAACCATCTTGGGAGCTTTCTCATCAGCCTGTCACGCTGCTTTCAACGCAAGACGAGCCTAGCAGTACAGTGTCGACTACCGACAATCTACATGCCACATCACCAGCTAAAGAAAAGCATACTCATGTTCCTGAAAGAGGCCCATCTGACGAACTTCCACAACAAGACGAGCAATTTCAACAAAGGCAACTCCACGAACTCCAAGAACTGCAACGGCTACTCGAACAAGAACAATGATCAAGTGAAACTTTCTCACGAGTGCACTTGTGGCTGAAACGTCATCAGAGACAACATCAATTAAAGAAGCAAAGACAAATTCGATGCTTAAGCCAATCTCGCAGAAATCAACGTCGACAAAGTTTTCTGCACCAGTTCTCAAAGCCATGTCTGTGATCCAACAAACTGAGAGAACGCCACAGAAAGTTACGAAAGAGACATGAAGCTACTACGTATACAACGGAGAAAAAAGACATCGTCCCATCATCCTCGGTTCTCACGCGCGCCGACTAGATGCAAAGCATCCATTGCCTCGACGGCGCTGGATCCGATGCCAAAGACATCCGTCAATCCAATGCTACACAGATTTCAAGCCTTATTCGTTCTTCACAAGACCTCAAGTGGTGTCATCATCAGTGGAGATGTGCAAAGCAGCGTTATGCTATCCAGGCCGCAACAGCCAGCCTCGCCCTCCAGAACTAGCCTAGATATGCCCGGACTGCTGCCCTATACCGTGAAGCTTTCGTGCGAGTTAAGAAACTCCCCCCTAAAATCGAACTACCGCGCATTTTGACAATCTTCACTTTATGCTTTTGTTGTTTTGTTGAATGTAACTCGCGCATTCTTTCGGAGGGAAGGGCAATCCTGTGACGTAGGAAGGCAGTGACTTGTAGTAGAGGCCGAGGAGGAAGAAGACAGAACGGAATAAACATGGGGTATGAGCAAGGCCACGTCTACCAGTCATCATAGCGTCACACACACACACACACACACACACACACACACACACACACACATATATATATATATATATATATATATATATATATATATGGAGAGAGAGAGAGAGTAGACAGAACGACTTACCTACATTTTTAAAAATATAATAAAGAAATGTCTGCAATGTTCACTCATTTTTTAGTGCGTACGCGTAGATTTTGCGCCGGAGCCACGCAAGCGCCCCAGTTTTCTTCACCCTGTTACACTGTTCTTCTAAATGCGACCACGGCGCCAGCCGCCCTATTTTCCCCTGCCCCATGATAAAAATTTGAAAAGCTCTAGGAAAAAAAGATCCGACATAAACAGTCCTCTGCCAAGTAGCTGCAAGACGTCAGGATGGTCAATTGTCTGTTTGGTGGTATGTGACAGCCTAAGCCAAGCTCTAAATATATAGACCAAGTCCACGCCAGCGGGGGCTCTGCTCTCATGATACTGCCTGGAAAGAAACCGATTCGCTCACCCCTTCTCAACCCATATGTCTTCTCGGCCCTTTTCCTTTGTGTACCAACGAAAAAAAGAGGTGATACTCGCAAATTAACTGATTATTTGACGTGCTATTCAAGGTCAGAGGCTATACCACGAGCCATGGCTGCTGAGGTAGCACAGTTCTTTGTGTGCCACATCAGGTTGCGTCACGGTGCTCCCTCCTCATTAATAACTTACCGAGGGTCACAATTCACTGCGCAGCTTATGGATGAAGTTTTTCGGTTAAGCAAAACTGGGTATATGAAGACGACTGCGCGCATACCATCCACAGGGAAACGGACTTCCCAAACGAATAAATAAGAAAGCTATCGATAAGCTCTCAATGTAAATCGGCGTCCAACACAAAACATGAGATCAGATATTACTTTATGAGATGGACGCTTACAACACCACTCTTCAGTAGACAATGCAATTCGCGGCATTTTTCTCAACGGCCGCGAAGTTCAAACGATGTTGACGTTACGCTTACTTGTCAAGACGCTGACAAGTTAACTGACGCTGAATAATTCATCGAGCACGCCAAAAAGTGATGATGTTTGATGTTTTGTGGCGCAAGGGCTATTTCACAGCCAAGGAGCGTCAGTTCATTATACTAAAGATATGGACAATGATTGTGATACGCGGCTGTATAAGGGCCATAAATTCCTCGCGGTAAGGCGGGTAAAAACATACAAGTAATAAAATCATGACCATGCCGTGACAGGTGTGTGTGGTGTGAATGGGTGACAAAAGTTGGTGATAATAAAAAACGATGGTGGACACGTATGGCATTAGCACAAGTGCCTCACTCGTTCATACCCTAACGTCCAGGGGCCGAAAGGGTACGAAGTGAGGCGAGTGCTTTGTTGTGTAGCCACCACAGCGAAAAACTCTCTGGAGAGGTCGTGTTACGGAATGCCCGGGTATATGATAAGAAAACTACGAATTTCTTTTAAAAACACTAACAATGATTTATGATTTAAAGTGGTTCCCTACCGACAAACATTGCAGGGCGTAAAGGTATATGTTGTCGGTAGGGTAATGGAAAGCGTTGTTTTCTTAGAGTTTCTAACTCTTTTCACTGGAAAAAATGTTGATGATGATGATGTGGATGATGATGATGTTGATGATGATGATGTGGCGCTTTATGGCACAAAGGCCAATTGAAGGCCAAAGAGCGCCAATTCAATGAGTAGAGATGTGGACTATGATATGTTGCGTGGCTGTATAGGGCCTTAAAATTCCTCGCTATAATGCGGGTAAAAACATAAGTATTAAAATCATGACAGTGGCGTGATATCGGTAGTAAAAATTGGTGACGAATGGTTCGATAAGAAAAACATGTGTAAAAATATTTTATTTATTTATTTTATTGATTTATAATACCCTCAGGGTCAAATGGCATTACAGAGGGGAGTGGATTACATTGAATAACACATGGTACATGGTGGGGAGGGAAAAATACAGCGTTAGTACGAATATAAGCAAAAGTCAGCGTACAAACAAAAATACAATAAATAGGTCCTGCGTATACAATGTTAGCTACGGTATCACGAAAAAGATGGTTGTCATTAATAGCAACAATTTCAGGGGGAAGGTGGTTCCACTCGCAAGAAGAACGAGGCAGGAACGACTGTGCAGCTGTGTTAGTACGATAGGTGATAATTCCAACTTTGCACTAGCACAAGTGCCTCATCAGCGCCCTTGTGTCCAAGGGCTGCGAGGCAAGCGCTTTTCAAGGTAGTCACTGCAGCAGAAACCTCTCTTGAGACGTCACGCTACGCATTGCCTTGGTATAAGGCATGATAAAAGCGAACATCTCTTAAAAAAGGTAGCACCGATATATGAGTGAACAGTGGTTCCCAACCGACAAACATTGCAGGGTGTAAAGGCATATGTTGTCGGTAGGGTAATGAAAAGTGTTGTTTTCTTAGAGTGTCTAATTGTTTGCACTGAATTAAAATGTGAAGAACTGTTAGTGCTTCCCCACATTTGTCACACAAATGTAGATCACCACCGGACAAACGATATGAGTGTGTCGTGTATGTGTGTCCTATACAGAGCCTCGTTAGTGTTACCTCTGTATGACGTGATTTTGATACTGGCGCCCAATGGCCAATGTGTGGCTTAATAATGTGTAGTTTGTTTTGTGCGTGTCTATCCCACTTACTCTGCCAGTAGTCCCTGAGCTTTCGTTTGAGAGACGGCTTAAGATCAAGGGCCGGAATTGATATGGGTGTAGTGACAGTGCTTTCGTGGATGGATGCAGCAAGCCGATCCGTCATCACGTTGCCTTGGATCACATGGTGCCCTGGCAGCCAGCACACTACAACATGTTTGAGTGTGTAGAGTGTGCATAAAATGGAGTAAAGTGAGACAAGGACAGAGTTTTTTTGTATTTAATAGTATGCAGAGCCGTTACCACACTGAGAGAGTCCGTATAAATTACTGCTTTCTGTACTTGTAGTTGTTTGATGTGTTTAGCGGCCACAAGTATCGCATAAGCTTTCGCTGTGAAGATACTTGTCTATGGATGTACAGGGCCAGCATCCGAAAAGGATGGGCCGACAGCAGCGTAAGACACAGAGAAGACAGACTTGGAGGCTTCTGTAAGGAACCCAGGACGTGTATATCTGTGTTGAAGTTCCAGGAAGTATATTCGGATATGGGCAATGGGCGCGTGTTTTGTAATTTCTCGGAAAGACACATCGCATTCTATAGTCTGCCACTGCCAAGGTGGTCGGTATGCTACAGGAGCCAATAAACTATGTTCTAGTGAGACACAAGTTTCCTCAGATAGACCCGTGATGCGAACTGAGTAGGGCGGCCTCATCGAAGGCCTCTTTTGAAACAGTATGGCGCTCGACAAATCATTAATTATGGACTATGAGGGGTGCGCCTTGTCTGCTTTCACCTTAAGGAAATATAAAAAGGACATGTAAGTTCTCTGCATATGAAGCGATTTGACTCAACATAAAGGCTTTCTACGGGGCTGGTGCGAAAAGCACCCGTAGAAAGGCGGATGCCCAAATGGTGCACGGGGTCCAGCATCTTCAGAGCACTTTGAGTTGCAGACTGATAAACAACTGCCCCATAATCTAAGCGGGTGCAAATGAGGCTTCTATACAGGTTCATGACACATTGCCTGTCACTACCCCACGTAGTACATGACAACACTTTTAGAACATTCATGACTTTTAAACATTTTGTTTTTAAATACTTGATGTGCGGTACGAAGTTCAACTTGTTGTCCAAGATTAAACCGAAGAATGTATGCTCTGCATTAACAGAGAGACTTTGACCGTTCAATTCAATGTCGGGTTCTGAGTGCATGCCTCTCTTTCGGGAGAACAAGACCACGTGCTTTTTCGTGGGTTCAGTCGGAGTCCATTTTAAGCTGCCCATTTGGAGACCTTGTTTAAACCTAACTGAACCTGCCACTCACACATTGTTAGGTTGGATGACTTAAGGCCAAGCTGGACGTCATTGACATATGTACAGTAGAACATGTTGCGGGGGATGAACAGGTGCAAAGAATTCATTTTGATAACAAAAAGTGTACAACTAAGTACACCACCTTGCGGTACTCCCGTTTCTTGGACAAATGTTTGGGAAAGAATACTGCCCATATGGACACGGAATGTTCGACTGGACAAGTAACTCTCGATTATGGAAATCATTCTACCCCGCATACTCAAGTGAGACAGGTCTCTTAATATGCCAAGACGCCATGTTGTTTCTTAAGCCTTCTCGATATAGGGAAACACTGAGAGGAAAAGCATTGTTTGTGGACGAAAGAGTCTCGGATCTTTGCCTCGATACGCACCAGATGGTCGGTGGTGGATCTACCCTCTCGAAACCCGCACTGGAATTGGTCGAGCAGACTGTGTGTTTCAAGAAAATGTAAAAACGTCGGTGGTTTATCATTTTTTTAAAGTGTACAAAGGCAGCTGGTTAGTGCAATGGGCCTCCAACTTGAAACTGAGGAAAGGTCCTTGCTTTGTTTCAAAATAGGGATAACAATAGCCTCTTTCCAGAAAGCAGGGATGGTGCCAGAAAGCCAGATAGCATTGTATAGGGAGAGTAAAGTTTCTCGTGTTTTGAGCAGCAGGTTTTTTGACATTTCATATGTGACACGGTCGTATCCTGGAGCAGAATTACGGCAAGAGTTTAGTGGCATTTGTAGCTCAGCTAAGTTTAAAGGTTGGTTGTATGCGTCGTGATTTGTGCACTTATATTCAAGTTTCTGCTTTTCTATCCTTGCTTTATATCTTTGGAAAGCTTCAGTATAGTGTGACGAGCTAGACACTTGCTCGTAGTGTGCACCGAACAAGTTCGCCAGATCTTCCAGGCTGCCACCCTGTGTGATTACGAGTAGAGGTGAGTGTACTTGTCCTCCTGCTACCCTACTAAACATGTTCCAGACTTTAGCCTCTTCTGTGTATCTATTTATCCCTGACAAAAACTTGTGCCAGCTTTCTCTTCTGGCCCGCCGACGCGTTCACCTGCCTTGATACATTATTATTTTCTGAAAACTGTCAAGATTTTCGGCTGTCGGTGAGTTCTGAAGCAACCTCCATGCCCTGCTCTGCTCCTTTCGCGCATTCTGACTCTCAGTGTTCCATGTTGCGCGTCGTGGCGACCGTAGTCTGCGGGTAGCGGGGCCGGTCGCCATCGCTCCGTCGAGCCAAGGACTAGGGGAGAGCTTTGAGCAAACTCAACGGATTTATTTCATTTTTACAGTGAGTTGTCGAGATTAAGACAGAAGAGAAGAGAGTTGGGCGAGGTGCTGCACGCCCTTTTTGTTGACCCCCGTTCCCTAGGTCCGTAGGTTGGGGATCACTACACAAAACAATGCGGACCAATGGTGATGTGGAAGTTCCTCTCAGTGAAGTACCGCCCGTCATGTATGTTCATAGAGGCACAACACTGGCTTGCGCATAGACACACACCCTTGCCACTAGTCGCAGCGCTGCCGTATAACAGGGAGGGGGAGAGCGGAAGACGCACAGGCGCCTCGACCACTTTGGTGCAGGCCTCGCGCTGCGTTCACACGGGAAGATTTTAGCGCGCCCTTTCGAGAGGTGCCAGGTTCGTGGAATCCTCTGGGGAAAGACCTTTGACCAGCGCCGTCGTCGTCTGCTGGTTAGCGCGCCCACGTGATGCGTGGCCGAGGCGGGAGGTAGAGCGGCGACTCCATGACCCTCTTTTGCAACATTCCACACAGTTGGCGCCGCTGTCAATCAGTGGGTGCCGTCTCGTGTAGTCGGCCCCTGTTGCTTCCTCCGTCCAGCCGTGGCGAGAATATTCTTTTGGCACTAATCCGGCGTGGCGAATGGCCCGCTGGGTCAAAGCATAGCTTGATCGCTACAGCTCCTTCGCCGACGGGAAGATCTCGGACGTCGGGTAGTATCAGCTGCTCGACGGGAGAAATCACAGTAACTGCAGTCTTCCAATACCATTGAAACCACAAAGACCAACCGCTAGAACCAGCAAGCGCCGACAATGTTTTTTCGGCAACCAGGCAGTTCTTTCAAATGTGCCACAATGCACCTACGCTTTTTTTCCTTAAATGGCATTCACACTAATACTCTTGCTTATAGCTAAAAACTTCGATTACTGAAAAGACCACTTAAAACCATTACGGAAAAACGTCCCTCAACTGAACACAAAAGAAAGCAAAAGCAACAGAAAAGCTAAAAAGCTCTGCTTAATGTGTCTAAATTGGCGTTCGCGGAACCCTTCTTATACTTCACAGTGAAGTCAAGCTCCTGAAGCGCAAGGCTCCAATGTAGTAGTCGTGGATTCTTCCCGACATTTGCGATAGCCATGTCAGTGGGCAGTAGTCAGTGACGAAGACAAAAGAAGTTCCGTAGAGGTAGCAGGCTAATTTTCGGGTAGCCCACACAATGCAAGCACATTCTTTTTCGAAGCACTGTAGGCCTCCTCACGAACCGAGAGTTTCCTGATGGCGTACAACACAGGGTGCTCGTTCCCGTTCTCATCCTCCTGTCAGAATATTACTCCTAAGCCTCTGTTGCTGGCATCGCATTGTACATAAAGGAACGACCATAGTTCGGTGCATGCAGTACGGGTGAGCTACCAAGAGCCGCTTTGAGCCCCTGGAAGGCGCCCTTCATTTCCGCACTCCAAACTACCTTTTCTGGAGCCTGCTTGCGCAGTGCATCCGTTAACGGAGCGGCTACCTCCGAGTACTGAGGGATGTAGCGCTGATAATACCCTGTCAGCCCTAAAAAGGAGCGGATAGCCGTCTTGCTTTCTGGTTGCGGGAACTCGCTAACCGCCTCTACTTTGAACTCGTCAGGTCGCCTCCTGCCCTACCCTACCACGTGCCCTAGGTACCGTACTTCGGCGCAAGCTAGCTGGCACTTAGCCGGCTTCACTGTCAGTCCAGCGTGCGTCAAACGTCTAAGGACATCGCTTAGATGGTACAGGTGATCTTCCCATGTATTGGAATAAATAGCGATGTCGTCTAAGTAGGGAACAGCGTAGCCTTCAGCCCCCTGCAGAACTCGGTTCATTAGCCTTGAAAAGCAAAAGGGGGCGTTCTTAAGGCCAAAGTTCAGAACTAGGGGCCTAAATGTGCCCGTCAGCGCCACAAAGGCCGCATACTCACTAGCTCGTTTAGTCATTGGAACTTGTCAATAGCCTCTTACTAATTTCAAAGTCGAGACGTATTTAGCGGCGCTCACTTTTTCCAGCAGCTCCTCTACGTTGGGTATAGGATAGGTTTGGTCCTTCGTGATCGCGTTAAGTTTGCGGTAATCCACGCAAGGCCGTGGATACTTCCCCGGAACCTCAACGAGAATCATAGGGGACGTGCAAGTGCTTTCGCAAGGTTCGATAAGATTAAGCTCGAGCATTCGATCTACTTCTTTTTTCAAGATCTCCTGCGGTCGCAGGGCTAGCCTATACGGCCTCGACTTCACAGTGGTGTCAGAAGTTAGCTCAATGTCATGAGTGATAACCTCAGTTCGCCCTGGCCTTTCCGAGAAAACAGTGATGTGTTCTGACAACAAGTTGCGTAAGTCGACTTTTTACATCTCAGTCAAGCCCTCGGTCAATGCTACGGCTTTCATGACATCGCTTACCTTCATTGATCTTCCAACCTCCACCAAGCCTGGAATTTCAGGTGTTAGCTCCTCTGTGCTGTTAAGAGCCAAGTTCACTTTCTGCACTTCTTCCACATAACTCTTCATTAAATTGTGGTGGTAAATGACAACCTCTCGACGTCTTCCTTTACGTTCCAGTGCGTAATTTCTGTCCGAGAGCTTCTTCACAACCCGAAAGGGCCCCTCCTCTTGAATCTCCAGCTTATTTGCTCACGAGGGGCACAAGACCATTACCTGATTGCCTTCCTGATAAGCTCTCAGTTTCGCGTTTCGATCGTAGTAGCTCTTGGCTCTACTTTGCGCCTCTCTCATGTTCGCCTCAGCAATGTCGCGAGCACACCACAGCCTTTCCAGTAATTCTAGAATGTACTCGACCACCGTACTCTTCGGTACTCGGTCGGTACTCTTCGACTCCCAGGTTTCGCGCAAAAGTCGCAGTGGAGACCTGAGCGTCCATCCGTAAACCAGCTTCGCGGGGCTGAAACCCGTCGCTTCATGAGTGACCGATCTCAGCGAAAACAGCATTGCCGGAAGACAAGCATCCCACTGACACCTCCTTTCAAAGATAAGGGCTCGCAGAACTCGTTTCATCACGGAAAGACACAGCTCTACACTATTGGACTGCGAGTGGTACACGGAACTATGGATTATTTTCATTCCACACTTTTCCAGGAATCCGTAGGGAAAACGCTGGTGAATACTGAGCCCTGGTCGCACTGTATCTCCTGAGGAAAGCCCACTCTCGAAAAAATAGACAGTAGTGCGTTGACTACCTCTACGGAGCTTTGCTCCTTCATTGGGATCGCCTCAGGAAATTTGGTTGCTAGACAAACGGCGGTAAGCAAATACCGGTAGCCTGACTTTGTCACTGGGAGTGGTCCCACAACGTCAATTACCAGCCGGTGAAATGGCTCCGAAATGAGCGGAACAAGCTTAAGTGGTGCCTTTCCCTTCTCGTGTCGGTTTTCCCACTCTCTGGCAGGTGTCACACGCTCTTACGTGGTTCTCAACTTCTTTGAAGCATCCTGGCCACTAAAACTGCGTTAGGAGCCTATCTTTGGTCTTCCGAGCTTCTAAATACCCCGACCAACCAACTCCGTAACAGAGATTCACAATGTCAGGCAGATATTTAGCCGGCACTACAATCTGGTCGAACGTGGGACCTTTTGCAGTCCGATAGTGGCGGTACAAGATGCCGCCATTTTTGACAAGAAAACTGACATTCTTCCTCGCCACCCCTTCCCTTACGATGTTCCAAAGCTCCTTAAGGCTGGGATCGCTTTTTTGCTGCTCGATGAGCTCGTCTCCTGTCACTTTCCCCAGTACATTGCTTAGTGCTTTTGATACCGGCAACACGAGCAGCCCCTCCTCTGATTTCCTTTTCGCTGTATCAGCACTAGTCTGCTTCTCTGACCCCTCTCTTTCTTTTTCAGTAGGCGGCGAGATAGCAGGCTCCGCTGCACTGACTCCAGCTGGTGTTTCTGGACTTCCGGTGAAACTCGGTTCTTGCCGCTCTAGTTCAGCTGCTAACACTCGTGCTTTAGACGCGGCACGGCTTTCCGTTCACTGTTAGGTTAAAAAGATACGAACTAAGAAGCTCCTCGCTAGTGGCTGAGTCAGAAGTATACGAAAGAGCTGGCCTGGGCCTATGACAGCCAACGGCAATATACCCTTCCTCCATTCATTTGAAACAGCAGGTAGTTTCCGAGCCTAAAAAGGACTCCTTTTGGAAGAATCCCCCGAAACCTTTCCATCCTGTTTGTTTCGTGATCCTTGACCACTTTCAGCGAAGTCCGTCTTTTTCTGTGCAGTCATACCTGCGCCAGTTCCCTGCTTCGCCGTCCAAGGTTTTCCTTTATCTCCCGCATTTGTTGGAGGAACCTCGTCTCTTTCTCCTCGGCGTGACGCGTACTCGTCAGCCAAGTCGGCCGCTGCCTGTACTGATTCTACGGCGGCTCTATCTTGGATCCAGAGCTTCATTGGCTCGGAAAGTTAAAAAAAACTGTTCGAGAGCCACTACTTCAAGAGCCATTTCTATGTTCTCAAAAGCGTTGGCTCCTTTCATCCATTCTACTAAGTTGACCTTCAACTCGTAGGCAAACTCAGAATACGTGCTGCCCTGCTTCTTTGTCAGATTGCGAAACCGCTGGCGGAACGCGTCTGGCGAAAGTCTGAACCTCTTTAGAAGGCTATCCTTCACTTCGTCATAGTTGTCCGAATCATCCACCGGAAGCCGCGCGAATACATCCGCTGCTTCACATGGCAGCAAACTTAACAAACTTCGAGCCCATGTGCTATGACCAAGCTTCAATTTTTCACAGGTTCTCTCTAAGTTCACAAGAAAGAGCCCCACATCTTGCCC
Organism: Rhipicephalus annulatus; assembly: GCA_013436015.1. NCBI lineage: Eukaryota > Metazoa > Arthropoda > Arachnida > Ixodida > Ixodidae > Rhipicephalus > Rhipicephalus annulatus. The sequence continues at coordinate 392,849 of WOVY01000430.1, forward strand.
TACTTTGAAGGGTTGCATTAGTTTAGATAAATCACAAAGATTTTGTCTGCCTTCTAACTCCACTCCTTGGACCCCTGCAACTTCCTCATTTCCACTTCCAGTCGCAACTGTTCTATCTCCAGTTCTGTTCCTGTTGGTTTTGTTTCTCGTTCCACGTTTCTATAATATCTTCACTGCTCAAATTCAAGCCATCGATAGCGCTAATAATTGCGTCTTTCTTAATCCCGGCTACTTCTGCTCCCAGCTCCACCCCCAGAATCAGGAGCTGATTCTTCAACAAACGCTTCCAATCCATGACAGAGAACTAGTGTGGTACAGCTCACTCTCTACCGAGAAGTTCCGTAAATAACTGCTTCTGTGGTAGCCTCTACCAGCGAAGAGATTGCACTTCTATATTATCAGCCTGGAAACCAAAAAACCAAAGCCAGCACTCATCAGTCCACCGCTGCCAGTCTCCATGATCTCGGCGTTTTTTTCATTCTCCGTCCTTCAGGCTCACATCCAACCGCTTGCCATCATGTTGTTGCGCGTCGTGGCGACCGCAGTCTGCGGGTAGCAGGGCCGGTCGCCGTCGCTCGTCGAGCCAAGGACTAGGGGAGAGCTTTGAGTTAACTCAACGGATTTATTAACATCTCTACAGTGAGTTGTCGCGATGAAGACAGAAGAGAAGAGAGTTGGGCAAGGCGCTGCACGCCCTTTTTGTTGACCCCCGTTCCCTAGATCCCTAGGTTGGGGATCACTACACAAAACAATGCGGACCAATGGTGATGTGGAAGTTCCTCTCAGTGAAGTACCGCCCGTCATGTATGTTCATAGAGGCACAACACTGGCTTGCACATATACACAGACCCTTGCCACTAGTCGCAGCGCTGCCGTAGAACAGGGAGGGGGAGAGCGGAAGACGCACGGGCGCCTCGACCCCTTTGGTGCCGGCCTCGCGCTGCGTTACCACGGGAAGATTTTAGCGCGCCCTTTCGAGAGGTGCCAGATTCGTGGAATCCTCTGGGGAGAGCCCTTTGACCAGCGCCGTCGTCGTCTGCTGGTTAGCGCGCCCACGTGATGCGTGGCCCAGGCGGGAGATAGAGCGGCGGCTTCATAACCCTCCTTTGCAACATTCCACACAGTTGGCGCCGCTGTCAATCAGTGGGCGCCGTCTCGTGTAGTCGGCCCCTGTTGCTTCTTTCGTCCAGCCGTGGCGAGACTATCCTTTTGGCACTAATCCGGCGTGGCGAATAACCCGCTTGGTCAAGCCATAGCTCGATCGCTGCATCCACCATGGGACACGTCGCTTACAAGGCATTCCAGATGTTTGCGGTATGCACTTGGCTGCTGCGTCAGTAAGAAAAGCTGTGAAGTACTGCACAGCTTCATCTATACTTAACCTACACATGTCAGTCCAATCTAAACGAGTAGTGTTGCGAAACTGTTCCCAGTCCACTTTGTCTATCAGCCATTTGGGAACATGTGGAGAACATTCATATGTTGTTGAACTCAACACAACAGGAAAATGGTCACTTCAATATGAATTGTTTTTACTTTCATTTCAGTTGCGGTAGAAGTGAAGGTGATACGATGCTGAGGTCTATAGACGAGTAAGTTTTGTTGGCTACATTATAGTATGTTGGCTCCTTATTATTCAACAAACAGGCAACGTAAAAGAAGGGAAATTGCTCAATGAGACGACCTCGTGCATCACAGCGAAAATCGCCCCCCAGACCGCTATGTGGATTTAGGTCCCCAAAGAGCAGATAAGGTTCATGTAGTTCGTCTATCAAAGACAGTAATTCACGTCTTTCAAGATGGTGGTGTGGAGGTATGTACAAGGACAGGCGGTGACAAGTTTGCTTAGAAGTACTGCTCGGACAGCCACCGCCTCAAAGTATCTCTGGAGTAGTAAGTGTGTACACGCTACTTCTTGATTAACCATAATGGCCACGCCACCGGATGACGCCACAGCATCATCTCGGTTCTTTCTTAATATGACGTAATCACGTAAAAAATTTGTATTCGATGATTTTAGGTGTGTTTCCTGTACACACAGCACTTTTGGTGAGTGTTTGTATAAGAGCTCTTAGATATCTTCGAGATTTTTAAGCAGTCCTCAGACGTTCCAATGTATAATTTGTGTTTCCATATTGGAAGTAAAGTAGTGCTGTGTGTACAAAATGGGTGTGTCTGCTTTTTGAGCTGAACGTTAATACTCAGGTAACAGGGCCGTCATAAGGCCCCATTATTGGCTTTCTATTTCCCTTGGCGCGCTCCAGAGAGCTACGCCGACCTTTTGGCACCAGGGGTACCGTGGTGTCCATAGCCTCCTCAGGGGCACTGCGTGCCCGCATTCGCGGGCTGGTGTTTTGAGCTTGAGGCCTCGCCTAGTGAGCAGAGGCCTTTATATTTGCCGACCCTTGGGTGTCCTCCACCTCGGGAGGCGTGACTTTTTGTCCCATCGGGCCAGAGGTCGATGGGACCTGCTTTGCTACTGGGTTACCCTGGCTGCTGCAAGAGCTTGCAGCAGCCGCGTGTGTGGCTGTGGGGACGAGCGGCAGGGACGCTTTGGCTGTTCTGACCGTAGAAAGGGCGGCATTGGCAACCAGCTGGGCACACTGTGCCTGGCAAGGGCAGTTGCCGCAGGCCATTGTAGTGCTGCCCCCTGTTGCACTACATCGGCGAACGATGGTTGTTTGTGAAAAGGCGAGATACTTGTTGTCGGGCTTCTCGGAAAGTAATGTTTTGTGTGATTTTGATTGTAACAATTTCTTTTTCCTTTTTTTCATGTTGGACAGGTTCGGGAGTATACGGGATGGGCACCATCGCAGTTTGCGCAGTTGGCTTCATCTTCCACCTTACACTCGTCTGTGGCATGTCCTGTGGTGGCACACTTTTCGCAGGTGAGTTGGCCGCTGGCCCTGTTTGTTAGGTGGCGGAGCAGTACTGGCTGATCCAGCCGGGAGCGCTTGTGGCGCGCCCGCAGTCTCACTCTGTGTGACTTTTGCGGGCATGGAAAGATGCGGCGCGGCACCTTGGCGCGTCAAATCGGCAAAGAAGGGACTGGACTGATGGATGGAGAACTCTTTACGTGCTTCTTGAAAGGACAGATTGAACTTCACTTTAATCTGAAGGATTTGTTGTTGTTTTTTCTTCCAGATTGGGCACAATCTCGAGTAGGCAGCATGGTCTCCTTCACAGTTCGCACATGATGTGTTTGAATTACAGGTATCTGATGCGTGCTCGTTAGATGCACATATTGTGCAAGTATTACGCCCTCTGCAACTTTGTGACCCATGTCCAAAGCGCTGGCACTTGAAACATATGCGAGGGTTTGGCACGTAGTGCCTGACACGGAGCTTGCAGTAGCCAGTTTCAATTGAATCAGGTAGGTCACTGTTACCAAAGATGATTATGTGTTTCGTGGGCTTTTTTTGTCTCGTCGTATACTTGTTCTTTGGACTTTGACTACATTCTGGTCTTGCCAGCCTTCTAATAATTCACTTTCAGACAGTCCAAGCAGGTCGTCATCAGAGACCACGCCGCGCACTGTACTCATTGAACTGTGTGGGCCCACTGAGACTGGGACATCCCCAAACGCTACCAGTTCAGGTAAGCTGTCGTATTGGAACTTGTCGCGGACCTCCAAAACGAGGTCGCCACTTCCCAACTTCGTTACACGGTATCCTGGGCCGATTGCTTCGGTAAGTGTTTTCGAGACAAGAAAAGGTGAAATTGCTCGGACTGTTTTGTTCTCTTTTTGGCTATGGACGACATGAAACTTGGGAAAAGAATGCTTCGGTTTGGAAAAAAGAAACGGTTCTTTGGTGCGCCACCTTTTGAGGCAGCAATCAGGGAGAGGGGGGAAAAGGTTGGCCATACAGATTGTGTACAGTTCGGCTGGCGATGATGGCCACCCACCACCGAGCCCAACAAGAAGACGCTACAAGGTTGAATAGTGAACACTTGGAGATACCAGCTATGCATCGCCGCTATAACCGAATATAACTACTCAAGGTTGGGTAACTACACAGGGTTAACCCTCGCCGCCAAAAAATTTGGAAGTAAACGGAAGAAAGAAGATGACAAGACAGATAAAAAGTGAAAGATAAAGAGGAAGATGTAGGTAGAGAGAGATAGGAAAAGGCGACTGCCGATTTCCCCTGGGTGGGTCAGCCCAGGGGTGCCGTCTACGTGAAGTCGGGACCAAAGGAGTGTGTTGCCTCTCCCGCGGGACCTTAAAGGTCCAATCACCCAGCGTCAGCTCAACCCCCAGAATCCCCTTTTCCCCGGACACGGCAAAGCCACGCACGGCTAGGCGTGGGAAGAAGTCAAAACTCCCCCGTTAGCTCGGGTCCGTGGTGTCGCTACACACCAAACGCCTACTTGCGCAGGCGCCCCTGCGCGGCTCGCTCAGTGAAATGTGATCAAGCTCAGTGAGTCCATTGAATCGGTGGAAGCGGCTTCGGTGGGTCGGCGTGGGCATTAATGGTTGCACCGGGCTCTCCCAATGCTGGTGGCTTGTCAGGCACGGCAGGAGCTGGCATCTGCACATGCACTGCGGCATAGCTGAAACTGGGGCCCCATCCTCTAAAGCATTGGCGGGAGAGTGCAAACGCAGGCCATGTGGGGTGATGGCAAGTTTTATCTTCGAAGGAGGACAGGTTAGCGGGCACCCAAGCTACACCGTGGTGGTGATGTATCGCAGAGCTCCCATCTGCGGTGGAGCTTGGGTCGACGGGATAGGGCCAGGGGCATAAAAAAGCAGTCTAAACACATGGGCAACCTGGCACACCATTCAGGTCAAGATTGTTAAATAACGCCATGCATTGTCGCCAGGCATTGGCAGTATCACAAAGGCGGTGGCTAGCCACTAGCCATTTGCAACGGTCCAGCCAGGCATTACGGGTACCGATAGCATTGACCATTTCAATCTACGGAATCATTGAATGTTCAAACCTCCGGTAGTTCCAAAGCTTTTACTGATAGTAATCGGAAGGGCAGGAATCGAGAAGTTCGCATGACAAAATGGTCTAGCTTCTGGGCAAGCAAAGACGTCGCCCACATGACGTTCGTGGATCGGTGAAATCGGGAGCCAAAGGAACCATGGGCGATGACTGCGGAGAAGTTCTCAGGCTGACAGGCTGACAGCCTAGACCCTGCAGTTAGAAGGTGTGAATCTCTCTGAAGTTTTAGGCCCAAGTGCATGGCTTTTCTCATGATTCCCGCTGCATCATTCAGTAAGCCATCTGGATTGCTATTGACGGCAGCCGCGAAATATGCTATCATTGCAGCAATCAGCACAGCGGCGTCACCAATCACTGATTCGTGGTAAGAGCACCGTCGAGTCACCGAGGAGGGCTGGACGCCTTCCACGGACGGTGCTTGAAGCTCTGGCAGGCCAGCGAATGACGATAAGGCTTCTACGCCATCTTCTCCAAACAGCTTCCTGCGAAGGCCGGCTAGTGGTTTTCCTGCCCGACGAAGCGAGGATGGTGTTCCTGGACTGAGGGCTCCCCAAGGCCGAATACGCACGAGCACAGTCGATTTCTGCCTTAAGGCTTTGTTTCCAACGACTGCGCCATTGTTACGAGACAGATTACCACGACACCTGATGATTGATTATTTGATTGATATGTGGGGTTTAACGTCCCAAAACCACCATATCATTATGAGAGACGCGATGCCTGATCGTTGAGTGGTTGTGTTATTTGGCTTCGTTCTCGTCACCTTCCCTAGTCTAGCCTAGCACGCACCTGTGCCCCAGCGGTGCTGTCATTCAAGAAGAACAAAAGATACAAATATGCTTGAGTAACTTCACCATACCATCTCAACGTGATTAAGCTGTTTTATTTTACAGAAGCGTAAGTGGATATGTGTTCACAACACTCATCAAATACGTTAAGATGAAGATCGCAAATGCGTAATTATGAGAGCATATACAAGCTTCAAAAAATTTTTGGCGTATTTCAGAAGTCCTTTACCTAAATCTATCATCAAACAGGAGTAAGAATAAGAGCACCTTAATTACAGTAAGCACATCACTGAGCTCACTGCCGGGGCAGGGACTAAAGGCAATCAGCCTGATAATGCGCCAGTCCCTCCGCAGTTCGTGTTAAGCTTCGATATGTGTACAGACAGAAACAGACAAAAATCAATACGTTAGTTACACAGAAATTGAATACAAGTTGCTTGCAAGTATACGTAGAGAATTCACACAAAGTCATGGATAAAAAGTTTGCATAGCACAGTTGCAAAATTAGGCGTCACTCACGCGGTGATACATAACCAAGTGAAACTGACAATTAAAACTAAACATCATAGAACGCAATGTACATACGGATGCACCGAGATTAAACTGTACAATAGTGCGGCCACAATACAAACTATTGAATGATTTCAGGATTGGTCGTGGCATGAAACTCCACTTATTTGTTTTGATAATGTGTGCCAGTGGTTAGTAACAACTTCTTTGTATCTTAAAGGCTGTTTCCTAGCCTTAACGTTCAAATCATTTGCTTGGCATCTATCACGTGAGATTTTTGGTTAAGCAGCACTGTTTTCTGTAATTGTTTCTTGTTCTAGGTGCTCACTTCTTTTATTCTCGCAAATGGTAGTGTAGTGTTTCGGTACAACGTTCTTCGTCTCACTTGTTCTCTTTATTTAACTGCAGAAATTTGAAGTATTATAAGTAGGATTCACCCTGTGTATGTAATTTTTTTAATAATGGAGCAGTTTGCAAGTTCTGTATGTTTTTTATGTATTTTTCAAAACAAGGCAGTATTTCCTTTAGTATAAGTATTGGCTTCTTTTGGTAATTTCTTTGCGATGTTGTACCTAAAACGAGCATCTCACAAGTTCCTTTCGATTGAAAAAGTGCGTAATATATGCTTTTTTTTATTCTCAGTGGAACTAGACACATTGTTCAAAAGAAACAGCCGACTATTCGTGTCAGTGTGGTCATTAAATGGTTCACATGTGTGTTCTAATTTAACTCCTCCTGAAACGACACACCAAGATATTTTGTTCGCTAACATATGCGATGCAGTTTCCTTCAAATTTTAGTTTACTGATATGGGTTTGTTTAGAGGTCGGAATATCATACAGCTTGTTTTTTCTTTCGCAATCAAGTGCAATTCATTCTGTTTTAACCAATTTGAATGATGACTCAGATGGTTATTTACACTTACTTCAAGTGACACAGTGTTGCCCGAGGTAATGAGCACATTTCTATCGTCCGCGTACATAATAGGTTCACGAAAATGAAGAATATCGACAATATCACTTACATAAATAACTAATAATACTGGCCCCAACATAAACCCTTAGAGCACTCCATAATTTAATTTTATTTTTGTAGATATTCTATTGTTGATTTGCACAAATTGGTAGAGGTGTTCCAAGTGACTTTTTACCAACTGTAATGCAACACCACACAATTTATACCTGGATAGTTTTATAATCAATAGTCCGAATTGCATGGAGTGGAACGCCTTCTAGAGTTCGAGAAAAAAGACGAAGTATGTTCTTTCAATTTTCTATATTTTTCGATTACCTTATTTCTAATATACAGCAGCGCTTTTTCAGTTGACTTATTTTTTGAAAACCATGCTGACTTTTTGTTATAATTTGAAACCTAAAAAAGAAGGAAATCTATCAAAAGTTTACCCTTCCCAAATTTTGATATTGTTGGAAGAGATATAGGACTATATAGTTCACTAAAATATTTGTATAAACACATTTATAAACTGCGATTACTTTTGCCACCTTTAACTGCTCACGAAATATGCCACTAGTGAGGGTGAGGTCGATAACATAAGTCAAAGCGTAAGAAATGAGTGGTGATATCAACTTCAATTCGAAAGAACCTATTTTATCTATTTCTTATGCAACATTATTTTTAAGCTTACCGATTAAGTATTCTACTTCAGCCGAATGTGTTGGTAAGCAAAAAAATAGTAGCCCCATCAGTGGTTGGAACATTATTTCTACTTACATCTGTTCAAACGTAGGAGCCCACAATTATGAAATGTTTATTCATAAAATTGTCCAACCTTTCACCACTTAACGTCTCATTATCAATTGTTAGGTCCTTTGTCATATATCATTCCTTATTTCAGTTCATAAGCCCATTTGTGATCTTCCATGTTATCCTGTGATCATCGTGGATTCTTTCGAATATTTCTTCATAGTAGTTAATTTTAGCTTTCCGTATTTCTGAATTTAAGACATCCCTGTACTTCTTACATTAACTTAAGGCATCTGTGTTCCATGAATGGAGGAAATCATGGTACAACTTCTTTACTTGAATGCGCCGGTAAAGATAACAATTTATCTAAAGCTTTCTGCCTTTTTTATTTGTTTCTATCATGCGAGTGCTTCTGAAGTGGAAATGCTGCCTCAAGCAGCAATGTGCTATAAGCACTATCTGGTTAAAATAGGTTAATTTGGTTTTTATGGCGCAAAAGCAGCTAAGGCTATGCTGCGCCAGACACAAGACTTTAAGGAATGGACATTGAAAAGATGAAATTTCAAAGCTTATTTAACAGATTACGTTCTTTCAGAAAGTTTAGCAAGTCAGGCGGAGGTACTAGAGGGTCATCTCCTAGTAACAAAGCAGGGTGTGAAGGCATGTGTGTTTTGTACAGCTTGCTGAAACGTTTTCGTCTCTGTGTTTCAATGGTAGGACATGTGATTAGGATGTGCATAAGTGTTAATGCTTCTTGGCATTTTTCCCACATTGATTGTTCTTCCTTTGCGAATAAGAAGTTGTGTGTCATGTCAAGTGTGTGTGTCCAATGCGAAGTCGGCATAATACAACTTCAATAAACTGTTGCTGGTGACGGCAGGTCTGCCATTCCCCGAGTATGGGTTTCACCAGGTGGAGCTTATTGTTCGTGCAGGTGTCCCATTGCTGTTGCCATTTTGCTAGTAGAGCCCAGGCAAATTGTTCTCCGGATATCTTTAAGAGGAATTTTCACTTTTGTTACTGTTTTATGGGCTGCCTGGGAAGCATACTTATCTGCTTTTTTTTGTTTCCGGGTATCCCAACATGACTTGGGACCCAGCAGAAATGGATGGAGGCTGCCTGGCTGTTTAAGTATACCATGTTTAATATGTCGCCCCCTATTGGCTCACATTCGGATTTTATATGTAGTGCTTTTATTGTGCTTAGTGAGTCGGTGTATATGATTGCTTTCTTGTAATTTTCAGCGATGATTTTCTGAAATGCTTCACTCAAGGCATAAGCTTCAGCTAAAAATATGGAAAAACTACGAGGTACTTTCACAGAAATTGCGCTTTTCGTCATCGCAATTCCAATACCCACGTGGTTTTCTGTTTTTCAGCCATCTGTGTAAAATTCTTCATAATCCCTATATTCGTGCTAAAGTGTATAAAATTTTTGGATTATGTGTTCTGGTGGGGGTGCTTTTTTTGTTAAAACGGCTAAGTGAAAATTCGCATAGCTTCGACAGGTCGAACCATAGTGGCAGTCTTGGTGGTTTAATAGCGACATCCATTGATCCATCAGGGATGGTATAAAAACGGTAGTATTCCTCGGAACGTAGGACAAGTGGTTTGATTAGGTTCGGTTTGTTCAGGTAGTGTAAGCTTGAGTCACACTTTGTGGCAATTTCGTAGCAGATATGTTCAGGTGACGACCTTATTCTTAAAACATATGACAAGGTTAGTAATGCTCTTCGATCACATAGAGGGGGCTCATTGCATTCTACGTGTAGACTTTGCACAGGTGATGTTCTGTAAGCACCACTGGACAGACGGAGACCGAGGTTGTGTATAGGGTCAAGACGGCGGATGTATGAGTTTCCCACCGAGTCGTAGACTACGCATCCGCAGCCCAAAATGCTGCGTACAAGAGATCGGTAAATACGTATAAAGCATAGTCGATCAGAACCCCAGTGCTTATGGAAGAGTACTTTGAGCACGTTGAGTGCTCTGTTTGCCTTAGTTTTCAGTGTGTTTATGTGCGCCAGAAAGTTTAGTTTTCGGTCGAATGTGATTTCTAGGAATTTGTGTTCTTGTTTTACCGGCATGTTGATGTTGTATAGTTTGAGCATGGGTTCAGGAAACAATCCTTTTTTTTTTGCGTAAATAGAACAGCCATGGTTTTTTGGTTTCAAAAGTGAAAACCATTTTGGTCGGCCCATTTTATAAGCCGGTTTATTGTAATTTGAAGTTGCCTTTCGCAGGATAACAGGCTGGAGGCACGGCATGCGATTTGGAGATCATCAACGTAGATGGAATGCATGACTGTACGGGGTATAGCCCTGTTGGTGGAGTCCATTTTGACTGTAAACAGGGTGGTGCTCAAAATGCAGCCCTGTGGTACACCATTTTCTTGGACAAATATTCGTGATAGTACCGTACCCAAACGTACTTGAAAAGTTCTATTCGATAGAAAATCGTATAAGCAGTTCAGCATTCTTTCGCGAATCTCTAAGTTAGCTAGGTCTCTGAGTATTCCATATCTCCAAGTTGTGTCATATGCTTTTGCTAAGTCAAAGAACACCGAGAGACAGAACTGTTTGTGTAGAAATGCTTGTCGTATTTCTTGTTCCAGCCTAACAATGTGATTAGTAGTGGAACAGCCCTTTTTGTATCCGCACTGGTGTGCGTCTATTAGGTGCTCCGATTCCAGAGGGAAAGAGAGTCTAATATTTATGATGCTGTCGTAAGTTTTTGCTAGACAACTTGTTAATGCAATAGGCCTGTAGCTTCATGGGGTTGTTGGGGATTTACCAGGTTTAAGGAACGGTATAACTATGGCTTTTTCCAATCTTCAGGCATTAGGCCAGAGTCCCACATTTTCTTAAAGAATTGGAGAAGTGCCTCCGCGGATGCTTGGGATAGGTGTGCCAACATTGCGTAGTGTATCTGGTCAGACCCTGTTGCCGTTTTTTTACCGGCGAAAAGTACCCTGTTTATTTCGTGCAGCGTGAGCGGAAAGTTATAACTTTCATTTGAGGTGCTGGTAGTAGGCAGTCTTTGTTTTTCAGCATTTTCTTTATATTTCAGGAATGCATTGGTGTAATTTGCTGAGCATGATACCTTGTAAAAGTGTTCTAATAGGTTGGCCTGGTCTTCTAGTGTTGATTGTGTGTCTGGACTTATAAGCAGCGGTATTGTGTAGGAGGAGTACTCTCCTTTAAACTTCCTCACCTGGTCCCAGATGTGTTTAGAAGTGACTGAACTGCTAATTGATGATATGTATTTTTGCCATGAATCCTTTTCTGTCGGTCTTCGAATAAATCAGGCTCTGGCTTTTGCCTGTTTTAAGTTGATGACGTTGGTGTAGGTGGGGTATCTTCATAGAATTCCCGAGGCCTTATTTTGTTGTTTTTCGTCATCAGTACACTCGTTAGTCCACCAAAGGTTGAGTTTCTTGCGTACGATGCTGGATGATTGCGGTATTGCCTTTTCTGCTGCTAAGATTAAAACTTTGACGAACTCTTCGTTCAGTTCCTCAACCAAAAGCTCCGATGAGAAAACTTCATCGTGCATAGCATTTCTGTGAAAGCTGGCCAGTTTGCGAGCTGCAGTTTCCACCAGCGTGGCTTGCTTGTTAAAGTTGGGTAGAATGGTATGAGTTTTATGATGCCGGGTTGATGATCACTACCATAAGACGTGTTGACGGCGTCCCATTTAAAATCGTTAAAAATACACGGTGAACACAGGGCAAGATCTAAGCAACTAAAAGTGTGTAAGGTTTGTGAAAAGCAGGTAAAAACCCCGGAGTTATGAAGGCAGATATCGTTTGATAAAACTAAATCTTCTAAGGCTTGCCCTCTTGCATCAGTTTTGTCACTACTCCAAAGGGTTGAATGATCACTGAAATCCCCAACTAAAATAAATGGTTTTGGCAACTGTTCCCCTAGATTCTCTAAGTTTTTGGTGGTGAAAAGGGTGTGAGGTGGTATATACAGTGTTCAGATGGTGATGACTTTGGACGATATAATGGTGATGTGTACGGCCTCGAAAGATGTGTTTATTTGGACATCTCGTATAGAAGTGCTACCCTGCACGACTATGGCTACTCCTCCTGAAAGGCGGTTGCAATGTTCGCGGCCCTTGTGGGGTCTCGGCGAGGCGAACGAGCGCATCGCCACGTGCGACACACTCTTGGGGTGAACGGACACAGTTGACGCGGTCGGTACAAAGCACACAACATACATACATTTATTAACTAACTTAGACGACGATATCGTCCGCCGAATGTTACATCAATTTTCATTAACACGCTACCATACAAACAACATAACGCAGTGACACACTAAACACACAATAACATGATAAACACACACTAACACACCCAACACACTAACACATACCCAAGGCGGCGTCGCCAACGCCTGACTTTCCGCGTGGGAGCCCGGCACGAAGCCCGTGGTGACGAGCACCGGGGACCCACGCTACAGACAACCGTTCGCGGCAGCCGCCACGCGCAGAAGAGGCTCGCTCAACTCTCGCCCACCACCAAGGCCTGCCTTCCGCCAGGGGCCACCGCCGGCGCTACCACTCTACCAACAGTGGTACTCAAAGCGAACACAACGCCATCTATCGCCCAGCGGTGGTCACCACCGAAATAAAGCCTTGGGGCGAGACACGTGCGCCACACGGCGCAGACAACTTTACAGGGGGGTGTCAGCACCCCCACATTCCCCCAACCTTAAATCAAACCATATCCCGAAATCAAAAATTAGCTACACAAGCTTTAACAAAAAAATGATAGCGCACGACCATAATATCCTTGCACCACGACACCGCCGCTGGTCGACACTGCTGCACTGTCTGGCTAGACTTCACCTCACTACCGGCCCCGCAACAGCAACGTTGCCGTCGGCGCGACGATCCATCGCTAGCGCTGACACGTCTTCCAGTTGCGACCAGCACTCGCGAGGGCGCCGGACTGCATGCAGTTGCGCAGGTCCCAGGCATCTCCATCGCCCGACCTCACGACCTCATTCCTGGCCAGCGACGCTGAAGATGTGCAAGGCAGCCGGCCGTGCATAACATCCTTCCCGCTGAATACATCAATAACAACAAAAAAACTTGAAAGAAAAAAGCGAGCAGATCCTCGAGAACGGAGCTTCGAGCTTTTCGTCTACCTGGTACGTTGGTCAGTACTGCTAGCTGGCGGTGGCGGCCGAGACGCCCATCAAAATAAAACAAAAATCACTTTTCCTAACTCGTGCTCACAAAAAAGTGAGGGAAGCAGAGCGCAACACCTCAACGCCACGATCCACCTAGTTGTGCCACGTGTGACAGGCGGCTGCGCAGAGCCTTAGCCCTAATGATTCGCTCGGCAACAACCGGCATCAACGCAGCCTAGGCGCAGAAGAGGCAGCCGCGAGGAGACGTCCACTCTGTGAGGTGGCCCTATCGCTCACCGCACACAGCAGCTTACCGAGCGATCGGCGTCCACCACCCCGGGCGGTGTCACGACGCTTCGGCGTCGAGCCGCAATACCAGACAGCAACGACGCCCGGCTCCCTGAGCCCAAAAATATAGAAGAAGCTATTTACAGAAAATCGGACCACCCACGAGGCTTCCGTACTCACTCGCTTCGGGCCTGGCCTACAAACCACGTGCTCTAGGCCTTGCTCACCCCAGGATGCGGACCGCATGGCTCTCGTCCTAATTCAACAATGTTTTTGAAAAATAACAGCAACGAAAATTACAACACTTGCGAGCAAAAAAATAGAAAGTCAACCTGCCGACAATTTCAAACACGTTACAAAACCAATCTCCTCGCTTCTCAACAAAGCACACCACCGACGCTAGAAAAGAAGTCCCCCCTAGGCCTACTCTACTCCGGCTCTAACAAAATCCCTGTATTGAACCGCAAAAACTGTCGTCCGATACTTCAAGAGCTCCACATTGGGCAGCCAGTGTGGGGTCTAGGCGAGGCGAATGAGCGCATCGCCACGTGCGACACGCTCTTGGAGTGAACGGACACAGTTGACGCGGTCGGTACAAAGCACACAACATACATACATTTATTAACTAATTTAAACGACAATATTGTCCGCCGAGTGTTACATCAATTTTCATTAACACGCTACCATACAAACAACATAACGTAGTGGCACACTAAACGCAAAATAACATGATAAACACACACTAACACACCCAACACACTAACACATACCCAAGGTGGCGTCGCCAACGCCTGACTTTCCGCGTGGGACCCCGGCGCGAAGCCCGCGGTGCCGACCATCGGGGACCCACGCTACAGACAACCGTTCGCGGCAGCCGCCACGCGCAGAAGAGGCTCGCTCAACTCTCGCCCACCACCAAGGCCTGCCTTCCGCCAGGGGCCACCGCCAGCGCTACCACTCTACCAACAGTGGTACTCAAAGCGAGTACTCAAAGCGAATCTATCGCCCGGCGGTGGTCACCACCGAAATAAAGCCTTGGGGCGAGACACGTGCGCCACACGACGCAGACAACTTTACAGGGGGGGTGTCAGCACCCCCACACCCTTTCGAGCAACTTTGAAGCCTTTTAGGAAATGGTCGTGTTTTGCCCCAAGAATGGTCTCTTAGAGGCATAAGGCTACTGGTGAGAGCTTGGTAATGAAGTTTTTTATGTCACCTAAGTTATGAATTAAGCCTCTACAGTTCCATTGTACGACAAAGGCCGAGGCGGAATAAAATTAAGTAGATATACTTCTTGGGATTGATCGGTATGAGTAAAAGATGATAGGTGACAATCTTAAGAATCGAAAAAAAGAGAAATACGATAACCATTACGGTTATCGCTGACCTATTATGGTTAATGGGACTTTGTCCTTGTCCTGTATGGTGCACTCGAGACAGAGCTTCTGAAGAAGATGTTTGATGTTTTGTGGTGCAAGGGCCATTCCGCGGCCAAAGAGCGCCAGTTCATCTTACTAAAAATATGGACAATGATTGTGATAAGCGGCTGTATAAGCGCCATAGTATTTCTCTCGGTAAGGCGGGTAACAACATACAAGTAATAAAATCATGACCATGCCGTCAAAGGTGTGTGTGGTGTGAATAGGTGACAAAAATTGGTGATAATGAAAAACGATGGTGGACATGTATATCATTAGCACAAGTACCTCAAGCTATGTTCACACTACGGTCGTAACGTGCGTAACAGCTCGTTCAGCGTATCGAACGCAACGGCTATAAAAAGCGTTACCGCAGTTATGCCGATACCTTTGTTCACATTTACAGCTACGTACATTACGATTTTTACGATAGGCCAATCATATTTGTCGCTGTAGAATCGACGTCGCTAGCGGTCCAATATGGCTCCCATCAACACGCGAGCGCTGGCCGAGTTGGAAGAAATTCACGCTCAAAATGAGCCTATAGTCGTGTATTCAATCGCCCGAAGACGGCGATTGAATACACGCAGACGGCACTTTTCACTTCCCAGAAATGTCCAACGACTAAACCACACCAAATGAAGACAGCACGGCAGGAAGAACGGAACAACTTTTTACGCACGTTGCGAGCAAACAAAGCCAACCCAATCGTCACCGCGGAATGGAGAAGTAGCAATTCCCGCGCCGGCAGCTGCCGCCATCGCCTCCGCGATGCTGCTGCAGCCGGGAGGACGGAAGTCCCGTCAGGTCTCGTGACCGGTTCTTGAAAACCGAAAGCTGATCGGTCATTGGCTGTGTCGTAACGGTCGTAGTATCGCAGTCGTAAAGGTTGCCTAGCCTTTAACACTCTCACCCACGATTTATGCGTTCGTTGCGAACGTTGGTACCTTTACGTTCACAGTCTGAACTAGACGCATACGCTTGATGTGCTTCCGCTTACGCGTGTTATGAAAAATCGACGCCTTAGGACCGTAGTGTGAACATAGCTTTACTCGTTCATACCCTTGCGTCCAAGGGCCGTGAGGCCCTTGGACGCAAGCCACTGCAGCAAAATCCTCTCTGGAGAGGTCATGCTACGGAATGCAGGGTATACGATATGAAAATTGTGAATTTCTTTTAAAAACGCTAACAATGATTTATGACTAAAAAGCGGTTTCCTACCGACGAACATTGCAGGGTGTAAAGATATATGTTGTCGGTTGGGTAATGGAAATGGTTGTTTTCTTAGAGTTTCTAAGTGTTTGCACTGGATTAACACGTGAAGGATGGTTAATGCTTCACCACATCTGTCACACAATGGTGGATCACCACCGGACAAAAGATATGTGTGTGTCATGTATGTGTGTCCTATTCTGAGTCTCGTTAGTATTACCTCTGTATGACGCGATTTTGATACTGGCAGCCAATGACCAAGGTGTGGATTAATAACGCGTAGTTTGTTTTGTGTGTGTGTATTCCACTTGCTCTGCCAGTATTCCCTGAGGTTTCGTTTAAGAGACGGCTTAAGATCAAGGGCCGGGATGGATATGGCTGTAGGGGCAGTTCTTTTGTGGACGCATGCACCGAGCTGATCCGCACTCACGTTGCCTTGGATCTCACAGTACCGCTGGCACCCAGCACACTACAACATGTTTGAGTGTGTAGAATGTGCACAAAATGGAGTAAAGTGAGACAAGGACTGGGTTTTTTTTTTGTTTTTAAGAGTGTGCAGAGCCGTTACCACACTGAGGGAGTCTGTATAAATTAATGCTTTTTGTATTTGTAATTGCTTGATGTGTTTAGCCGCCACAAGTGTCGCATAAGCTTCCGCTGATTATTGATTGATTGATTGATTGATTTATTTGTGGGGTTTAACGTCCCAAAACCACTATTTGATTATGAGAGACGCCGTAGTGAAGGTTTCCGGAAACTTTGACCGCCTGGGGTTTTTTAACGTGCACCCAAATCTGAGTACACGGGCCTACAACATTTCCGCCTCCATCGGAAATGCAGCCGCCACAGCCGGGATTTGATCCCACGACCAGCGGGTCAGCAGCCGAGTACCTTAGCCACTAGACCACCGTGGCGGGGCCATAAGCTTCCGCTGTGAAGATACTTGGGCCTGGATGTAGAGGGCCAGCATCCGAAAAGGATGGGCCGATAGCAGCGTAGGACACAGAGGAGATAAACTTGGAGGCATCTGTAAGGAACCCAGGACGTGTATATTTGTGTTGAAGTTCCAGGAAGTATGTTCGGATATGGGCAATGGGCGCATGTTTTCTAACTTCCAGAAAAGACACATCGCAGTCTATAGTCTGCCACTGCCACGGTGGCGGGTATGCTACAGTAGCCATTAAACTGTGTTCAAGTGACACTCCAGTTTCCTCAGCTAGACCCTTCAGGCGAACTGAGAAGGGATGCCTCATCGAAGGCCTGTGTTGGAACAGAATGGAGCTCGACAAATCATTAATAGTAGAGTATAAGGGGTGCTTTTTGTCTGCTTTCACCTTAAGGAAATAAAGGACATGTAGGTTCTCTGCAGATGAAGCGACCACTCAATCGACTCAACATAAAGGCTTTCTACGGGGCTGGTGCGAAAAGCACCCGTAGAAAGGCGGATGCCTAAATGGTGCACAAGGTCCAGCATCTTCAAAGCACTTTGTGTCGCAGACTGATAAACAACGGCCCTATAATCTAAGCGGGTGCGAATGAGGCTTCTATACAGGTTCATGAGACATTGCCTGTCACTACCCCGCGTAGTACTTGACAACACTTTTAAAACATTCATGGTTTTAAACATTTTGTTTTTAAATACTTGATGTGCAGTACGAAGGTCAACTTCTTGTCCAAGAATAATCCTAAGAATTTATGCTCCGCATTAACAGACAGACAGACGTCGACCGTTCAGTTCAATGTCGGGTTTTGGGTGCATGCCTCTCTTTCGGAAGAACCAGACACACGTGCTTTTTCGTGGGTTCAGTCGAAATCCGTTTTCCTCTGCTCATTTGGAGACCTCGTTTAAACCTAACTGAACCTGCCGCTCACACATTGCCAGATTGCAAGATCTAAAGCCAAGCTGGACGTCATCGACAAATGTACAATAAAACATATTGCGAGGAATGGACAAACGCAAAGAAATCATTTTGATGAGAAAACGTGTGCAGCTAAGTACACAACCTTGTGGCACGCCTGTTTCCTGGACAAATGTTTGGGAAAGAACCGTGCCCACTAGGACACGGAATGTCCGGTTTGACAGGTAACTTTCGATTATGTGAAATATTCTTCCGCGCACGCCAAGGTGCGACAGGTCTCTTATAACTCCAAAACGCCATGCTGTATCATAAGCCTTTTCGATATCGAGGAACACAGAGAGAAAATATTGTTTATGAACGAAGGCGTCTCTGATCTGTGCCTCGATACGAACAATGTGGTCTGTGGTGGATCTACTCTCTCAAATCCCGCACTGAAAGGGGTCGAGCAAATGGTTTCTTTCAAGAAAATGTACAAGTCGGCAGTTAATTATTTTTTCGAAGACTTTGCACAAGCAGCTTGTAAGTGCAATAGGCCTATAACTCGAAGCTAAAGCAGGGTCCTTGCCCTCTTTCAAAATGGGAATATTATTAGCCTCTTTCCATGAGGTAGGGATAGTGCCAGAAAACCAGATAGCATTGTACAAAAAAGTAAGGTTTTTTGTGTTCCGATTGGTAGGTTTTTAACATTTCATACACCACACGGTCAGAACCTGGGGCAGAAGTACTGCAGGAGTTTAGAGATGTTCTGAGCTCAGCTAGACTGAAAGCTTAGTTATATGCCTCGTATCTAATGCATTTATGTTCGAGTTTCTGCTTTTCTATTCTTGTTCTGTATTTTTAGAAAGTGTCAGTATAGTGGGACGAGCTGGACAACTGTTCGAAGTGTGCACCGAGGAAGTTTGCCTGATCTTCCAAGGTATCACCCTGAGTGTTTGCGAGTGGAAGTGTGTGTACTTGTTTTCCTGCTATCCTACCGACCATGTTCCAGACTTTAGCCTCCTGTGTGTAGGAATTGATCCCTGACAAACACTTCTGCCAGCTTTCTCTTCTGGCCTGCCGACGCATTCTCCTGCCTTAACACTTCATTTTTTTCAAGGTGTCAAAGTTTTTCGGCTGTCGGTGAGTTCCGAAGCAACCTCCAAGCTCTGTTTTGCTGCTTGCGCGCGTTTCGGCATTCAGAGTTCCACCATGGCACACGCCGTTTTCCAGGGTATCCATTTATTTGTGGGATGCATTTTGTTGCAGCATCAATCAAAAACGCTGTGAAGTAGTTGACAGCAACATCAATGTTCAAAGTACATATGTCATTCCAGCCTAGACGAGCGATAGTATAAAAAAGCTCCCAGTCGGCTCTGTTTACGAGCCACTTGGGAACACGTGGTGGGCTCTCAGTTACTGTAGTTGTGCTCAAAACAACGGAGAAGTCGACACTTCCGTACAGATTACTGACGACTTTCAACTTGAGTAGAGGCACAAGAGATGGAGATACTATGCTTAGTTCTATGGAGGAGTAGGTGTTATTAGCGAGAATATAATAGGTTGGTTCTTTTCGATTTAGGAGACACGCGCTCGACGAGAGAAGGAACTGTTCAATCAGTCGACCTCACGCGTCATACCGAAAGTCACCCCATAGCCTGCTATGCGCATTAATGTCTCCAAGGAGACCATAAGGCTCTGGAAGTTGATCAATTAAAGAGTGTAAATCACGTTTTTGCAGCTGATAGCAAGGAGGAATGTAAATAGTGCAGATTGTGATCAGTTTATCAAAACGAACCGCTCGAACAGCCACTGCCTCAAGGGATGTTGGGAGTTGTAAGTGTGTGCATGCAATTCCTTGATTCACTATGATGGCAACACTACCGGATGATGTCATGGCATCAACACGGTACTTTCGTAAAATAACGTATTTACGAAGAAAATTTATGTGTTTTGAATTAAGGTGTGTTTCTTGTACACACAGCACTTTTGGTGAGTGTTCGTGTAAAAGTTCTTGGATGTCGTCAAGGTTTCTGAGAAGGCCCCTGACGTTCCTTTGTTTAATTTGAGTGTTCATGGTGAATGTAACATAGTGCTGTGTGTACAAAAAGCGAGTGGCTGTTTCGACAGGGAGTTTGAGTTCACTAAACAGGGCCGCCACCAGGCCCTGTTATCTGCTTTTTCAATTTCTTGGCGCGCTCCAAGGAGCCACGCCGCTCTTTCGGCACCAAGGGTACCGATGTATCCATTGCCTCCTCGGTGGCACTGGATGCCCGCACGTGCGGGCTGCTAGTTCGAATTTCGGGCCTCGCCTGGTGAGGTGAGCCCTTGAGACCCGAGGGCTCTGGAGTCTCCGGTCTCTGTTTGGGAGTAGGCGTTGTAGCCTGGGCTACAACCGCCTTGGGGCAGGTGCTACAACCTCCGGCTCGGTATGCGCGGGCCGAAGGAGTGGCGACGGCTGGTGCGGCGGTGCCCCCTGATGCGCCGCATCAGCGTATGTAGGTCCATAGAATGGTGATACTCTTCGCCGTGCTTCCTTAAATGACATGTTCTCCTTCACCTTCAACGTAATTATTTCTTTTTCTTTTTTCCAGTATGTGCAGGAGCGTGAATATACGGCATGGTTTCTTCACAGTTTACACAGTGTGGCGGTTGTTTGCAGTTCTCAGACACGTGGCCTAGGACTCCACATTGTGCACAAGTCTGGCGACCACGACAGGTTTTAGAGCCATGGCCATACCTCTGACATTGGAAGCAACGACGAGGGTTTGGTATGTACCGCCTGATAGATGTCTTCGTGTATCCTGTCTGAATAGATTCTGGTAGTTTACTGTATGCAAATGTGAGTAATAAGTGTTTTGTCGGTGTTTCCTTATTATCTCATCTGATGATAATTCTCTCTACATTAGTGACATTTTGGCTCTTCCAGCCTTCCAAAAGTTCAGTTTTGGTCAGGTCAAGTAAGTCTGCGTCAGGTACCACTCCGCGAGTTATGTTCATAGATCTGTGTGGTGTTACGGTTATCGGTACGTCACCAAATGTTGAGAGGCTGTCTAGCTTTACAAATTGTTCTTTGTCCCGAATTTCAAGGAGAAGGTCTCCGCTAGCCATTTTGGTTACTTTGTATCCAGCCCCGAGAGTTTCAGTAAGACACCTGGTAACTACGAATGGAGATAGGGTCCTGGCTTGCTTTCCAGTTTTCTCCCAGTGAATGACATGGAAGTTGGGAAATGTTTCTTTTGGCTGGTTGAAAAAATTTATATCATCGGTGCGTACCCGCTTTAAGCCGGTACGATCAGACAGTAGGGGCAATGCTCCATGCATGCCTGTCTTAATTTTGTTCAGCAGCGTTGGCGGCCACCCACCACGGAGCCCAACGAGGGGACGCTACAAGTTTGCGGATGCTAAAACCTGCAGACGCCAGCCATACAACGCCACTATAACCCAATGGGCCTAGGCCAAGGTAGGCTATTTGCACAGGGATAACCCTAGCCGCCAGGAAGTTTTGAAGTAAACGGAAAAGACTAGAGGACAGGACAGTTAAAAAGTGAGAGATAAAGACAAAGATGTAGGGAGAGAGAGAAAGGAAAAGGCGACTGCCGATTTCCCCTGGGTGGGTCAGCCCAAGGGTGCCGTCTACGTGAAGCCGGGGCCAAAGGGGTGTGCTGCCTCTGCCGGGGGGGGGGGGGGGGGCTCAAAGGTTCAATCACCCAGCGTCGGCTCAACACCCAGGATCCCCTTTTCGCCGGACATGGCAAAGCCACACACGGCTAGGCGTGGGAGGAAGTCAAAACTCCCCCGTTAGCTCGGGTCCGTGGTGTCGCTACATACCAAACACTCATTTGCACAGGCCCCCTGCGGGGCAGAGAACGCTTGTCCTTCGTTGTCGATGACACCGGAGTTTTGTGGTCGATCTCCATTGCCTTGTCGGAGGCGCTGGCAGATCGAGAGTGAGGGGCTGAGAAACGGATCTCAGGCCTTGGCACTCGAATGAGTTTAGGGCCCAGGGAGACCGGAGTCTGCGGGCCCTTTGGTGTGGATGGAGCAGCTGGCACTGTTTCCTTTAAGGGGGCAGTTTAATTCACCACAGGACCACTGGGTGAAGTAGCGGTGCACTCCTGAGGCCTTTATGATGCTGCCTTCGACTGCGTCACATCGGCGTAACTTCTGTGGAAATGGTATGACAGTTGTTTTCGCGCTTCGCTGAATGATATTTTTTCTTTGACAGTCAGAGCAATCGCTTGCTTTTCTTTTTTCCAACATGGGCATGACCGAGACTACGCTGGGTGTTCCCAGTCACAGTTAACACAGTGGGGTGAGGATGAGCAGTTTTCCGATTTGCGGTCGTTTGCGCTGCATTTTGCGCATGTTTCTTTGCCTCTGCATGAGTGTTTAGTGTGTCCGAATCTTTGGCATTTGAAACAGCGTCTGGGGTTGAGAATGTACGGTCTGACATTGAATTTTATGCACCCAGCCTTAAGAGAGCTGGACGTTTCACCTGTTCCAAAGGTTAGTATTACATGTTTGGTGGGCACTTCCTCATTTTTGCGACACATTACTATTATTTGGACCTTTATGACATTTTGGTCTTGGAATCCTTCGAGGAGCTTTTCGTCACTAAGACCTATGAAGTCTTCCTCAGAGATTACTCCCCTGCTGGTGTTTAGAGAGCGATGGACCGAAACGGTGACAGCTGTTTCTCCAATGTTGGTTAGTTGGGAATGCTTAGGCACTTGGTGTTTTTTGGTTAGCTCCAAAAGGAGGTCACCGCTTGACATTTTGGATGCTTTGTATGTGGGTCCTATTTTTTCTTTTAGGCACTTGGCCACCAAAAATGGGGAGAGTTGTTTTAGAGATGTGCTTTCACTATGGATAATGTGGTACTTCACGAAAGTAACTTTAGTTTTTGTCGAGAAGTGAAAACATGCTTCGGTGCGGCCTCTCTTATGGGACCGATCAAGGGCGGCAGATGCTTGTAAAGCCATAGAAGTATGGATGTGTTCGGTAACCGCGGCGACCACCCACCACGGAGCCAAACAAGGGGACGCGACTGGACTTGTTAAACAAGTCCTCCCGACGCCAGCCGTACAACGCTACGATAACCCAATGCGCCTAGACCAAGGTAGGCTATTCGCACAAGGGTAACCCTAGCCGCCAGGAAGTTTGGAAGTAAACAGTAGTGAGGAGAGGACAAGAAAGATGAAAAGTGTGAGACAAAGACGAAGATGTAGGAGGAGAGAGACAGGAAAAGGCGACTGCCAATTTCCCCTGGGTCGGTCGGCCCAGGCGTGCCGTCTACGTGAAGACGGGGCTAAAGGGGTGTGTTGCCTGTGCTGGGGGGGGGGCTTAAAGGTGCAATTACCCAGTGTCAGCTCCACCCCCAGGATCCCCTTTTCCCCGGACACGGCAAAGCCACGCACGGCTAGGCGTGGGAGACAGTCAAAACTCCCCCGTCAGCTCCTGTCCATGGTGTCGCTACACACCGAACGCCTACTTGCGCAGGTGCCCCTGCAGGGGCACTATCAGGGTTGTCTTGCCTATACGTCGTGGTTCAGTCAATATTCTGAACTAAGTGAACAAAATGTTCCTGGCTTTTGCTATTTTTAAGTCAATGAAAGGATAACTCAGTTTTCTGACGAATTTGAGAAGTAAATCGTGCAATAAAAAATATTGAAATATTATCACTCATTTCATAGGACAGTACACGGGTTTTTATATAGCTATCAAAATTGTTTATATTTATATTTAGCCAGTGAGAGTTCTATCAATACACCATACTTGAACCTTTTTAAAGAAGGCATTATGGAGGAAAAGAATGTTCGCATTTATTACCTGCGATATCACCTATACAGAAAGAGTAAGAAGTACTAAGAGCGCTAAATAAATCTTGTTTATTCGCTTGCATTTTTCTCAGGCAGGCGGTACCGGAGGTGAGAACTCCTCCGAACAAACCTCTACGTCGATGTGACTTATGTAGTTACATAAGTAATAGGACGTCGAATGTCATTACACACATAGAAAAACTTCATGATGAGCTGCAAGAAGCGGAGCACTGCTGTAACAAGGAGTTCACAACGCGCCACGATTTCATCCAACACAGGGAGGAGGTGCACCCCAACGGTGATTACGTCTGCACAGTAAATGGGTGCGTGAACTCTTTCGCGAAAAGATCTCTGCTGGTCAGGTAAGCCAAAATGCATTTTGTATAAACATCGTTGGGATTTTGATGATCATTCCATTTGGTTGTGTGTTAATTACAGGCCTAAACAGTTAATGTTTTATTTATTGTTCATTCACTATTACCTAATGACTAGGGAAATGGGGCGCAAGATATCAAATATTCTACGTTACTGAATGAAGAGTTTTGCACTCATGTTCCTTCAGAGTGAATACAACAGCGCAATGTTATGCTTGTAAAGCAGATCAGTATGTTTTTGCTGCAATGATGATAATATAATAATTGTTATCACAATACCCACTATACAAAAATTTCTTTACATATAAAGATTTAGGTGCTGAAACCACGATATAGTTAAAAGGCATATCATAGCGGTGGCCTGCAGAAATTCTCAACACCCGGAGTTCTTTAATGAGCACTGAGATACCACAGCGCCGAGGCCCGTGGCTATCCGCCTCTATTGAAATGCGATGGTGGCAGCCAGGGCGGAGCAGCGACTTTCAGATGAGCAGCCACTCCCCATATATTGATCTCACCACCAAGGCACTTCGTGTCTGCAACGAATCGGCACACAACTTTCTTGCAGCCTACAGCGGGGCGTCAGTCTATTAGCTCCAATAATGTTGATAATGTTGGCGCTAGCCTGACTTTTCGCTACAGAATTTATGGTGGCATGATCTTTATACTATTCCTGTGAACTGCAAAGCTTTCAGTTTCTTTGACTTGTGCGCTTGCGAAAGATTCTTCCATGAGAATCATAAATATCCTACAAAAGATTTGCCGGTGTCTTCCCTGGATTATTATTACTCTTTCAACTAGTGGAATGGCCCTTAATGATTACAGTTATCGCGACAATATTGTGCCACTTCCCACGGCCAAGCTTTTTTCTGATATCAACAATAGTGTTGAACTCGTCATTTCGAGGCTGTAACCATGCCACACCGTCAACTGACCCTCAAGGAAGTCAGTTGCCGTTTCTCGCATGAGATCCCATTCTGAAATGACACCTTGGGTAGTGTTAAGACTGCGGTGGGTGGTGACAGACACGTTCATGTGTGAAAACTGCTTTTGTTTCACGAGAGTGTTTGAGTGGTCTTTTTGGGTCACTTCAACAAGATTACCAGATGAGAGCTTCCTTGCATCACATTTTTCGCCTATTAGGTTTCCAAGAGTTCTGGCTATCAGGAAGACCGACAATGCTGCAACAGACTCGTTGTCTGTAAGAGAGTGTATGACTAAAGTGTGGAATTCGTCACAATCAGTTAGGGTGCATTTAGAGCTTTCAAAGGTGCAGTTTTTTTTTCAGGGACCGATCATTCAGAGAAGGGGGAGGGTTTTGCCAAAAGAAACATTTGAAAATCGGCGGCGATGGTGACCACCCACCACCGAGCCCAACAAGGGGTCGCTACAAGGTAGAATAATTAAAGGCGCCAGCCTTTCATCACCGCTATAACCAAATATATTTACCCAAGGTAGGGCACCCACACAAGATTAACCCTGACCGCCAGGAAAAATTGGAAGTAGAAGGAAGATAGATGGTGACAGGGCAGATAAAAAGTGAGAGGTAAAGACGAAGACAAGGGGAGAGAGAGATGGGAAAAGGCGACTGCCGATTTCCCCTGGGTGGGTCAGCCCAGTGGCGCCGTCTACGTGAAGCCGGGGCCAAAGGGTATGCTGCCTCTGCCGGGGGGCCTTATAGGTCTAATAACCCGGCGTCGGCTCAACCCCAGGATCCCCTTTTCCTCGGAAACGGCTCAGCCACGCACGGCTACGCGTGGGAGAGGTCCAAACCCCCCGTTAACTCGGGTCCGCGGTGTCGCTACAAACCAAACGCCTCCTTTCACAGACGACCCTGCGGTGACGAGACAGAAGTGTTAGACTTTGAAGCATCCGTAAAGAACTCAGGACATGCATATTTATGTTGTAGTTCTAAGGTGTATGTCTGAATATGTGCGATTGGCGCGTGCTTCGCAACCTCTAAGATTTAAACATCGCAATCTATCGCCTGCCACGGCCACGGTGGCCGGCATACTGCGGAAGCCATTAAGCGGTGTTCAAGTGGCACACCGGTTTCCTTCGCTAGGCCCCTCACAAAGAGTGAGTATGGCTGTCTCATAGAAGGCCGTTTCTCAAATACAGCAAGGCTCGACATGTCTATAAATGTGGAATGTGAAGGGTGACTTTCGTCTGCATTTACATTGGGATAATATTTAAAAGACGTGTAACATCTCTGTGGGTGGACGAACCTTTAGTTCCATTCCACGTAGAGGCTTTCTACGGGGCAAGTGCAAAAAGCACCCGTGGAGAGACGGATGCCCAGATGATGAACAGGATCAAGCATTTTAAGGGCCGTAGGTGTCGCAGACTGATATGCTATTGTCTAATAGTCTAGGTGGATACGTACGAGGCTTTAGAACAAATTCATTAACCACTTCTTGTCACTTCACCACGTAGTGCGAGACAACACTTTTAAACGTTCATGGCTTTTATGCACTTGTTTTTTTTAATATTTGATGTGTGGTAACAAGGTTAGCTTGGTGTCCCAGATTAGGCCTAAGAATTTGTGGTCAGTATTAACAGACAATTGAGACGTCGCCCATGCAGCTGAATATCGGGTTCCGAGTGAATGCCTCTCTTTCTGGAGAACAAGACACACGTGCTTTTCTGTACATTCAGTCGGAACCCGTTTTCTTCTGCGCATTTGGATACTTTGTTCAAACCAAGGTGAACCTGCCGCTCGCACATAGCCAGATTACAAGATTTAAAACCAAGCTGGACGTCGTCGACGTAGGTACAATAAAACATGATGATGATATATGGTGTTTTTGGCGCAAGGGCCATTTGATGGCCAAAGAGCGCCAGTTCATGGGATAAGGAATGTGGACAATGATTGTGATTAGCGGCTGTATAAGGTCCATAAATTTCCTCGCGGTAAGGCGGGTAAAATATACAAGTTATAAAATCATGACCATGCCGCGAAAGGTGTGTGTGGTGCGAATAGATGACAAAAGTTGGTGATATTAAAAACGATGGTGGACATCTATGGCATTAGCACAAGTGCCTCACTTGTTCGTACCCTTGCGTCCAAGGGCCGTGAGGCAAGTGCTTTGTTGTGTAGCCACCGCAGCGAAAACCTCTCTGGAGAGGTCGTGCTAAGGAATTCCCGGGTATATGATATGAAAATTATGAATTTCCTTTAAAAACGCTAACAATGATTTATAACTAAAAAGCGATTCCCTACCAACGAACATTGCAGAATGTAAAGGTATATGTTGTCGGTAGGGTAACGGCAAATGCTGTTTTCTTAGAGATTTTAAGTGTTTGCACTGAATTAACATGTGAAGGACTGTTAATTCTTCACCACATCTGTCACACACTGGTGGATCGCCACCGGACAAAAGATATGTGTGTGTCGTGTATGTGTGTCCTATCCTGAGTCTCGTTAGTATTACCTCTGTATGACGCGATTTTGATACTGGCAGTCAATGACCAAGGTGTGGCTTAATAATGTGTAGTTTGTTTTGTGTGTGTGTATCCCACTTGCTCTGCCAGTATACCCTGAGGTTTCGTTTGAGAGACGGCTTAAGATCAAGGGCCGGGATATATATGAGTGTAGGGGCAGTGCTTTTGTGGACGGATGCAGCGAGCTGATCCGCCCTCACGTTGCCTTGAATCTCTCGGTGCCCTGGCACCCAACACACTACAACATGTTGGTTGAGTGTGTAGAGTGTGCATAAAATGGAGTAGAGTGACACGAGGACCGGGTTTTTTTTTATTTTTAAGACTGTGCAGAGCCGTTACCACACTGAGGGAGTCTGTATAAATTACTGCTTTTTGTATTTGCAATTGTTTGATGTGTTTAGCCGCCACAAGTATCGCGTAAGCTTCCGCTATGAAGATACTTGTGCCTGGATGTAGAGGGCCAGCATCCGAAAAGAATGGGCCGACAGTAGCGTAGGACACAGAGGAGTTGGACTTGAAGGCATCTGGAAAGAACTCAGGACGTGTGTATTTGTGTTGAAGTTCCAGGAACTATGTTCGGATATGGGCAATAGGTGCATGTTTTGTAACTTCTAGAAAGGACACATCGCAGTCTATAGTCTGCCATTGCCACGGTGGCGGATATGTTACAGGAGCCATTAAACTGTGTTCAAGTGAGACTCCAGTTTCCTCAGCTAGACTTTTCAGGCGAACTGAGAGGGGCTGCCTCATCGAAGGCCTGTTTTGAAACAGAATTGAGCTCAACAAATCATTATTAGTAGAGTATAATGGGTGCTTCTTGTCTGCTTTCACCTTAGGAAAATATACGAAGGACATGTAAGTTCTCTGTAGATGAAGCGACCATTCATTTGACTCAACGTAAAGGCTTTCTACAGGGCTGGTGCAAAAAGCACCCGTAGAAAGGCGGATGCCCAAATGGTGCACGGGGTCCAGCATCTTCAAAGCACTTTGAGTTGCAGACTGATAAACAACGGCCCCATAATCTAAGCGGGTGCGAATGAGACTTCGATACAGATTCATGAGGCATTGCTTATCACTACCCCAAGTAGTACGTGACAACACTTTTATAACATTCGTGGCTTTTAAACATTTTGTTTTTAAATACTTGATGTGCGGTACGAAGTTCAACTTGTTGTCCAAGATTAAACCGAAGAATTTATGCTCGGCTTTGACCGACAGACGTTGCCCGTTCAGTCGAATGTCAGGTTCCGAGTGCATGGCTCTCTTTCGAGAGAACAAGACACACGTGCTTTTTTGTGGGTTAAGTCGAAATCCGTTTTCATCTGCCCATTTGGAGACCTTGTTTAAACCCAGCTGAACCTGCCGCTCACACATTGCAGAGTTGCATGACTTGAAGCCAAGCTGAACGTCGTCGACATATGTACAATATAACATATTGCGGGGTATGGACAAGTGCGAAGAATTCATTTTGATGAGAAAAAATGTGCAGCTAAGTACACCACCTTGTGGCACGCCTGTTTCCTGGACAAATGTTTGGGAAAGAACCGTGCCCACTAGGACACGGAATGTCCGGTTTGACAGGTAACTTTCGATTATGTGAAACATTGTTCCGCGAACACCATGTTGGGACAGGTCTCTTAGAATTCCAAAACGCCATGTTGTATCATAAGCCTTTTCGATATCGAGGAACACAGAGAGAAAATATTGTTTATGGACGAAGGCGTCTCTGATCTGTGCCTCGATACGAACAAGGTGGTCTGTGGTAGATCTATTTTCTCGAAACCCGCACTGAAATGGGTCGAGCAAATTGTTTGTTTCAAGGATATGTATAAGTCGGCAGGTTATCGTTTTTTCGAAGACTTTGCACAAGCAGCTTGTAAGTGCAATAGGCCTATAACTTGACGCTAAAGAAGGGTCCTTGCCCTCTATCGAAATGGGAATAATAATAGCCTCTTTCCAGGAGGTAGGGATAGTGCCAGAAAACCAGACAGCATTGTACAAACTAAGTAAGGTTTTTCGTGTTTCGGCTGGTAGGTTTTCTAACATTTCATACACCACACGGTCAGAACCTGGGGCAGAAGTACTGCAGGAGTTTAGAGATGTTCGTAGCTCAGCTAGACTGAAGCCTTGGTTATATGCCTCGTATCTAGTGGATTTGTGTTCGAGTTTCTGCTTTTCTATTCTTGTTCTGTATTTTTGGAAAGTGTCAGTATAGTGGGACGAGCTGGATACCTGTTCAAAGTGTGCACCGAGGAAGTTTGCCTGATCTTCCAAGGTATCACCCCGAGTGTTTACGAGTGGAAGTGTGTGTACTTGTTTTCCTGCTATTCTACCAACCATGTTCCAGACTTTAGCCTCCTGTGTGTATGAATCGATCCCTGACAAAAACTTCTGCCAGCTTTCTCTTCTGGCATTCCGACACATTCTCCTGCCTTGAGACTTTATTTTCTTGAAGGTGTCAAGATTTTTGGCTGTTGGTGAGTTCCGAAGCAACCTTCATGCCCTGTTCTGTTCCTTTCGCGCATTACGACACTCTGTGTTCCACCATGAGACGTGTCGTTTGCCGGGCATTCCAGATGTTTGCGGTATGCACCTGGCTGCTGCGTCAGTTAGAAAAGCTGTGAAATACTGCACACCTTCATCTATGTCTAACCTACACATGTCTGTCCAACTCAAACGTGTAGTGTTGTGGAACTGTTCCCAGTCTGCTTTGTTTATCAGCCATTTGGGAACATGTAGAGGACATTCATATGTTGTTTGTGAGCTCAACACTACAGGAAAATGGTCACTTCCATATAGATTATTTATGATTTTCCATTTCAGTAGGGGTAGGAGTGAAGGTGATACGATGCTGAGGTCGATAGACGAGTAAGTTTTGTTGGCAACGTTATAGTATGTTGGCTCTTTCCTATTCAACAAACAGGCACCGGAAAAGAAGAGAAATTGTTCAATAAGACGACCTCGTGACACATCGAGAATCGCCCCACAGTCCACTATGTGCATTTAGGTCCCCAAGAAGCAAATAAGGTTCCGGCAGTTCGTCTATTAAAGACTGAAACTCACATCTTTCAAAACGGTGATGGGGAGGTACATACAAAGAGCAGATGGTGGCGAGTTTGTTTAAAAGTACCGCTCGAACAACCACCGCCTCAAGAGATGTCTGGAGTGGTAAATGTGTATACGCTGCTCCTTGATTAATAATAATGGCTACGCCACCGGATGACGCCACAGCATCATCTCGGTCCTTTCGGAATATGACGTAAGCATGTAAAAATCTGTATTGGAGGATTTTAGGTGTGTTTCCTGTACACACAGCACTTGAGGTGAGTGTTTGTATAAAAGCTCTTGGACGTCGTCGAGGTTTTTAAGCAGGCCTCTGACGTTCCAATGAATAATTTGTGTTTCTATATTGAAAGAAAAGTAGTTCTGTGTGTACGTTAAGGGAGTGACTTGTTTAAGGTGAAAGGTCGAGCTCAAGTAACAGGGCTATTATCAGGCCCTGTTATGAGCTTTTTAGTTCTCTTGGCGCACTCCAGAGAGCCGCGCCGCTCTTTTGGCACCAGGGGTGCCACCGTATCCATTTCCTCCTCGGAGGCACTGGATGCCCGCTCATGCGAGCTGGTTTTTCGAAGCTTGGGCCTTGCCTGGCGAGGTGAGGCCTTGAGACCCGAGGACCCTGGAGTCTCTGGTCTCTGTTCAATAGTAGGTGGAGTAGACTCAACTACTGCCGCCTGGCGGGCAGGTGCCACAGCCAATGGCTCGCTCTGCGCAGGCCGAAGGAGTGGCGAGGGCTGGTCCGACACTGCCCCCTGGCGCGCCGCATCAGCATATGTGGGGCCATAAAATGGACTCTTTTCTTGCTTCTTTAAATGTAATGTTTTCTTTTATCTTTAAAGTGATCTCTTTTTCTTTTTTCCAGAAAGAACAGGAACGCGAGTACGCAGCACGATTACCGCCATAGTTCACACAGTGTGCAGGTGCTTCGCAGTTGTCAGACGCATGGCCCATGACTCCACATAGAGGACAAGTTTTCCGGCCACGACAGCTTTGCGAGCCGTGGCCATATCTCTGACATTGGAAGCAACGGCGGGGGTTGGGATGATTGATTTGTGGGGTTTAACGTCCCAAAACCACCATTTGATTATGAGAGACGCCGTAGTGGAGGGCTCCGGAAATTTTGACCACCTGGGGTTCTTTAACGTGCACCCAAATCTGAGTACACGGGCCTACAACATTTCCGCCTCCATCGGAAATGCCGCCGCCGCAGCCGGGAATCGAACCCGCGACCTGCGGGTCAGCAGCCGAGTGCCTTAGCCACTAGACCACCGCGGCGGGGCGGCGGGGGTTGGGAATATAAGGTCTCATGGATGTCTTTGTGTGCCCAGTCTAAATGGCTTCTGTAGCTAGCAAGGACGACGAGACAGCATGATGGCCAGAACAAGAAGTGATATTGGTTTATTCAGTCACTGATTATATAGGCGCACGATAGCGCGCCGTGAGGATCTGCGCACTTCCGATGCGCAGTCGAGATGCAAATAGCCTTGCCGGATACATCCTTTCCGTTAACAATGAAATTACATACCCACCGAAACGGTGGTAAGTACATGGCATTTCAAAAAATACTATTAGTCCTTGTCATAATGAAGACGCTGTGGTGGTTTCACGGTTCGAGTCGACCTTCTCAAAGCTGGCGTTGGTGGTGAAGCTGACTGACTCACCACAGGTGGCGAAGGATCGTCCGACGTCGGAACTTCGCGACGTCAGCCATTGGCTGGTGAGGTTGAAGTTGCCACTGTCGGATGGCCACCCACTTTGTTGTCCTCTGAGCTGGTATCAATGTCGTCGTCGCTTTCCTCAATGAACCGTTCGCCAGTTGGAAGTAGGTGACGACGGTTGCACCTTTACAGCTTCTGGTTTTCCGTTTTGACAAGGTAGGACCTTGGGTATGGCGAACCCACCACTTCAGCTTTCCGGGATCATGCAGCGTCTCTGAGCCTCACGACGTCACCCTTCTGCAGAGGAGGCAAAGGTCTTCCCCCTTGGGCCTGGCTGTGCTTTTTGACGTCGGTTGCGGTCACCGTACTGAAGTCCGGGAGGTTGGCGTGAAGGCGCCTTCCTTGCAGTCGTTCACCAGGGGATCACCCGGCCTCCAGTGGGGTAGAGCGGTAGGCCAGCAGGCCCAGCCAGAAGTCGTCGCCCAAATCTGCAGTTTTTTTTAAGATGCGCTTCACAACCTGCACACCTTTTTCCGCAAGCCCGTTTGACTGCGGATAATGAGGGCTTGCAGTGACGTGCGTGAAGTCGTATTTCCTTGAAAACAAAAAAAATTCATGGCTGGAAAATTGTGGGCCGTTATCAGTGCATACTTCGACGGGCACGCCAAATCTGGCAAAGATAGCGCTCAGTGCTGCGATGGTTGATTGCGCCGACAAGTCAGGTAGTTTATAAACTTCCGGAAAATTTGATAAGGCGTCAAAGACAACGATGTTCGAGTCCCCCGCAAACAAAAAATCATCAGCTCCAACTCTATGCCATGCACAACCTGGCGCGGGCCGCATTTGAAGCGGTTCCTAGGGCTGTTTGTAAGCAT
Source organism: Rhipicephalus annulatus (assembly GCA_013436015.1). Taxonomy (NCBI): domain Eukaryota; kingdom Metazoa; phylum Arthropoda; class Arachnida; order Ixodida; family Ixodidae; genus Rhipicephalus; species Rhipicephalus annulatus. The sequence goes on from WOVY01000430.1 coordinate 425,929, forward strand.
ACTTGCGGCATGTAGGACAAAGTTGCACCATGGAAGCAATCTCAGCATTAAGCCCAGACCAAAACACGAGGCGTCTGGCCCTTTCTTTGCATTTTTGCATGCCGTGGTGACCTGCATAGAATTTTTCAAGCATAGTTTTTCGCATGCTTTTCGGAATAACAACCTTCGACGCCTTTAAAAGTATTCCGTTGACAAATGAGAGTTCTTGCTCAAAAGGCTTTAGTTCACCTTGTACTGGAAGCTCCACCGACAAACTTGCGATCACCGACTGTAGGTAGCGGTCACGAGCCGTTGCCGCTTGCAGTTCTTTCTGCGTTGCTTCTGTGCCACGGTAACCTAGAAGCTGGATTGCGTGAACTTCCACGTCAGTAGTAGCACCAGCATCGTCTTGGTTGTCAGCAGTTGACCGGGACAACATGTCAGCAAGAACAAGGTGCTTCCCAGGAATATACTGCAAAACAAAATCATACTTGAACAACCTCAAAAAAAACCATTGAAGGCGAGGTGGCATGTCACTAATTTCCTTTTGAGCAATTGACAAGAGTGACTTGTGGTCCGTTTAAATTGCGACTTTCTGGCCGTAGACGAACAGATGAAATTTTTCGCAACCAAAGCAAATTCCTAGGGCCTCCTTTTATATTTGTGGGTACAGTTTTTCTGCCTTAGTCAGTACTCGAGATGAGTAAGCTACGGGCTGTCACTCGTTATTGTGACGTTGCAGAAGGGCGGCACCAACGCCGTCCTTCGGTTCATCGCAAGATAACCTTGTTTCCCGTCGTGGGTCAAATATTACGAGCACGGGAGCGGTGGTCAGAATTGGCGTGACGCTTTTCCACTCTTTGGCGTGGTTATCTGCCCACTCAAACTCAGAACTGGCCTTGATAAGAGTTCTTAACAGGGCAGTTCTTTCAGATAGCTGCGACACGAACTTTCCAAAGTAGTTCAACACACCCAGCATACGTTGAACATCGGCCTTGCATGTTGGCACTGGCATTTGAACCAAACTTTTTACGAGCCCTGGATTTGAGGATATGCCGTTTGCACTTATATTATCACCCAGAAACCATAGCTCTTTTACGCCAAACTTACACTTGTGCAGATTAAACGTTAATCCAGCTATTTCCGCTGTTTTGAGGACTGCAACCAGGCGCTCATCATGCTCTTCCGTCATCGAGCCCCAAACCAGGATATCATCTATATATATGAGCACGCCTGGCAGACCGTCAAATATCTGACAAAGTGCCCGCTGAAACACCCCAGGTGCAGATGAGATGCCAAAGGGTAGCCTTAGAAAACGGTATCTGCCAAAAGGCGACGAGAACGTACAGATTTTTGATGTTGTCTTGTCTAAGGGCACCTGATGAAAGCCGGCATTTGCATCCAAACAGCTAAAATAAGTAGCACCGGTTAGCCTTGCTTCCAAGTTCTCGTGTCTGGGTAAAGGGAAATGCTGCCTCTTGATATACTTGTTCACTCTTCTGGGGTCCATGCAAACCCTTAGAGCACCGTCTTTTTTTACCAGTACCAGAGGGCTTACCCAGTCGGTTGGCTCATTTTCTTTGACGATGATGCCCCCCTGGATCATTCGCTGTATTTCCTTCTTCAGGGGTTCCTGAAGTGCAAGTAGAACCCGGTGAGCAGGCTGAACGACCTGAACCGCGTCTGGATCCAGGACCATTCTGTACTGCGTTTTCAAGCAGCCGAGCCCTTGTAACAGGCGCCTGAAATCTTTCAAAAGTTCATACTCGGACGAGGCATTGACAGCGTCTACCGTACGTCGAACCAATCCAAGTGCTTCACTGGCATCGAGCCCAAGGATGGCTTGGCGCCCATTTTTTACGACGAAGAATTTCACGCTTATCTCGGTGGTTCCGACAGACACTTTCTGTGACGTTGTTCCACAGCTTGAAATAAAGCCCCCGTTGTAGGCGCGCAACACTGACTTGGTAGGTTGCAACGCTTCTTTCGATCCAAGCTTACGGTACGTTGTAAATGAAAGCAAGCTTGCCTGCGAACCGGTGTCCACTTTGAACGTAACTTCTCTGCCATTTACTCGAGCCTTGATTCTCCAGTCTTTCTTGCGACAATTTTCGGAGCCGATTTCAAGAATCTCAAATTCATTCTCAACGAGATTAGCTACTTCACTAACGGCGGTAGACTTCTGGCAACAACTTGCAAAGTGGGTGTATTTGCGGCAAGAATGACATAATTTACCATACGCGGGGCATTGCTTAAGTTTATGTTCGCGGTTGCACTTCCTGCAGCAATTATCTTGATTATCGCGACTCTGCTTTTTTTTGCGCTGCTGCCGTTTTTTCGTCACCGTTTCGCCACTTGAAACTGCGTCAATGCTGTCTTCCGTTCTATTCCAAACTAGGCTCCTTAGTGCGGCTGCTTCTGCCGCTTTACACATTTGCTCGGCTTTTAGTAGCGTCAGGCCTCTCTCGGCAAGCATTCTTTCACGCAGCTTTGGGTCGTTCGTACCGAACACAATTTGGTCTCTAATCAGTGAATCGTGCTGATCCCCAAAGTTGCACTGTGTCGCCTGCTTCTTTAAGTACCGCACAAACTTCTCAAAAGGTTCTTTCTCCGCCTGGCTTCGTGTACGAAAAACATATCTTTCGTGAATTTCATTGCTCACCTCGGAGAAGTAGGCGTCGAACTTCCGCACGACCATGTCGTAAGATTCCTTGCTTTCTCTGGGCCCGTACTGAAAGTTGTTGAAGATGTCGAGCACTTCGTCTCCCGCGAAGCTTAGCAAGAGCACCACTTTCGAGGAGTCACTTCTCGGGGACTTCTCTGCTGCCGTTGCTTGCACAAAAAGCTCGAAACTTTGCTTGAAACGCTTTCAATTTTCAGACAAGTTACCCGATAGGCGCAATGGCTCCGGTGGCTTCAGTAGGTCCATGGCGATTCCGCGCCGTTGCTGCCGTGCTTCGGTCAGCGGTGGCCACTTCTGACACCATGTAGCTAGCAAGGACGACGAGACAGCATGATGGCCAGAACAAAAAGTGATATCGGTTTATTCAGTCACTGATTATATAGGCGCACAATAGCGCGTCGTGAGTATCTGCGCAGGTCCGATGCACAGTCGAGATGCAAATAGCCTTGCCGGATACAGTTTCCGGCAAATCGCTCGAAGCAAAAGTCAGTACTAAGTGTTTGGTTGGTATTTCCTTTTGATCTCTTCTTATCTTAATACGCTGTACGTTTGTCACGTTTTGGCTCTTCCATCCTTCCAGAAGTTCAGCTTAGGACAGGTCAAGCAAATCTGCGTCCGATACGACCCCGCGAGATGAGTTCATGAATCTGTGTGGCGTAATACTGATGGGTGTGTCTCCAAACGTTGTGAGGGTGTTCAGTTTATCGAATCGGTCTTTGTCACGTATCTCAAGGAGTAGATCTCCGCTGGCCATTTTGGTAACCTTGTACCCGGTCCCGAGAGTTTCGGTTAAGCACCTAGCCACTACGAAGGGGGATACAGTTCTGGCTTGCTTGTTAGTTTTCTCGCAGTGCATAACGTGGAAATGAGGAAATATTTGCCTTGGCCGGATGAAAAAATTGATATCTTCGGTGCGTACCCGCTTTGAGGAGGCACGATCACTAAGTAAGAGGAATACTTTGTGTATGCTAATTTTATGTTGTTCAGCAGCATTGGCGGCCACCCACCACGGAGCCCAACGAGGGGACGCTGCAAGTTTGCTGATGCTGAAAGCTTGCAGACGTCAGCCGTACAACTCTGCTATAACCCAATGCGCCTAGGCCAAGGTAGGCTATTTGCACAGGGTTAACCCTTGCCGCCGAGAAAATTGGAAGTAAGCAGAAGAGAGAAGTAGACAGGAAAGCTAAAAAAGTAAGAAAGACAAAGATGTAGGGAGAGAGAGATAGGAAAAGGCGACTGCCGATTTCTTCTGAGTGGGTGAGCCCAGGGGTGCCGTCTACGTGAAGCCGGGGCCAAAGGGGTGTGTTGCCTCCGCTGGGGGCCTTAAAGGTCCAATCACCCGGCATCGGCTCAACCACCAGGATCCCCTTTTCCCCTGACACGGCAAAGCCACGCACGGCTAGGCGTGGGAGGGAGTAGAAACCCCCTCGTTAGCTCGGGTCCGTGGTGTCGCTACACACCAAACGCCTACTTGCGCAGGCGCCCCTGCGGGTAGGTACAATAAAACATATTGCGAGGAATTGACAAGTGCAAAGATTTCATTTTAATGATAAAAAGTGTGCAATCAAATACACCACTTTGCGGCACGCCTGTTTCTTGCACAAATGTTTGGGAAAGAATGCTACCTACTCGAATACGGAATGTCCGATTTGACAAGTAACTTTCGATTATGTTAAACATTCTTCCGGGTACGCCAATTTGGGAGAGGTCTCTTAATATTCCAAAGCACCATGTTGTATCGTAGCCTTTTCGATGTTGAGGAACACAGAGAGATAATATTGTTTGTGGACGAAAGTGTCTCTAATCTATGCTTCGATACGAACAAGGTGGTCGGTGGTCGACCTACCCTCTCGAAACCCGCACTGAAACGAGTCGAGCTTAATGTTTGTTTCAAGAAAATGTACAAGTCGGCAGTTTATCATTTTTTCCAAAAGTTTGCACAAGCAGCTTGTATGTGCAAAAGGCCTATAACTCGAAACTGAAGAAGGGTCCTTGCACTCTTTCAAAATGGGAATGATAATAGCCTCTTTCAAGGACGTAGGAATAACGCCAGAAAACCAGATAGCATTGTACAAAGTAACGCTTTTTTGCGTTTTGATTTGCAGCTTTTTGAGCGTATCGTACACCACTCGTTCAGAACCTGGGGCGGGAACACTACAGGAGTTTAGTGATGTCTGGAACTCAGCCACGCCGAAAGCCTGGTTGTATGCTTTGTGTTTTGTACATTTCTGTTCTAGTTTGTGCTTCTCAATTCCTGTTTTATATTTTTGGCAAGCGTCAGTATAGTTTGACGAGCTGGTCACCCGTTCGAAGTGTGCGCTGAAGAAGTTCGCCTGATCTTCCAAGCTATCGCCACGTGTGTTTATGAGTGGGAGTGAGTGTACTTGTCTTCCCGCCACCCTACTAACCATGTTCCAGAGCTTAGCCTCCTGTGTATACGAGCTGATCCCTGATAAAAACTTGTGCTAGCTTTCTCTTCTGGCCTGCCGACGCGTTCTCTTGCCTCGAGATTTTGTTTTTTTAAAGCTCTCAAGCTTTTCCGCTGTCGGCGAGTTCCGAAGAAACCTCCATGCCCTGTTCTGCTCCTTTCGCGCATTACGATACTCAGTGTTCCACCATGGAACGCGTCGCTTGCCAGGCAGTCCAGATGTTTGTGGGATGCACTTGGCTGCTGCGTCAGTAAGAAAAGCCGTGAAGTACTGCACAGCTTCATTTATGCCTAATCCGCTTATGTCAGTCCAACTTAAGTGAGTAATCTTTTGAAATTGTTCTCAGCCGGCTTTGTTTACCAGCCATTTGGGAACATGTAGAGGATATTCACATAATGTTGGTGTACTGAAAACTGAAGGACAATGGTCACTTCCATATGGAATAATGATGACTTTCCACTGAATTAATGGTAGAAGGAAAGGAGATGCGATACTGAGGTCTATGGAAGGGCAAGTTTTGTTGGCAAGGTTATAATATGTTGACTTCTTCCTATTCAACAGACAAGCACCTGATGAAATGAGGAAGTGTGCAATGAGACGACCTCATGCATCACAGCGAGAGTCACCCCACAGACCGTTATGGGCGTTCAGGTCCCCGAGGACCAGATAACGTTCAGGTAGTTTGTCTATTAAAGACTGGAATCGAAATTTTTCAAGACGGTGATGCGGAGGTATGTATGTACAAAGAGCAGACGGTGATGAGTTTGTTTAAATAACTGCTCAGACAACCACCGCCTCGAAGGAAGTTTGAAGGGGTAATTGTGTACAAGCTATCCCTTGACTAACTATAACCGCTACACCACCGGATGGTGGCATGGCATCACCTCTATCCTTTCGGAAGATTACGTAGTTACGTAAAGAGTTTCTGTTTGTTCGTTTTAAGTGTGTCTATTGTACACACAGCACTCTAGGTTTGTGTTCATGAAGGAAATCTTGTAAGTCATCGAGGTTTCGAAGAAGGCCTCAGATGTTCCACTGTAGTATTTCTGTCTGCATACTAAAAAAAGATGCTGCTGTGTGTACAGAGTATTCTGAGTTGAGTGAACTTGTTATTTCAGATGGCAGGACGGTCGTCCAGCCACGTTATTGTTTTTTTTATTTTTCTTGGTGCGCTCCAAGGAGAAGCGCCGCTCTTTCGGCCCCAAGGGTACCATTGTATCCATTGCCTCGTCGGAGGCACTGGATGCCCGCACATGCGAGATGGTGGTTCGAATTTTAGGCCTCGCCTGTTGAGGTGAGGCCTTGGGACCAGAGGACCCTGGAAACTCCGGCCTCTATTCGTGAGGAGGTGGAGTAGACTGAACTACTGCCGCCTTGGGGGCAGGCGCCGAAGCCGACGGCTCGCTCTGCGCTGGCCGAAGGAGTGGCAAGGGCTGGTGCGGCGTTACCCCCTGACGCGCCGCATTATCATATGTAGCGCTGTAAAATGGCGACACTCTTCGTCTGGCTTCTTTGAATGTGATACTCTTTTTTTCAATGTGATGATTTCTGTTTCTTTTTTCCAAAATGAACAAGACCGTGCGTATGCGGCATGATTTCCGCCACAGTTCACACAGTTTGATGGTTCTTCGCAGTTGTCAGAATTGTGCCTGACATTCCACATTGTGAACAAGTTTGGTGACCACGACAGCTTTCTGAGCAGTGGTCATACCTCTGGCATTTAAAACAACGACGTGGGTTAGGTATGTATGGTCTGATCGACGTCTTCGTGTACCCAGTTTGAATAGTTATTGGTAGATTACTGGAGGTGAATGTGAGTATAAGGTGGTTTGTTGGTGTTTGCTTGTTGTCTCTTCCGATGATAATCCTCTGTACATTGGTCACATACTGACTCTTCTAACCCTCCAAAAGTTCTGCTTCGGTCAGGCCAAGCAAATCAGCATGAGATACCACTCCACGAGTTGTGTTCATTGATCTGTGTGGTGTTACAGTGATCAGGGTGTCACCAAAAGTTGAAAGATTCTTTAGCTTTTCAAACTGTTCTTTTTCTCGAACTTCAAGGAGGAGGTCTCCGCTCGCCATTTTGGTAACATTGTATCCGGCCCCAAGAGTTTCTGTGAGACACCTGGCTACTACAAAGGGGGATACAGTTCTGGCTTGCTTGCCACCTAACTCACTATGTATATCATAAAAATAAGGGAAGTTTTCATTTGATCGGTTGAAAAAGCCTAAGTCTTCGGTACGTACGCGCTTTACGGCAGTACAATCACTTAATAAGGGAAAAGCTCTATGCATGCCCGTTTAATTTTCTTTAGAAGCGTTGGCGGCCACCCACCACGGAGCACAACGAGGGGACGCTACAAGTTTGCGGATGCTAAAACCTGCAGCCGCCAGCCGTACAACGCTACTATAACCCAATGCGCGTAGACCAAGATAGGCTATTTGCACAAGGTTAACCCTTGCCACCAGGAAGTTTGGAAGTAAACGGAAGAGAGTATAAGACAGGATAGATAAAGTGAGAGATAAAGAAAAAGATGTAAAGAGGGAGAGAGATAGTAAAAGGCGACTGCCAATTTCCCCTAGGTTGGTCAGCCTAGGGGTGCCATCTACGTGAAGCCGCGGCCAAAGGGGTGTGTTGCCTATGCCGGGAGCCTTGAAGGTTCAAGCACCTAGCATCTACTCAACCCCCAGGATCCATTTTTCTCCAGACACGGCTCAGCCACGCCCGGCTAGGCGTGGGGGGGAGTAGAAACTCCTCCGTTAGCTCGGGTCCGTGGTGTCGCTACACACCAAACGCCTATTTGCGCAGGCGCCCCTGCGGAAATGTGTTATGTGTGTATGTCCTGTTCTTAACCTTGTAAGGATTACTTCTTTGTGCCGTGATTTCATTACTGGCGGCCAATGACCAAGTTGCGGCTGGATGACATGCAAATTATTACCTGTGTGTGTGTCCCATGTGCTCTGCCAATATTCCCTGAGCTTTCGTATTATAAAGGCTTTCAAGCCAAGTGTAGGAACTGGTATCGATATATTGCTTGCCGTTTTGTTGGTAGATCCAGCTAGCTCGTCTACCAGAACGTTGCCTTGTATTTCGCGGTGTCCAGGCCCCCAGCAGACTACAACATGCTGCTTGGATGAGTACACTATGCATAGGAGTGAATAAAGCAAGACAAGGACAGGATTTTTGTGCTTTTTAGGTGTTTTCAGAGCTTTTACTACGCTTAGAGAATCTGTATACATTATTGCCTTCTGAGTTTTATTTGTTTAATGTGTTTAACGGTCGCAAGTATGGCATAAGCTTCGCCGGTGAAAGTGCTTGTATCCGAGTGCAGAACGCCGGCTTCCAAAATGAATGGGCCGACGGCTGCGTACGAGACAGAAGTGTTAGACTTTGAAGCATCAGTAAAGAACTCAGGAAATGTGTATTTACGTTGTAGTTCAATGAAGTATGTCTGGATTTGTGTGATTCGTGCTTGCTTTCTAACCTCCAAGAAAGACGCGTAGCGATCTATTGCCTGCCACTGCCATGGTGGCAGGCATACAGCAGGAGCCATCAAGCTGTGTTCTGGTGGCACACCAGTTTCCTTCTCTAGGCCCCTCACACGGGTGAGTAGGGCTGTCTCATAGAAGGCCGTTTTTATCACACAGCAAGGCTTGACATGTCATTGATTGTGAAATATGATTGGTGATCCTTGTCTGCGTTTACATTAAGACAATATTTAAAACACATGTAACATCTCTGTAGGTGGAGCTACCATTCGTTCGATTCCACGTACAGGCTTTCCACGGAGCAAGTGCGAAAAGCACCCGTGGAGAGACGGATGCGCAGATGATGAACAGGATCAAGCATTTTAAGGGCAGCAGGTGTCGCAGACTGATATGCTATTGCCCCATAGTCTAGGCAGGTACGTACGAGGTTTTTATACAAATTCATTAAACACTTCTTATCGCTTCCCGACGCAGTGTGAGACAACACTTTTAGAACGTTCATAGCTTTTATGCACTTGTTTTTTAATATTTGATATGTGGTATGAAGGTTAGCTTAGTGTCCAAGATTAGGCCTAAAATTTGTGTTCAGTATTAACAGAAAATTAAGACGTTGCCCATGCATCTGAAGATCGGGTTCCGAGTGAATCCCTCTCTTTCTGGAGAACGAGACACACGTGCTTTTCTGTGTATTCAGTTGGAACCCGTTTTCTTCTGCCCATTTGGATGCTTTGTTCCAACCAAGCTGAACCTGCCGCTTGCACATGGCCAGATTAAAATATTTGAAACCAAGCTGGACGTCGTTGATATAGGTACAATAAAACATATTGGGAGGAATGGACAAGCGCAAAGAATTCATTTTAATGATAAAAAGTGTGCAATCAAGTGCACCACCTTGTGGCATGCCTGTTTCTTGGACAAATGTTTGGGAAAGAATGCTGCCTACTCAAACACGGAATGTTCGATTTGACAAGTAACTTTCGATTATGTTAAACATTCTTTCGCGCACGCCAGAATAGGACAGGTCTCTTAATATTCCAAAGTGCCATGTTGTATCGTAAGCCTTGTCTATATCGAGGAACACAGAAAGAATATTGTTTATGGACGAAAGCGTCTCTAATCTGTGCTTCGATATGAACAAGGTGGTCTGTGGTGAATTTACCTTCTCGAAACCCAAACTGAAATGGGTCGAGTAAATTGTTTGTTTCAAGGAAACGTACAAGTCGGCAGTTTATTATTTTTTCGAAGAATTTGCACAAGCAGCTTGTAAGTGCAATAGGCCTATAGCTCGAAGCTGCAGAAGGGTCCTTGCCCTCTTTCAAAATGGGAATAATAATAGCCTATTTTAAAGAAGCAGGGATAATGCCAGAAAACCAGATAGCATTGTACAAAGTAAGGTTTTTTGTGTTTCGATCTGTAGGTTGTTTTTTTTTTCATTTCATACACTACACGGTCAGAACATGGGGCAGAAGTACTGCAGGAGTTTAGAGATGTTTGGAGCTCAGCTAAACTGAAAGCTTGGTTATATGCCTCGTATCTAGTGCATTTGTGTTCGAGTTTCTGCTTTTATATTCTTGTTCTGTATTTTCAGAAAGTTTCAGTGTAATGTGAAGAGCTGGACACTCGTTTGAAGTGTGCACCGAGGAAGTTTGCCTGATCTTCTAAGGTATTACCCTGTGGGTTTTCGAGTGGAAGTGTGTGTACTTGTTTTCCTGCTACCCTACCAACCAAGTTCCAGACTTAAGCCTCAGGTGTGTATGAATTTATTCGTGATAAAAACTTCTGCCAGCTTTCTTTTCTGGCCTTCCGACGCAATCTCCTGCCTTGAGACTTCATTTTCTTGAAGGTGTCAAGATTTTTGGCAGTCGGTGAGTTCTGAAGCAACCACCCTGCTTTTTTTTACTGTTCGCGCGCGTTTCGGCATTCAGAATTCCTCTATGGCACAGGCCGTTTTCCTGGGTGTCCATTTGTTTGTTGAATACATTTTGTGTCAGCATCAATCAAAAGCGCTGTGAAGAAGTTAAGAGAGACATCAATGCTCAAAGTACATACGTCACTCTAACCTAAACGAACGATGGCATAAAACTCTTCCCAGTCGGCTCGGTTTAAGAGCCATTCGGGAACACGTACTGAACACTCAGTTGCTGTGGTTGTGCTCAAAAATATGGGGAGTGGTCACTTCCGTACGGATTACTGATGACTTTCCACTGAAGTAGAGGCACGAGAGATGGAGATACTATGCTTAGGTCTATGGAGGTAGCGAGATTATAATAGGTTAGTTCTTTTCAATTTAGGAGACACGCGCTCGACGAGAGAAGGAACTGTTAAATCAGTTGACCTCGTGCGTCACAACGAGAGTTACCCCATAGGCTGCTATGCGCATTAAATTCTCCAAGGAGAACATAAGGTTCCGGAAATTCATCAATAAAAAAGTGTAAATTACGTTTTTCCAGCTGATAGCTAGGATTATTGTAAATACTGCAAATTGTGATCAGTTAATCAAAAAGAACCACTGAAACAGCCACTGCCTCATGGGATGTTTGGAGTTGTAAGTGTGTACATGCGATCCCTTGATTCACTATAATGGCAACACCTCCGGATGATGTCATGGCATCATCACGGTCCTTCCGGAAAATAACGTATCTACAAAAAAAGTTGGTGTGTTTTGAATTAGGTGTGTTTCTTGTACACACAGCACTTTTGGTGAGTGTTCGTGTAAAAGTTCTTGGATGTCGTCAAGGTTTCTGAGAAGGCCCCTGACGTTCCATAGTATAATTTGAGTGCTCATGGTGAATGTAAAATAATGCTGTGTGTACGAAAAGCGAGTGGCTATTTAGACAGGGAGTATGAGTTCACGTAACAGGGCCGCCACCAGGCCCTGTTATCTGCTTTTTTTATTTTCTTGGCGCGCTCCAAGGAGCCACGCTGCTCTTTCGGCACCAAGGGTACCAACGTATCCATTGCCTCCTCGGAGGCACTGGTTGCCGCACGTGCGAACTAGTAGTTCGAATTTCGGGCCTCCCCTGGTGAGGTGAGGCCTTGAGACCTGAGGACTCTGGAGTCTCCGGTCTCTGTTCGGGAGTAGGCGGTGTAGTCTGGACTACAGGCACCTTAGGGGAGATGCTACAACCACCGGCTCGGTATGCGCGAGCCGAAGGAGTGGCGAGGGCTCGTGCGGCAGTGCCCCCTGACGCGCCGCATCAGCACATGTAGGTTCATAGAATGGTGAGACTCTTCGACGTGTTTCCCTAAATGGAATGTTCTCCTTCACTTTCAATGTAATTATCTCTGTTTTTTTATTCCAGTATTTGCAGGAGTGTGAATACGCAGCTTGGTTTCCTTCAGTTTACACAGTGTGGCGGTTGTTTGCAGTTCTCAGGCACGTGGCTTAGGACTCCACATAGCGCACAAATCTGGTGAACATGACAGCTTTTAGAGCCATTGTCGTACCTCTGGCATTGGAAGCAACGACGAGGGTTCGGTATGTACTGTCTAAGAAAGCTCTTCGTGTACCCTTTTTGAATACTTTATGGCAGATTACTAGAAGCGAACGAGAGTATTAGGTGATTTCTTGGTGTTACCTTGTTATCTCTTCTGTTGATGATCCTTTGTACATTGGTCACATTCTGACTCTTCAACCTCTCCAGAAATTCCTCTTCAGGCAGGCCAAGCAAATCAGCATCAGATACCACTCCACGGGTTGTGTTGATTGATATGTGTGGTGTTACAGTGATTTGAGTGTTCCCAAAAGTTGAAAGATTTTGTAAACTTCTCAAACTGTTCTTTTTGTCGAATTTCGAGGAGGAAGTCTCCACTGGCCTTTTTGGTAACTTTGTATCCGACCCCAAAGAGTTTCTGTAAGACACCTGGCTACTACAAAGGGGGATACAGTTCAGGCTTGCTTGCCACTTTTCTCAATATGTATGACGTGAAAATCGTGGAAGTTTTCCTTTGAACGGTTGGAAAAGCCCAAGTCTTCGTTGCGTATTTTCTTTAAAGCGGTACGATCAATTAACAGAGGAAAAGCTCCATGCATGAGTGTCTCGTTTTCTTCAGAAGCGTTGGCGGCCACACACCACGGAGCCCAACAAGAGGACGCTACAAGTTTGCGGATGCTAAAACCAGCAGACGCCAGCCGTACAACGCAACCATAACCCAATGCGCCTAGACCAAGGTAGGCTATTTACACGGGGTTAACCCTAGCCACCAGGAAGTTTGGAAGTAAACGGAAGAAAGTAGAAGTCAGGACAGATGAAATGTGAAAGATAAAGACGAAGATATAATGTAGGGGGAGAGAGATAGGGAAAGGCGACTGCCGATTTCCCCTGGGTGTGTCAGCCCAGCAGTGCCGTCTACGTTAAGCCGGGGCCAAAGAGGTGCGTTGCCTCTGCCGGGGGGGCCTTAAAGTCCAATATCCCAGCGTTGGGTCAACCCCCAGGATCCCCTTTTTCCCGGACACGGCAAAGCCTCGCACGGCTAGGCGTGGGAGGGAGTCGAAACCCCTCGTTAGCTCGGGTCCGTGGTGTCGCTACACACATAACGCCTGCGTAAGCAGACGCCCCTGCGGGGAGTCTATACAGTTGCTTGCCAGTTTCACCATTCTTGTATAAGACTGATACGAATTCTTAACAGTGCTACCAGCTTTCCTAGGAGACCAATTGGCCATATCTGTGGCGAGTTATAAGTTTTTACTATATATATAAATAAATAAATATATACATAGATATAATATATATATAAACATATAACATTAAACAAACTAATAATCACGCTCATCTTATATATGCATTTTTGGTGACTATCGTATGATGCATATAGGGGGTATTCATGTGACGTCACCACGGACGTCACGTACTGCTCTCTGCCATTTTGGCGTCCTTGGATCGGTGGCTCTGGCGGCGACTATGGCTGCGACAGTGGTTCAGTCATCAACGCCGTGCAAACATTGTGGCTGATTCTTTTGTGTTTTCGGCTCTTCGTGCGTCAATTACGTGAGTGGTATGGCAACACAATACGACGCTTTGCATATGAGTACCTTGTGCAGCTCTGATAGGCAGCGCTATGAAGAAAAAATTGAACTGTGTGGCGTGGATACGTTTGTGAATATGCTCTCCTGGCGTGCAATATGTTGCAAACTTTGACCTTTGGCCACGCGTGCACAAATGCGATATCATGGATTTCCTTCTTTTGAGGGCAAGTTTCATGACTCGAAAGCAGCTGAAGGCGTATAAATGTATGGAGGGCCACAATTACGTGACCGGCGGCTGGGTGCAGGAGCCACTGCTGACACAAGTCAACGCAGACTCCGTCATCGTAATCACTCAAGTAAGCGCTCGTTGTCGAATTGCCAGATTTTGTCGCATGTTTACTTTCTTGTTAAAATAACCGACTTGTTGAATTGCTAGTTTTTTTAGATGCGGAAGCATCTTATACTCGCGCCTTGTAGTGCGCCGTCCGCGCCGTCCGCACCGCTTCTCGAACATTCGACAGCTGACGCGCGCGCATGCGCCGTCGCGCCGTCGCCCACCATCTGTGCCGCGCGCGCTTCTCCTTCGAGAACATTCGACAGCTGACAGCGCATGCGCCGTCGCGCCGTCGCCATCTGTGCCGCGCGCGCGCTTCTCCTTCGAGAACATTCGACAGCTGACAGCGCATGCGCCGTCGCGCTGTATATATACTCAAGGTCGGCGCTCGCTCGCTCAGTTGCCGCTCGTCCGTTGGTTTGTACGGCGCGTCGACGTCCGAAGTCGCCGTGAAATGAATGCCAACGAATCCACAAACAGAATGATCGACGTCCTTTCGACCAGCGCCGGCCAAACTGTTGGCGGAACCGCAAGCGTGTTCACTCATTTAACACCCCATTTCACAACCAAGATAACCAATTTAGCCATCGACCCAAGTAAGTCGCAATTTAACACCCGTTAACCAATTACATGCTTCCGCAACCTCCTCAGTGTTCCCCCGAGGGAAGCTGCGGGCAATTTATTTTACTACGTGGCCACGAGTAGCTGAGTTTTGATTTTTTTCGCCGGTGTGTTGTATGCAGCCAGTCGCGGAAGGCAATATTTATTTCCTCGCTGTTTTATTTTGTATGCAGGTAAACCACTTACAGAGCCTGTCAGCTGCTCCTGTCAAGGCATGAATTTTGTCCAAAAGTGAATGCGAAATAGTCGCAGCCCATTGCTTATGTATGGCCGGCAATGGCGAGGCGTGTTCTCAAGTGGCGACCCTGCTGTTTTACTTGGAGTACGGGGTGCGCGCGCAAGACGGCGACTCGTGCACAGATGTCGCCAACAGCTGGCTCCCGCCGCACGTACGCAAAATCATAGCACGACCAGTGGCAGACATAGACTTTTGTTTGTCTACGATGAAGAAGAAGATTCTGGATGGCGGGTGTCGCCCAAAGAACGCACCGAATGGCTGGTCGAAGCCCGCGGCACCTCCCCCAACAAAAGCGGAAGGTACTGTTTGACCCTGTAGTTGCTTCAGGACTTTGTCCAGCAGTTCTGAGTACCCATCCAGACTACAGTGACATATTTGTGCCGGTTATCGGCGTCATTAGTGCAACCACGACGACGCCGATAACCGGCACAAATATGTCACTGTAGTCTGGAACCTCCTGCCTGGGCAAACTAATGGAGCATGTTGTCCTCTGTCGCTTGCAAAATTTCGCGGAAGAGCACCGCCTACTTCCCCCCACAATGCTGGGCTTCAGGGCCCATCTATCCACTCAGGATGCGCTCATCCAGTTGCATCACGATCTCCTACGACCTGAGAGTGGCACTAGTACCAAGGCTTTGCTCGGTCTGGACCTTCACAAAGCATTTGACAACGTGAAGCATAGTGCCATTTTAGGCAGTCTGTCCGAACTACGATCCGGGGAACGCATATTTAACTACGTCCGTGCTTTCTTATCTAATCGAACGGTTGAACTCTCAGTGGGTGACCTTCGTTCTAAGCTCATCACACTCGGTGATCGCGGCACCCCGCAGGGAGCTGTTTTGTCCCCTTTCCTTTTCAACCTCGCTATGAGGTCACTACCTCCCAAACTTGACACGATACCCGGCCTGCGATACACCCTCTACGCAGATGACATCACGCTCTGGACGACGGTGGGATCCGATGGTCAAATCGAGGAGACTCTTCAAAGAGCAACCGACGTAGTCGTTCAGCACGTGTCAGAAGCGGGTTTGGAGTGTTCCCAGAGCAAATCGGAGCTACTATTACTGCGACCTCCAGATCGCCGCAAAATTAAGACTCCACTTCCTAGTATTAACGTGTATGTCAATGACACGCCAATTAAGCAGGTGGCCCACATGAGAGTACTCGGACTCATTGTGCAAACAAACCACCACAACAACATTACGCTAGACCGTCTCACCGTAACCGTGAACCAGACGGCCCATCTTATATCTCGAGTGAGCGCTCGCAATCGAGGCATGAAGGAGAAAGAACTGCTACAGATAATTCAAGCCTTCGTTTTGTCGCGCTTCACGTACGCCCTTCCTTATTTGCACCTCCTTCAATCTGAGCGAGCCCAACTAAATCGGCTCATACGCAAAGCGTATAAGGTGGCATTGGGTCTCCCCCGAAACACATCGACAGAGCACCTCCTCAGTCTTGGGCTGCATAACACCTTAGAAGAACTTCTTGAAGCGCATCTTACGGCGCAAATTCACCGATTACAGGGAAGCAGGACGGGGCGTTGGATCCTTGCTAAAATTGACCATGTGGTATCTCCTACGGGTAACGATCCGGCTGTCATCCCCCCCAACATCAGAAAGAAATTCCTCATAAAACCACTGCCAAAGAACATGTTGGCCAGCCATCACGACGGTAGAAGGAAAGCGCGGGCCAAATTCTTGCAAAAAACTTACGCGTCCAACCCAACCGTTGCGTACGTTGACGCCGCCCAATACCGAGAGTTTACTAAAGCATATGCAATAAGCGTAATCACTCTCCCCGGCAACAACGCCAATTCACCTCAAATTAAAGCGGCTGCTTCTGTCCGTGTGCTTAATACGACAGAAGCTGAGGAAGCGGCGATAGCGCTAGCAGCAGCATCCGGATTCACCACTATACTCAGTGACTCAAAGGCTGCTATATCCAACTTCGCACGTGGCATTGTGGCCCCCACAACTCTGCGTTTACTCTTGCCCAGTCTCCTTACAGATGCTGAGGAAGACGCACTATCCTCCATTGCGCTGGTATGGGTGCCGGCTCACGCGGGGAACCCAGGGAACGAGGCGGCCCACCTATATGCTCGAGGATTCGTCAGCCGAGCGGTGGTACCCGCCTCTGATTTGGAAAACCCTGGTGAAGCCTTGACATCCTACCATGACATCACACAATATTACCGTCTTTCGAGGCAGACAAAACCACCCCCGCACCATAAGCTAACTAAGCGCCAGGAGGTTATCTGGCGCCGCTTGCAAACACATTCATTTCCGTGCCCATACATTTATGCACGTATATACCCCGACTCGATTGATCCGCATTGCTCGCATTGTGGCTCAATAGCCACACTTAATCACATTCTCTGGGCCTGCAGGGAAGATCCCCCCTCTCTCGATCTCCTAGCCGCTCCCTCGCCAGAGGGGTGGGAGGCAGTTCTGACCTCCACCAGCCTGGCCGTTCAGCTCCAGGCCGTACAAAGGGCAGAGGAGGTGGCCACCAAGCTCAGCCTGGCGGGTCACCTACCTCCTTAAGTCTGACGACAATAAAGTTGTGTTCTCTCTCTCTCTGTGCCGGTTATCAGGACCTGCAACGGCTCAGACCTTCTCCTCATCTACGACTGCACTGCAAAGAACTTAAATTACAAGGATATTACGCATCTGTGTGATCAGATCTTTGACAGCCTCATCATCCCGCAACAAGCCTGCGAGAGCATCGAGACCAGGACGAGGAGCCAGGCATTAAGCGCCAACTGGTATGCATACCGCACTGGCCGCGTCACAGCATCAAAATTATATGATGTGTGCCACACACGATTAGAGTCGCCATCTGAGAGTCTTGTCAAGAGCATCTGCATGCCTCACCTGGGCAAGCCCTCCACTCCCCCAATGAAATATTGGGGGAGTGGAGGGCTATTGGGGGAGTGGAGAGAAATATGGGCAAGAGAAGGAAGCAGAGGCACTTTTGAAATACAAAAGCATAAGTGAAAATCTACATGAAGGTGTTAATTTCAAAGATGCAGGGCTTTTTATCCCAACTGAGCATGTGTACTTAGGTGCAACACCAGACTTGCTGGTTGAGTGCAGCTGTTGTGGGGCAGGTGTTGTAGAAGGAAATCGCCCTTAGAAAGTAAAAGTTGGGCAACTCAGCGACCTGTTGCTAAGTGACAAAAATGGCTGCGTGACCGAAGTAGACAGGAAGCTTGAGTTAAAAAAACTCACCGGTATTACTACCAAGTTCAGTTGCAAATGCTTGTGTGCAAGTGAAGTTACGCTGACTTTGTCCTCTGGAAAAAAAATGAGATCAACGTGCAGCGCATATGCATGAATGAAACCTTACAACCTCACAAGTTGACACTGCCAGAAAGTTCTTCAAGAGTGTTTTATTGCCACAGTTAGTTGCACACTGGTTCACCGACCATAAGGAGAATGAATTGAGCAAGACGGCGATTCCTACAACCAGTGTAGACACCAGCTCTACTAGAATCTTGCAAGCACGTATTGGTCAGAATGCCAATAACAGCAGTTCTCACGGTGTCAAGGAGGATCCTGAAACCTTTTGTGTATGCAAGGGGCCGGAAGGAGAAAGAATAATTGCATGCGACGGTGCCAAGTGGTTCCATTTTGACTGGGGCAGGCTGAAGAGAGCGCCGAAACGCAAGCTCTGGTTTTCCAAATCGTGCTCTGAGCAGAAAGCTCAAAATTGAATGCAGTTACACAGCTGTTGTGCAAAACGAGTGCAAAAATCATGGCGATGCATGTTTATCAAAGAACCTTTACTTCTTCATCAAAGCGGTAACCTTTACACGAGCCCTTACAGGTGGTGGCATAACTCAATGAAAAACTTACAGAATGAAGATGCACGAAAAGTGCCAACATTTGCATTGAATACCACTATTTATTTATTAAATATGCCTTACAGGCCCATTAAAGGGCATTGAGTAAGGGGGGCATTAATATATACATTGCAAAAGAAATACAGACAAAAAGTTAGAAAAAAACAAGGGCACAAATAAAAAAGCAAAGAAATGATGGACAGCAAGGTTCAACAAAGTTATACAGTAGGAAAGCTCAATGTAATCAGGTTATCATGAAAAGATTCATAGTGAGAGATGGATACGATGCAATCTGGAAGGCTGTTCCTATGTGCTAGAACTTGAGGTAATGGTTATTAGTGAAATGCCAGTATGTGACCATGAATGCGTATGAAACTACGTGCGTTGTGAATGCGTCGAGATGTGTGCAAAGGGACATGCAGGGGCAAACCGTGGCATTTGTTACTGAAGATGTACCTACGAAATAAACGTAAAAAGATGTTTACGTGGCCCTGCTTCAGTGACATTAGTGCAAGGTCTTGTTTTATTAGGGTGATGCTTGAATAGCATCAACATGCGTAAAAAGCAACAGGCCAATGCCTATCTGTGATGTCAAACTCCACAGAACACAAACGATACCCAGTCAACTGGGACCACCGAGTTATACAGGTTAGTAACTGCACAGCAAACTTTTGCAATCTTGTCAAAGCACGCACCGCTGTAACTTCTGTTCACAAACTCTACTGGCAAAAAGAATGTTGTGGTGATTAAGCAGCAGTAATAAGCTCATTTATTCGTCTTGCCAAGTATCACGTTGTCTTCTCAGTAAATCTAATTTCAGAGGGATTCATGTTCAGGATTCATGTAATGAAGACGAAATAACAGTTAAGCATTCTCAAACTATACCCAATTACGCTCCATTCACGTGATACCTGCACAGCTCTGATGCATTTACTAGTTTCCCCAGTAGGAAGATGCGGGTTTTTTTTCTTTGTCCAGAACACACGCGTTTGACCAGTCTATTTGGTGGTCTGTAGATTCCGTGTGTTCACCGATAGCAGTCGAGGCCACGCGTTGTTTCGTGGCATCATATTTCTGTTAACTCTTTTCTTGAAATCACCAGTTTCACTAATGTACTGTTTGTCACAATTGTGGCAGCCTATGGCGTAAAGAAGACCAAGGAAATCTCTACTCGGCACCTTGTGCTTCACACTGGCTAAAGCATTCCTTAGCTTCCATGTTGATACATGCACTATTTTGATATGTGTTGCTTATACAAATCACACGGCCTATCTGACTTCTGAACCACAACATTACTGACGTCTGTAAATTTATGCATGTTTGTCTAGGCCACGATATCGGCTCGGCTTGAAGGCCGTCTGGTTTATTTATACTAGAACTACCATCACCAGAAGCTTGTCGAGCTACTAATGCCTTTTATTATTCTTATTCTGACTATAATATTAATATTATTAATAATAATAATTATTATTATTATTATTATATTATTATTATTATTATTATTATTATTATTATTATTATTATTATTATTATTATTATTATTATTATTATTATTATTATATTGGTGATGCAACAGCAAATGTCCTCAGCTACACACTTATTCCTGGTGGCTCGTGTTTCGAAGGTAGCACTTGTGTAACTCCAGCTCAATTTCTCATTTTAGTTTCGTGAGATTGCGTAAATAAATCTGCAATTATTTTTTAGTGTGATGTCCACAAAAGAGTACGTAAATCAAGGTAACATGCCGAAGTCCTTGGTTCATCTGTGGAATTAAGGTAGCTGTTGCACCTTGACAGATTCAATCTTGCCACCACATATTAAAACGCCATCACCAGCTTTCATTGCAGCTGTCCAAGTACTTCCACTGCACTTCTTGCGTCAGAGTCCAGAGACACAAAATACAAACATCCATGTGCTCGTCGGAAAAAGCGAAAATTTTGCAGAATGGCTCTGTTTTTGCAACGTTGTCATTACTCGTCAAGGCAAGGTACACAGAATATGCGAGTAAAGTTATTCTTTTTTTTGTCGAAAAGTATATTTTGGAGGTGCGCAAATCAGGCAGGAATGCAAATAAATAGTAAATGCAGCAATCCAGGTTTAATTGGATATAATGCAATCCACATCCTATATAGTGCAGTCAGTAAATACAGCAGTTCAGGTATATACAATACAGCAGTTCAGCCAGATATACATATTTTTTCACATTCATTCCACGCGCTCTCAGAACATTCTGAGTGCATCTCGTAAATATGTTTACTTATTTTATGCGGAGCACCTAATTCTTTAACACTCGAGGGTCTGTTTCCAGTGCACAGAGTTTTCTAAACAGATGCTGTGGTGACGGAATTTGCTTTTAATTATCATGGAAAACCTGGAAACGTTGGAGAATTTAGAAATATCAAATTGGTAGACACCCTGGATCCAGAATATCACAGTCATCTCCTGAGGTGTTCAAATAAATGGCACAACAGAGTTGCATAAGTTCGTTAAAGCACGACATACCTTGACAATCCTGTCGATTTGGCATTCATTTGTACCGGAAATCTTCAGCATTTCGAAAAACAATGTGTGCTTCAGTAGGGTATATTTATTTCAAACTGCCCCAATGACTCGCTCCACACGAATTCTGACATTGGCAATTTCTCTCGTATGTTTGATCTCTGTGCTGGACAACTGCTTTTTTCCTTTTGTAAAAGCAGAAATGTCCATTGTGGCACAACACATCCCAACACTCTCAGCTATTCGGAAAACCCTGTCTGCTAAGACAACATCGCCTCTGTCTAGATGCTGGAGTACCCCACTATTCTTAATGATCATTTTGTCACTGGCCCGTCCGCCAAAGTATTTTGAAATGATAGTTATCATGCCTTGTGGACAGATGCCTATAGGAAATTTCATGGTATTGTGGTGCTTGTATTGTGACCATGTCTCTGCCCTTGTAATCAGTAAACTTGGTCTCTGAATGAAAATTTCAAAACAATCCAAGATTACCCGTCCTTCAATCCGAAATTCTCAAAAAAGCAACTGGCATAGTTTTCATGATGTCTTCTTTCTCTGGCCAATACACCAGCGGACCGAGCCAGTCATAACAGACATTTAGTCACTTCTCAAGGATTCTACATGCAGTGGGCTGTGACACATTAAAACGATATGCAAGATCCTGAGTGTGGAGTCCCAACCTCAGCTTCATGAGAATTAACATCATTTCCTCGAACTGTGTGAGGGAATTCCTTGAGCAGTGCGAAGCATGATCTTTCACATGGTTGAACAATGAAAGCAACATTACAAAAGAAGGCAAACCAGTGTAGAATGCCACTTTATCGTCATCTTCCCAAAGGCTGTCTTCTGAGAATATAGATGCTTACCATTTCAGCTTGACATCTGTGAGCTCGTTCTGCAGAGTGGCCGTCGCATCTTGAAGCTGCTGGATGTCGTTGCCTGTCAGATCTGTTTGGCAGCTGATGCCTAGCCAGAAAACAAATTTATAACCGACAATTCTGCTCGAGAAGCTCATTAGATAGAATTTAAATTAAATAGCTACTTTTATATCCCAGGAAAAAGTGCATTAGCTGATAAAAAAGTATGTCATTCAGACTACACTTAGTCTGAATGTCTGAAGTCTAAGTGAGCAGAGGAATCTTTATGAAAAGAGGGCGCATTTTTTTGGCAGCAGCAGTTGCGGTGGCATGTCCCCATTCTAAGACACATTTCTTCTGCAAACAGGGCCTACTACTGCTTGGTTTCCCGCGTCGTCAGTTGCCACCGTGGATTATCGTCCACGTTTGCACGCACTCATCGCAGGGCATCGAGGTGCTTGACCCCTGTGCTGCCTGCTGCGCCTGCGCGTACTGCACATGACCATTATAGAGGACCATATAAGCACGCACTCATCGGCCAGGACTTCGTTTGGCAGCAGCAGTTGCGGTGGCATGTCCCCGTTCTGGGACGCACTTCTTCGGCAAACAGGTTGGTTGGTTACTTTGTGCACCTATTTGAAATCAATTCTGTCTGCAACTGCTGCCCAGACCCTTGTTTTTTGTATCACTATGCCTTCTCTAGCGCAACTTGCCAAAAAAATTGTATCTCTTGAAGAAATTTTGAATGAGAAGTTGGACTCACTGATTGATGATTTGGTGATGAAAGTTAACATCAAGTTGAAAGATCTTGGTCTGGGTAAGCATGCTTCGCTTTGTGAAAGTGTTCGTTTTATGAGCAAGGAATTTGACGTAATGAAGCTGCGACAGAAAGAGCTGCTGGCCTCGAACAAAGTGCTCTTGTCACAAAATGAAGCACTCGGAAAAAGAGTTGGTGATCTCGAGCAGTATTCGAGGATGAATATTGTTGAGATCAAGGGTGTACCTTCATCACAGGGTGAGGATTGCGGAGCCATTGTGAGGCGAATCGGCGATTCAGTCGAGTGCCCCGTCTCACCCGCTGATATCGACACTTTTCACCCTGATAGCTCTAAGACCACCGAAAAGAGCATTACTGTTCGCTTCTGCTCACGTGATAAAAAAATGAGGTCATAAGGAAGGCTCGCAGAGCCAGACTACGCACTGACAAAATCGGTTTCTCTGGTGGCACTAACTTGCCAATCTATGTCAAGGACTACTTAACTCTTGATAACAAGAGTTCTCAAAGGCGCTGGCACTGAAAAAGGAACACAAGTGGAAGCACTTGTGGACCAATAACTGCCAGATAAAAGCCCGGAAAGCAGACGACGGCAGGGTGTATCGCATTTTCACCGAGTCCGAACTTCGTATCTTCACGTGATGCATTGTAAACTTCCTTTCGCTCATACTATAAGGAAGGTATAGTTCACTCTCTCTTTTCATGGCCTTGCACTTTCTGGAATCTGTGCGGCGTCAGCTTTCCAAAATGAGTCGTTCCCTCATTCACTTCAATGCACGTAAGCCTTCGTAAGAATATAGATGCAATCACTAACTTGGTCTGTAAGATTGGTCTGTAAGTAGTATATAGTAGATTAGTTGAGATAAATGCTCTGAGTTAGTCGAAATAGACGTAGGCGTATAGGTGGGGCGATTTTGAACAAGACCGAATTTACTTAGATAGAAGGCTAGGTCATGAGGGGAGTTGGCGACTTGAAGGACGCGCAGTAGCTTTTTTTTGGAGGGGGGAAGGGCACTCGGGCCCTTTGGTGCCCAGGATGGCTAGCAACGAAGAAAACAACCAGGCGGGCTTTTTCACAGAAGGTATAAGGAAAAACCAGGAAAAAGGTAAAAGAAGAGAGAAGGTGCTTGTTGCCATTAGTTAGATTAACGTGTAGGGTGGCAGGTTATGATCAAAATAATTCGAGATGGAGGTTCAGTTAAACAAGGAACAGATAGGTGTGCATGCAGTTACGGAAACACACCTTAGAAACTTAGAAGAACGACCACTGATTCTGAATTAAAATTGAGAAGGATGCAACAGGAGCATATCAAAAAGGAAAGGCGTGGTTGTTGGAATGCTAATCAATAGCAAAGCCAAATGGGATAGAGTAAAGCAGACGTGTTCAAAACACCGCTTGGTTTCGAGCATATTAGAGGAAAAGAAAACGTGGCTTGTTGTAGCTGCGAAGAAAAGAATTTGGAGAGAGTGAATTGCATACCCCAGTAATCCTAGCAGAAGCGAACGGAGCCATCCTTTTTTTGAACAAGCACTACAGGTGAGACCCATGGACTTTGTGAAAGTTGAATGACGCCGCGTTGCAGTATATCGTCCACCTGTTCAGAAATAACTTGGCGTTCCGCCGCAGAAACACGGTATGGTTCCGCATTCCAGCCAAATCCAGTCGGCCTTTCCGATCAAGTAGCTGACCAACCGTAGCAACCGGCTTTGAGCTCTCCCATAGTTAAGTACTTAGTACTCTTAATCGTTACCCACTTTTTCTGAACACACATGGTCGTTGCCGCAGTGGCGCATGGGAGCCAGTACCAATGTAATGTGGATTGGTATAAGTGCGGCCAAGTGGAGGTCGAACAACATCGAAAAATTTGCGGTGCTGGTACAGCAGTCGAAGGAGTTCGGATCGTTCAGATGGTGACAGTCTGTCTGCGATCGCCGAATCGAACACTTTCGAAGCCTGTAAATCAGAGTGGTTAATAGCACTGAGGCGGTGAGGTCACTTTGCGATGATTCTTGCGGCCCAGTAAAAATTTGTCCGTTATCAATGGTGTTGCGACTTTGGGTCCAGCGGGTCTCAGTTTGGTAGCGGGCCCTCATCCTAGGACCCATTGTCGATTAAGTCAGATGAGACGCTCATAAAAACGACAAATATTACAAGAGAACTTGTTGTTGGGCTAGTTGGTAGATCATTTCAAAAGGTAATTAGAGCGCGAAAACTTGACACAATCACTCACACACGCACACACCCATGCATCAAACACACAGCGCTCACTTCCAACTTATTTATTCATGGCTCGGAGGCTTGAATATATACATGACACCTTGTGCGCACACACGCCAAAAAAGGCCAACAGCAACATTATCAAAACGTACAGTTAATCAATGTCATCGCCTTAGAGCGATAAACTGAAGTTCGCTTGGTAACAACGAAATTGAAGGGGCGCTTACACAGTTACCTTTATTTTTGTCAATGAAAAATGCTTCTAACACTTCACGTGCAGTTTTACTTGCGCTTCTGCCCAGAATCTTTGTTTCGGAAAATCGTGCGTCACATCCACACGAGATGACATGCGCAACCAGGTGCGCATACTTGTCATCTCTTTTCGTTAATTTTTGGGCGTGTTCCCTTAATCGGTCATTAATACACCGTTCGCTTTGGCCAATATTCACTTTTCCGCAGGATAAGGGTATGGAGTACACAACCCCCATGGAACACTTAACAAAGGCCCTCTCATGTTTCTTCTGACAGCCGCGCTTCTTTCTATCGCACACACTTTGGCACAGTCTTCCAAGTTTTTCTGGTGCGGAAAACACCATCGGTATGCCGTGCCTGGCCGCGACTTTCTTAAGGTTGTGCGAGACCTTATGGATATATGGCACAACTTGTGGCCTAATCCTTGAGGGCTGGGTAGCAGTCATCGCTTCCCGCGTTCCACGTTTAAACTTCTGCAGAAGTGATTCAGCAACGGCCGTAATGACCGATCGAGGGAACCCAGCTGCCTCTAGTCGGCTCACCTGATTAAGGAAACTAAGTTTCATGCTGTGTGGGCACGATCTTTTTAGCGCCGATTCTAAGCAAAGAGACGCAACGCCTCTCTTCACAATCTTTGAGTGGACAGAATCGTACGGCAACAGCTGCTTCTCAACACGAGGATGATAAGACCAACACAAATGCTCATCGTTCCACGTGAGGCTTAAGTCTAAAAACTGCAGACAAGCTTCTTCAGGCAGTTCGACAGTAAAGGAAAGCCCTCGTCCTAGTCTTATAAAAACGTTTAAAATAAAATCAGGGGATGTAAGGTCACCCTGTTTATCTAAAAGAATTAAAAAATCGTCAACGTACCTAAAAACCTTTAAAACCTTCCCCCCTTTAAAAGCATTGTCCAAATCCCTATCTACATCCGCTAAAAAAATATCGCAAAGGACCGGGGCGACACAGGAACCAATGCAGATTCCTTGCCGCTGAAGAAAGGGTTTTTCGTCAAACATAATAAAAGTTGCATTCAGATAAAATTCTAAAAGCGATAAAAAATTGTCTGCATTAACGCCAGCGTCATTGATAAAATCGACGTCACCATTCTCTTCTATGCAGGATTTTACGGAGGCTAGAAGCTTGTCATGCGGCACGGAATAATACAGATCTACAACATCCACTGAAAAGGCGTTGCCTGTGGTAACGCGAGATCGCAAAAAGTCGCACACATCACATGAGCCCTTCGTACGAAAAGGGTCATTCACCACGAGATTCTTTAGCTTACTCTGAAAAAACCTGCTAACGTTAACCTGCCAAGACCCTCCTTCACTAACAATAGTGCGAAAAGGTACATCCGGTTTGTGTGTCTTGGCCGAGAAAAAAACGTTCAGGTTGCTCCCTTTGCAGTTCTGTATGTTCTTAGCTAACATTGTAAGCCCAACATTCTTGCAAAAATCAGTGAAGTTAGACTTAACGCGAGTCGCTCCCAACTTAACTGGGCGGAAGTTCTTCTCGATAGCCGCTAAAGCCTTTCCTTTGTAAGCTCCCTCAGGCATGACAACAAAGCAACCTTCTTTGTCGGCTAGCATTAATGTTAATGTGTGCTTTTTAAAGAACGACACGATGTTATTCAAGCCTGTAACTTTAAGTCTATCTTGATTATGCGGTGCACATTTCGATAAACAGTTCATACCATCCTGTAGGCATCTGTCCCGGTCTTGGTTGGCCTTCACAGACAAGTCCCTGTTTAGTCCGACAAGTTCATGGGCAGAAATACGAGGCGGGACGGCAAACTTTGGTCCCTTCCGAAGCCATCTCTCGATTTCTACTGGAATGTCTGCGTCCTGTAGCACCACAATGCGCTTCTGTTCATCCCTTCTTTGCTTGTCAAACACCTTGAGCAGTGGGTTCAGGACCTGCTTCCACCTCACTTCCGTGAGTACGCCCAGTTGCTGCCTCAGCCATCGAAGGTGTTGAGCAGCCTGCCATTGCGGAAGAAGACTGTAGTGGACCACGCGGAGCCAGTCTTGAAACAAACGCATCTGACGCCAATTTCGTTGTTACCAAGCGAACTTCAGTTTATCGCTCTAAGGTGATGACATTGATTAACTGTACGTTTTGATAATGTTGCTGTTGGCCTTTTTTGGCGTGTGTGCGCACAAGGTGTCATGTATATATTCAAGCCTCCAAGCCATGAATAAATAAGTTGGAAGTGAGCGCTGTGTGTTTGATGCATGGGTGTGTGCGTGTGTGAGTGATTGTGTCAAGTTTTCGCGCTCTAATTACCTTTTGAAAAGACAAATAATATTTACATGGTTAGTAACTGAGAATTCGAAAGGAGAACAAGAATTCAAGAACTGTACAGGAGAACTATTGAACTGTAGAACTTCAAGTATACAAAAGTCTTCCGCTGATATAGCGCCTCGTTGCCAACTCTGGGCACATTGTCCGCGGCTTCCACCAATAGGGTGCTCCATAGTCTAGGTTCTCCACCCACGAAGAAAGGAAAAGACACCACACAATGCATGTGGAGAGGGCACAGTCTACACGATGCCCAAATAAAGTCACAAACGCATTGCACTGACGTTTCGCACACGTCACCAAGATTTCGCGCACGTCCGATGATCTTAGCTGACCTTGGTTTCCAAGACTCTTCTGGCAGTTGGGTGAGGTTCGAAAAACTGCCTGCCAGTACACGTGTCAAACTTGCTTGACTGTGTTTGGTTAAGACAATGTAGCGGTGTGCCAGCATATCCTCAAAATATGCCACTCCATTGAGCCAATCCCATGGAGAAAGGGGGAAGGAAGAGTTGTCGACTAATCTCTCGTCCTTGAGGCGGGCTCCCGCAAGCGTATTTGGAACTGCTGGCCCCACATCGCATGAAAGAGGGAAAAAAGTGCGAGGAGGACGCCAGTGCCAGCGTCAGGATCGCTCGTGCGCTATTGGTTCGCCTCTGGAGGTGACGTGGTAGTGACGCGCGCGTTAGTGACGCAGCGACACCAACTAAACTTGCACACCTGCACCTTATTTTCAGCCATGCTCCCCGCTCTGCCATAGAGCCTCTCCGGCTAAGCGGCGCAGCCCCTGCCATAATTCGTGGTAACGAGGGACGCGGTCTGGGTTACACCATAAGGTAGCGAAGAAAAGACTTCGGTTGGGTGCTCGAGCTTCCTATTCAGACGCCGCAGAAGCCTCGGAGAGGGCATTGTTCACTCCCCCAAGATTGCCCGCTTCATGGTCATTTGAAGCAAAGACATGGGGAGAATTTTCGCTCAGCCGCTGATCTCCTAAAGACACACTGGCAGTCACGGAAACACAGAAAAGTGTTTACGACTGTTCCATCGTGCCGAAGCACCTTCGCCTCTTCGGTGTCTTGGATGGATCGCTACCGTGCAGCGAGGGCGCGAGCGAGTGAATTTCGATAAGATGGCGATAACACAATGATGGTTTCAATGAGCGAAGAGGTTCCGACTGTCAACGTGAAGTGCCTCCACAACGCCTTTAGCAAAGACAGCAGCAAGGCAACTAATACGACGTGGATCGTCGTATTAGTCGCCTTTCTGTAGCTGGCGAGGCACTCGTGTGCATCCGTCCATGCAGAGGTCGACGAGGAGGTACTTCACGTCAAATGGGGCAGCCGAACTGGCGTCTACTTCGCACGTAAATGTGTGCGAGGCTTCTATGTCATTTGAAATCGCGTCGTTAATTGAAACACGCTTCACATTTGATGTGTTGGCGTCTAATTCAGACGTGAGCGTCTGGGCGTCTGCCTTGACAGTCGGAATCGCGTTTCTGCAAGGACAGTTGGAACTGGCATGGTGTGTGACAAAAGTGCCATGCATATGATCAAACGTTAGATAGTACTTTTGAACTTCGCACAAGAGCGTAAACCACGCTAGCAGTGGCGTGTATGATGTAGTGGTTGATTGAATAAAACAAAAGAAAACAGTCACTCTTCTACAACTCTTGCGGGTAGCACGGTTCGGCTCAGCTCTTAGAGGGAGAGAGAAAGAAGGACGCAGAAAGGCAGAAGGAAAAGGTAGAGAAAGAGTGTGGTGGCATGTTGTGGGTGCTTCCCTACAATGGAGCAGCCCGAAAAACTCCGCAAATTCCATCGCAGGCGCACGTCAACTACAAACGTGCACGTCAGCTACAGAGAGGAACCGATAGCGCGCGAGAAATCCTGACGCTGGCGCTGGCGACCTTCTCGCACACTTTCTTTTTTTTCTTTCAAGCGATGCGGGGCCAGCAATTCCAAATACGCCTCCCGCAAGGGCTACAGCAGATAGTGCAATTTCCTTTCCTTCAACCCCACATTCCATTCCTGGTTGTTTTCTAGAAGCTGCGGCTTAGCTGCGAATATCCGAGGCTCCGCTTCTCCTCGCAAGATGCAGCAACAACCAGTTTGGCTTAAGCTTTCAGCCTGAACTGCAAATACCATGCTTGTTCCGAGACTTCGAGATCCTCGGTGACCTCAAAAATGGTCTAGCTGCTTCCTTGTCTGCCTCGAAAGCCTTGCATAGAATTAAGCTCACAATAGCGCTTCTTGGCTCATGCGTTTTCTTTGCGCGAACCGGTCCTGGACCCCTTGTTCACGTTTTGCTGACAGGAAACCAACCCGTCTTGACTGCACATCCTTGCTTAGAATGCATCCAAATATTTTCGTCCCGTTCACAAGAACCTAAATACTTCAATGATGATGACGGTCATAACAAAAGGCTGTATCTATCCATGGATTCGCGTTTAAACAGTTTGAGGGTATGTGGAAAGGGATTGGTAAGGCAGGAGAGCACTGGCTCTATTAGAAATTGAGTGGGCTGAATAAGGGAGCAGAAGAGGTTCCCTATTTAGAAATAGGCTTGACGGCTAAAAAAATGCTACCTCATCACGCATGCTATCGCAGACCACAGGGAGCAAAACATCTGTTGTCGGTGGAGTGTCAGTGTCTTCTTTGACAACTAGCTTGTGCGCGGCTTGATTCGTGTGGTCGTAGGGCTGGTCGAACAACGGAAGCAGTTCAAATTCGGTGTGGGCACAATCTATTGGATTGGATAAACTTTTATTTGGTCCTCCAAAACACAGATCACTGCGTTGCGGGCAGCTCCCACGTGGGGACTGAGATGCCAAGCTCCTCAGCCGCCTCGCGGGCTTGGTGGATAGCCCAGAGCTGTTCTGCCAAGGACGAGCTGCGGATTGCCGCCTCCCATCTGGCAGAGGTGATGTGCGATAAATGAGCGAATTTGGTGCACTGCCAGAGCATGTGTTCTAATGAAGCTATTTCCCCACAATGTGGACAAAGATTACTTGGGTATAGGTCAGGGTACATGATGTGTAACATTTTCAAAGTAGGGTACATCCGCGTTTGCAAAAGCCTTAATGTGAGTGCTTGGGGCCGGGTTAGATTTTTGTGAGGTGGAGGGAAAATCCTTCTAGACAGGTAGAAATGTTTAGTGAGCTCGTTATATGTTGTAAGAATTTCCCGGTTATCCCCTTCACCGGTAGAACGCATCCCCGGGGAGGCGCGGTTGGAGAGTTCTCGCGCCGCCTCGTGTGCTGCTTCGTTGAGATTGGGAGGGGAATCGTTGATTTGTCCAAGGTGAGCTGGGAACCAACTCAGAAGATGATGTGTTATGTTCTTGCCTTGCAGTATTTTCAGCGTTTGTTCACAGACCGTCCCCTTGGCGAACGCCCGTAGTGCTGCCATGGAATCACTGTAGACGACTTCAATGTTATCCATCTTGAGTGCTAAGGCGATGGCCACTTGTTCCGCAATGATTGGGTATTTCGTCCTGACCGTCGCTGAGTTGACGACATGGCCAGCCCCATCGACTACCACTGCCACAAACGCTTTCCCATTGGTGTAGGAAGCCGCGTCAACAAATACGACCCCTCGTTCCTCGTTTGAGACTTGACGAAGTATAGTCCTGGCCCTCGCTACTCTTCTTCCGACGTTGTGTTCTGAATGCATGTTTCTCGGTATAGGAGATACCGTGATAGTCTCCCTGATGTTGTCAGGGATATCATTGTAATTGCGTCTGATTGCTATTGGGTGTTGGCCCAGCTCCTGCAGGATCATTCTCCCCGACCTTGTAGTAGATAACCTTGCAAACTGTGCTCTCTCTTGGGCTTCTACTATTTTTTCGAGCGTGTTGTGTATGCCAAGCTCAAGCAGACGCTCGGTGCTGGTATGTATGGGTAGGCCCAGGACCTTCTTGATAACTTTCCTGAGGAGCACATTCAGTGTCTCGGACTCTGCTCTTGACCAGTTGTGCATTGCTGCCTCGTATGTGAAGTGACTTAGAACAAACGCATGCATCAACCTGATGAGGTTGTCTTCCTTGATCCCATTTCTTTTGTTGGCCACTCTGCATATGAGGTGCACCGCACTGTCTGTTTTCCGAGTTAACTTGGCTATAGATTTGCTGTTGGCGCCGGTAGACTCTATCAGCATTCCCAGGACTTTGATGAAGTCGACCCTCTGGATGGCATCCCCTTGATTTGTACGGAGATGGATGTCTATCTGGTTTAACGGCTTCCATCCCCTGGGCTTCGGTCCCCGGCGTACAGTCCGATAAAGCAAAAGTTCTGACTTACTCGAGGAGCACTTGAGCCCGTAAGGGCGAAGGTAGTCTTCTACGGTGTCAATCGCCTCTTGCAGAGCGCTCTCAATCTGCCCCTCGCTTCCACCTGTGCACCAGATGGTAATGTCATCTGCGTAGATGCTGTGCTTCAATCCTTCAATGCTCGATAATTTCTTTGACAGTCCAATCATGGCAATGTTGAACAGCATTGGTGAAATCACTGCCCCTTGTGGCGTGCCCCTTGCTTCTAGTTCGATTGCTGCGGTCTCGATATCTGCAATCTTCATCACGGCTTTCCGATCTGTAAGAAAGGACCATACGTAGTCATAGAAGGCTTTCCCTAGACCAAGCTTGGAAATTGCTTCGAGTATGAATGAGTGGTGGATGTTGTCAAACGCTTTTTCTAGATCTAGGCACAGAATGGCTCTCACGTCTCTGGTTTCATTGTCAATGACCTGGTGTTTGATAAGCTTCAATGCATCTTGTGTGGATAGCCCCGCCCTGAATCTAACCATATTGTGTGTATATATGTTGTTATCTTCCAAGTACTTGTTTATCCTGTGCAGTATGGCATGTTCTGCGACCTTGCCGATACATGATGTCAAGGATATTGGCCTCATGTTGTCCAAGTTAGGGGGTTTTCCTGGCTTAGGAATAAGGATCGTCCTGGCCAGCTTCCACTGCTCTGGCACCCTGCCTTCTTTTCATGCTGAATTGATCATATCCCTCAGGGTTTCAATTGAATCGTCATCAAGGTTACGCAGGGCCTTGTTTGATATACCGTCCGGGCCAGGGGCCGACCTGCCGTTGAGATCATGCAAAGCCCTTCTGATCTCCTCGATGTTAAAGTCGCCCTCAAGACCTGGATTTGGCGTGTCCTGGTACTGTCTACTTGGTGGTGCCAATCCTCTTTTGATTGGGAGGTACTTATGCACGAGCTGCTGGACAACTTGCTGTTCTGTAGTGCGCCCTATCTCTTTATGCAAAATTCGAGCGATAACATGCTTTTGATTTGTTTTGGTGGTGTTTTCGTTGAGGAGATGCTTTAACATATTCCATGTCTTGCCATTGCGCATCTGACCATCGACGGAGTTGCAGATTTCGTCCCATTGCTGCCTCGATAGTGCGCGACAATGTTCCTCGACTGATCTGTTTACCTCAGCTATCTTCTTCCTCAGTCTTCGGTTCAGTAGTGCTTTCTTTGCCTCAAGAAGATGAGCGAGCCGGCTATCCATTCTTTCAACCGGAAAATCTGTGGTAATGGTGGAGGAGACGGATTTGATGTCATCTTTAATCTGTTTGACCCACTGCTCCAAGCCTTGTCTGTGGCCATCTTCTTCCCTTTCCATCCTTATCTTCCTGAACTTATCCCAGTCTGTGAAGTGGAATTCTCTCTGCTTTTTACGCTCCACGGAGAAGGTAGTGGCAAGAATGCAGTGGTCACTCCCTAGGTCTACAGCAAGGTTCATCCACTGGGCCTTCTTGATGTTCCTTACGAATGTAAGGTCCGGGGTGGAATCCCTGCAGCAAGATGTACCAAGCCTTGCTGGTAGGCTGGGGTCTGTGATTAGGGTGAGATCAAGTTCACTGGCACATTGCCAAAGTCGATTTCCTTTCCCAGTGTTGTACTTGTAACCCCTTGTATGATGAGGGGCGTTGAAATCACCTGCTATGACGAGTGGACATTCCCCGGCGATATTAACAGCTTTCTTTAGAACCGTCTTGAACCCTTGCTTTTGTTCCTTTGGACTGCTGTATATATTCAGAATGAAAATGCTCGGACGGTTGCTGGTACCCGGCACGATCTCTACCAAGACGTGTTCCAACCGGCCTGCTTCTATCTTGAGGTCGTGGGTTACGTGCGTTAGTTTGTTGCATACGAAGGTGCAGGCTCCCCTCCCTTCAGTATCCCCTATTACAGGCCGGAATCCAGGCAACGTTGCTTGCGGTGAAAGGGTCTCTTGTAATAATATAATATGATGCTTTTCTTCGCTGCTCCTGATATACTGCTGCAGGGTTGCCTTCTTTTTAAGGTAACCTCTACAGTTCCATTGCCAGATACGAAATGCTTCACGTAGCGCTGCCATCATGGTTATTACATGGGCGGCCAGAGCCTGATGCTGCACCTGTCGACAGGTTTGGTACCTTTAGTATTGGTGGCCGAAGGGGTGAGCTTGGTGCATGAGGAGGCCTTGCTGTGTTGTGCAGATCTGCTTCGAGCTTTGTAATGCGCAAAGTCATATGTTCTTCCAGTGCCACCACGCTTGATTGTAGCCTACTCATCTGCTCGCTAAGATTGGCTACTACTTTGCTGAGCGTGTCAAACACCTCTTTCATATCTGACATGGTCGTTTGGTTGGCTTCCACGTGTTCTGCCATGACTGCCCTCTTTTTCGCGGTTCTCGAGTCCCCCACGTTTTCAGCCACAGGGACATCAACTGGCTGAGGCATTGGCTGTGAAGATTGCGCGCTGGTTAGCTTAGTGAGAAGAATTTTTATTTCCTTTAACTCAGCTGATAGCCTCTCATTCGAGTTTGTAAGTCTCGCGTTTTCTTGCTCTAGCTGTGCAATTCTATCATGCTCTGGCAGCTTACCTGTCATCACCTCTGCCCCGCCGTTGCGCACTCGCTAAGCCCAGCTGCCTTTCGAAGTAACTGCAGGCGTCCTCCCCGGGTGTGAAGCCGTGATCTCGAACTGAACGCCAGGCAGCTGGCCATTCGGGTGCCGCCCAGGCTGATCCCGACCCTAATGGTGACCTTGAGAACTCGAGCGCCCCCGTGATTGGGAGCGGGCGTTGGGTCTAGAACCTCTTCTGGAACGCGACCCTCCCTCTGGAGTGGGGCCGCCTTTCCTGTTCTTGTGTAGTCTGGATGCTCTGGGTCCCGTAGGCTGGAATAAGCTGCTTGTCATAGATGTCTGGACTCGATGTGATTGATGCGTCCCGGGCTTCTGCGGCTGCTCGCGATCTTTCCCAACGTCTGCGTCTGACGACATATGGCACTAAGAACCTGTTCTTGCACTCCTTGTCTGCCGTGGGATGGTGACCGTCGCACAGCCTGCATCTTGGATTGCACTGGTGCAGGCTATCTGGGTTTTTGATCTCGCAGCCTCTGCAGATTGTTTCAGCTGGGTTCGTACAGACGTCAGACCGATGTCCCAGCTTTCCACAGACGTAACAAATATCGATGTTCTTGCGGTAAAGGGAGCACTGCAAAAGTGAAGGTCCATATCTCACGAATCTGGGCACCTTGTGTCCTTCGAACGCTATGATGATTGTCCCGGTGTCCTTGATTCTCTTCGCCTGCAGCGCGAGCGGGTTGTTCGCGTTCACAATCTTTCGGGTCAAAATGTCCTGAGTATCGCTTACGGGGATCCCGCGAATCACTCCTTTAGAAGTGTCGTGGGATGCCGCGGCGTACGCGCTAACCTCGAAAACTTTGCCTCCAATGTCAATTTGCTTGACCTTGAGGTATCTTGAAGCTCTGTCTTGGTCCGGAGTGCTTGCCACCATAATGTTCTGCTGCAAGTTGGAACAGATGATGTCCTGCATGGCCTCTTCCTCTTTGACGCCGGCCGCCAGTACTATCGCGTCTGCCACGGCTCCAGTGCCAATTCTCGAGATATTTAATCCTCCACGTGGTCGTAGCACAATTTTGCTGAAGTCCTTAGGTAGTGGCGGCATGCGTCCAGCTCGCACGATTGTATGCTTGGTGTCATACCTACTACTCTCCTCCCTCGGTGTACAATAAAGTTATCTATCTATACCTACTACGACTGGCTCGAGCGTCTCCCGCAACGCCGGCCTCGGTCGAACCCTTGGCAGCAGGAACGCTAACCGCGGCTTGCTTATTCCTTGAGCGTCTCGTTTCGGCTTCCTTCCAACCCATTTCTTCCGTGCAATCCTCTGGAGAGATGTCCTCTCCATCTACTTGGTATTCCATTCTCAGTTGCAGATACTGGAACGCGCAGAGCGTTGAGTCGCGTTGGCGCCTGGCCGGCGCATCGGCGACAATCGCCTCCTTGGTTAGGCCTAAATCCCCCGGTGGCGTTGCCGTGTAAAAATGTCCCAAAAAACGGTTTAAAAGTCCACTCACCGGCACAAAGGTGGTATCTGCTGACCTCTTGAGAACTTAGGCACACGATGAGAGTAAAAACTCGGCGACAAATTCGTGAATACCACAGGAAAGCATTCTTGAAAGCAGGAGCCGATCTTCGCGCGTCCGCACTGGTCGGCACCTAGAGCGTCTCCTTGGGCACAATCTATAACGGCGTGATTACGTGATAGGAAATCCCAGCCAAGTATAACGTCATGAGAGCAGGAGGAAAGGATGATAAACTCCACAATGTAGTGGTCCTCCACAGTTGTGAGTCGGGCAGTGCAGGCGGCTATAGGTCAAACAGGTTCTCCATTTGCTACACGTATGCACATCGTATCAAGCGGCGTCGTCACCTTTCGGAGCTTGCGGCAAAGTTTGGCGTCTATAACAGACACAGTGGCACCGGTATCTACAAGAGCGTAGGCATGGGCGCCGTCTACAAAAACTTCAATGATATTTCACGGCAAAGTGCGAGGACTTGAACGTTTCGATGGCGCGGCTCTTGCCTCCTGAAGTGCGATGGCTAGCTTCTCTCATTTTGAGGGGCTGGTCGTGGACGCATGGGTGACAAGGAGCGACAATTGAGTGAAGAGACGAAGTTGTCGGATAGTCACGGGAAGACTTGCTTGAGTAATGATCTGAACTTTTTTAACCAAAGGGGGGTTGGTCCTGGTAGTTGCTCCGTGATCGGGTGTCTGTGTATCTGGGCACGCGACGACGGCAGTATCGAGAGATACGGCCAGGGTCATCGCATGCAAAACGGATCGGCTAATTATCGCGCGTTCACCAGGCATTTGCAGCGAGGGGCACCGCCCACGCGGCATACGGCTGACTCGAGCGAGGGGAGGAGCCCATGCGAAAAAAGGCTGAGTAGGAGCGGTGACATGCGGCAGGCCATTGAACAGTGACGGCTGATGTGGCTGCTGCCTCTTTTACTGCGTCAGCATAAGTAAGAGGCACGGTGGCAACTTAGTGCTGAAAAGGCACGTGCATAGCCTTGGCAATCTGGCCTTGAAGGACATGTCGGAGAATGGGAGCTAACAGCGTCGGTGGTTGCTGTTGCTGCGGGAGCGCTTGGCGCTGACAAAACGGCAGGTGGGAAAGCTTTACCTCCTCACGCACAAAGTCTTTCATTTGTGCTAGAAGGCGGGAGTGGTCAGGCACAACGTCCAGTGCAGCGAGTGATTGGTTAGGCTGAAATAGACGACGGGTAAGATCTCATTGCCGTCGCAATTCGTCGTAGCTCTGGCACAGAGTTACAACTTCAGGCACCATGCCAGGAGACTTCGCAAGCAGCATTTGAAATACGTCGTCATTGATACCTTTCATAATGTGCTGGATCTTGGCACTTTCGCTCATTGCTGCATTCACGCGCCTGCAGCGATCAAGTATGTCTTCAATATAAGCGGTAAACGTTTCACCAGGTTGTCCCCATGTACGCAGGCGCTGTTCGACGTGCTACTTCCACACGGCCATGCGACCGAAAACCGAGGATATTGCCTGCTTGAAAGTGGCCCAGTTTTCAAACTCGGATTCTAGGTTTGTGTACCACAGCTTCACCACATTAGCCAAGAAAAAGTTGATGCTGCTCAACGTCATCCCACCTGTTTGGAGTATTGACTTTTTCGTAGGACGACCGCCAGTCCTCGACGTCCTAGTCATCGGCGCCCTAAAATATCGGGGGGTATCGCTGGTGAACCGGGCCGGGGCAAGTAGCAGCCTCGAGAGCTGGTGTCTGTTGGGCAGCGTCAACTTGTATGGTCGATGGAGGGTGCGGGATCGAAGTTCCAGGGTGTAAGTGATGTAGTTACCCAGCACGATCCACCAAATGTAAAGCGGGTTTATTGAAGGAACTGAGCAAGCGGGTGGTAGCTCGAAAGGAGCGCAGGTGGACCCAAATGACGGTGCTAGATCGCCGATCTCGTGCCTTTTTTTATGTTGATGATAGTTGAGCTGATGGCATCAACGTCTTTCTTATTCACTATATTAGCAAAGCGTTAAAAACTCGCCTTTTTATTGACAGCGCTGCTTTATAAACGCTACCGTCCTTAAAATTATTTATGCGATCAGTAGTATAAAGAGACACACCACAGAATATTGGCGTGCTGTTATTGTTGCTCAGATATGCGCCATAATTGCTTTCAACGACGATAGTCACTTTCGTGGTGCTTTACCGCAAAAATTTTGGTCTGTCTGTCTGTCTTTACATTTGTCTGTCTGTCCGCCGTAATGATACCCCAAACAACCTCAAGCGATATTCAAAACAGCCATTCCCCTCCGCAGCGGGCACCAATATTGCTCAAGTTTTAGCATTTATACTTGTACGGTTGCGAATTAAAAATGAATTATTGCACATATCTGGGACACGGTAGCAACACGTCAACATTCTGCGTGAGTGGATTTATACTAGAGAAATTATACATAAAAAACTCTAAGGACCGTAGTGTTTATCACGCTGCGCTGACAATGAGCGTTATGCACAAAAAAGGCACGTGTTTCGAATGCTTTGCAAAGACAACATGATGGTGGCACCTGCCTATCACTTTGCGTTCTACACCTTATCGCCTCCGAGACAGGCACGCACCCTTTCCTTGGTTTTCCAAGATAACTGCCAGATAGCGCCCGTGTCTAACGTGCCTCTAAGCACTCCTTTGCCTTTGCTGCACAGATCGAGACACTTACACGCAGCAACTCCAGAATACAATTCACTGATTTTCTCACGCCTAACATCGATTAAACGTATTGTTCACTCTCTCGAGACGCAAGACTATCGTCTTTCGAGGACATTTGCAGTCAAACATGAAGATACAGGACCATTTTGTATTTGAGAATCGTACAAGTATGAACGCTGAAACTTGAGCAATATTGGTGGTGGCTGCGGATACCACGGGATTTGATTTCAGCCGTTTAGGGTATCGTTTCGGCGGACAAACAAACAAGCGAACAGACAGACAATCCAAGATTTTTTGGTCGAATTACCCCCAAAAATACTATCGTCTTTCAAATCACTCATTAGCATGGTTTCCTTGCATCTTCGGTGCAGTGTTCTGTACCTTTGGTGGGTAAACTGCTTTAGTGGGATTCGCGCGGCTGGATGGACGATGAGCAGGCAAGAATAATGAAGTGCTAGGAGAGGAATGACAAAATTTGTGAAAAAGGCATAATCTGGACCTAAGGCGTCTGAGTTCCAAGTTATGAAGATGTGATTCGGATTTCAGTTTTGTAACACTACTCTATCAATTTTATTGATTGATTGATTGGTTGATTGATTGATATGTAGGTTTTAACATTCCAAAACCCCGATATGATTATGAGAGACGCCATAGTGGAGGGCTCCGGAAATTTTGAACACCTGGGGTTCTTTAACGTGCACCCAAATCTGAGCACACGAGCTTACAACATTTCCGCCTACATCGGAAAAGCAGCCGTCACAGTGGGGATTCAATCCTGCGACCTGCGGGTAGCAGCCGAGTACCTTAGCCACAAGAACACAGCGGTGGGGCAACACTGCTGTGGAAAGAATAAAAGAACAGTCTGAATAGATGTAGCAAACTGCGCGGTTTTGTACTGCTTTGAGCGCTTTGATAAGGTTAATTTGATGTGGGTCTCAAGCGGAGTATGCGTATTCTAATTTGGGCCATACGAATGTTTGATAAGCTAACAATCTGACCGATGGGGGCACAAGACGCAAGCTGCTTCGAAAGTATCGCAGTGTGCGGTTAGTTTTGTTAATGATGCTTGTAATGTGAGAGGGTCCGGAAAGATCACCGGAGATAGTGACGCCTAGGTAGTTGTATCAGTCGACGGGAGAAATCGCGGCGCTGCAGAGGACGTACTGTGGTAAAGGGAGATTCCTCCTATGGGTGAAATAAACTAGCACTGTTTTAGTAGTCTTTAGCGACATGAGTCATACACTACACGAAGCAGTGATCTTATCCAGGTCTTGTTGAAGTGGTCGGGAGTCATGAACGCTATGAATAGGGCGATAAACGACACAATCGTTTGCGAACAGGCGTATGCTAGATGAGATGTTGGTGGGAAGATCATTGATGTATATTAGAAAAAGGAGTGAGACCAAGATGGTCCCTTGCGGTTCTCCAGACCAAACTGTGCTTTGCTTGAAGAATGATAATAAGCATGATCAAACTGCTATCGATTAGTTAAGAACGCACGAATCCAGTCAAAAACAAGAGGATGAAGGATTAGGCGAGAAAGTTTCAAAAGTAGATGTGGCTTCTTGTCGAAAGCGTTTTGAAAATTTAAAAGTAGAGAACCAACTGGAACGTTTGGATCAAGCTTAGAGCCATTGTCACTAACAAACAATGTTAGTTGTGTGTCACAAGAAAAACCTTTACGAAATCCATGTTGATTAGGAGTGAAAAACTTAACAGATAACAAAAATTTGACTGTGTGTGAGTACATTATGTGTTCCATTAGTTTTTAATCAACACTCATTAGTGAGCGGTAACTGCTGCAAGAGGACAATGAAAATTTTTTCGGTACTGGGACAATCTTGCCCACTTTCCAGTCATCTGGCATCTCACCCAGTGATAACGACTGTTGAAACATGTGGCATAACATGTCCCTTATGGCGTGTTTAGTTCTTTTTAGAATTTTGGAGTTGATGCCATCAATGCCTGCCGATAGAGAGCTTTATAAATACAATTACATTTACAACGCCAGCCGGATTGAAGGTGATATCTGCCGTAGTGTCATGAGCACAGGGCAGAAAATCGGGTAGGTTATTAACAGTTTTGTCAGTAAGCACAGCAGAAAATGTGAGGTTGACAATATGGGGATCTCAGACAAGTGTAGGGGGCCTGCTTAAGACGTCTTTCAAGCCACACGTTTGGACCTCGGTGCCTACCGAGGGATCGGAGAGCCTGTAACCCCGCCATAGAAAGACAAATTAGCTACAGAATTTGGCAATGGAATTGTCCAGGATATAATCGAAAATGACCCACTTTGCAACAACATCTTAAGGACACCAGGACCCAGGATGTTGTAATGGTGCAAGAAACGCTCGGGCTGGATAAATGATTGGGGTATAAGTCACTCGGCAGAGTCGATGGGGAGACAAAGGTATTAGCAACGTTGGTTAAGCGAAATCAGGCGGTGTTGCGACACAACACAGAAATTAAGCCAATTCTCCTCGATCTCACAGCCATGCGCAAAACAGAGGACAGCCACTTTGTGTAAAATATTTATAGCAGTTCTAAATGTAGATTGCAGAAATTCTGCACGCTGTTTCGCAAAACCCTCGCTCTATAACGGGCAACCGAGCGCTAGTGATTAGAGGCGATATCAACGCCCCTCGCAGTGCATGGATATACTGGATTGAAACCCAGAAAGGTAGGAACTTGTGGTTCGACACACAGGAGGAGGGCCTGATGCTCGTGACCGACTCATCGATTCCTACAAGAACAGGTACTAGTGATTGCCCGGATACCATGCCAGATTTGACAGCCACCAAAAACATATGGGACACACAGTGGACCAATACGCAACATGACTTGGGAAGCGATAATTCTAAATTTCAAATAACGGTGAGGGCAGGGCCGTGGAAGGCAAAAGACAAACAACTTAAACTTGTCGATTGGGACAAGTTTCGTAACATCAGAGAGGAGCCCGACGAAATGATACGGAATATTGAGGAATGGACCGAATAGTCAAAACGAGACGTGGAGGCCGCTACGCAAACGGTGCCACCGGAGGCGCAGCTAGAGTATGTAGACAATAAGCTTCTACACATGTGGGAAGCTAAGGAAGGTTTACAACGGAGGTGGAAAAACCAAAGGCACAACCGGACACTTCATAGAAAGATAGCTAAATTGAACAGATATAGAGCAATATGCCTAGCAGCTGTGCAGACAACAGTGGGAGGAAAAGTGCAATGACATGGACAACCAGATAGGAATGGCGAAAACGTGGACCATACTCAGACATTTGTTGAACCCGGACGGAAACAAGTTGGCTGAAAGGCACAATATTAATCGGTTAATACAAACATATCAAGGTACAAAGCAGGATTTCCTGAATGAAATCAAGAAAACATACATCTTTCAAGCGCTTCCCGTTACACACCCTGATTACACAGGGCTGGCAAATGATAATTTGCACAATGAGATCGGGGAGGCAGAAGTGAGGGCCGTCTTGCAAAAACTCAATACTATATCAGCACCTGGACCAAATGGCATAACTAACAAAATGCTACGCAATTTGGATGACGAGTCCATAACTAAGTTAACTGAATTCGTTAACAAATCATGGAAGGCAGGACAGACTCCGCAACAATGGAAGACGGCAAAAATCGTGTTAATACCCAAGCCAGGCAAGCGAGTGCAGATTGCGGACTTGAGACCCATATCCCTCACATCTTGCGTGGGGAAACTCATGGAGCATGTGATTCTGGAGAGGATAACTGCCTATCTCGAGGACCGAGATGCACTTCCCCCACAATGATAGGGTTCAGAAGGAACCTCTCAACGCAAGACGCAATGCTACAGTTAAAACATCAGAATATAGATACTCCGGGAACAGCGACGAAGGCCATTCTAGGGTTAGACCTCAAGAAGGCCTTTAATAATGTAACCCATGCAACGGTGCTAAAAAGAGTAAACGATCTAGATCTGGGACAACGGACGTACAATTACGTGCGTAATTTCCTGACGGGATGGAAGGCAAAGATCATGTTAGGGGACCTAGTTTCAGAGGAAATCGAGATGGGCAGTGCAAGTGCGCCGCAAGGCTCCGTATTATCAACTATGTTATTCAATCTGGCTCTAATTGGACTGCCAACCAAACTCAAAGCAATCGAAGGACTGAATCATACTATATATGCAGACCACATCACCCTATGGGTGAGAGGTGGTAGTGATGGCGAAATAGAGGAAACACTTCAAACAGCAGTCGAAACGGTCGAGCGGTATCTGGAAGGTACTGGGCTAGCCTGCTGTGCGGAAAAATTAGAGCTGTTGCTGTACAGACCTACTCGTAGAGGTCGCAAACCAGGCAACTGCCTGCAAGATCTTGCTCACAGAGAAGAAATACAGTTAAGAACAGCCGATGGAAAAATCATACCCATAGTCGACAGGATCAGGGTACTCGGTCTGCTCATCGAAGCCAAGGGCAACAATGGAGAAATCTTCAGGCGACTGGATGCAACTGTAGCCCAAATATAGAGACTCATAAAAAGGATAGCAACTAAGCACAGTGGCACGAGGGAGGAAAACACGATAAGGTTGATACAGGCATTCGTGATAAGCAGAATAGTATACGTAGCGCCATACTTAAAATGGCAAGTCGCGGAAAAGATCGAGCTAGACTGCCTCATTCGAAAAATATTCAAACTAGCTATAGGGCTACCGATTAGCACAAGCGCCGACAAACTGTTACAGCTAGGCCTGCACAATACAATAGATGAGCTTATTGAGGCG
The DNA here is from genome assembly GCA_013436015.1 of Rhipicephalus annulatus. NCBI lineage: Eukaryota > Metazoa > Arthropoda > Arachnida > Ixodida > Ixodidae > Rhipicephalus > Rhipicephalus annulatus. Next base: position 469,231 of record WOVY01000430.1, read on the forward strand.
CAGCGTACGGTGCAATATGAACGTCTCTCTAAGACACGAGCAGGAAGACATATTCTAGAGCGACTAGGCATAACGTATCACACGCAACACGGCATTAAGGTGGACATTCCAAAAGAGACTAGGGAAACAATGATGATACCACCCTTGCCAAAAAACATGCACCCCGAACACAATAAAGCTAGACGAGAGACAAGCGCAAAACAAATACAAAAAGAGTTCGGTAATGACAAGGACGCAGTTTTCGTAGACACTGCTCGATACAAGTGCAAACGGGGGTTTACCGCAGCCGTAATCGATAGCAGCAAATGCTGTACGACATGCGCAATGATACGCACCACAAGTACCAAGACAGCGGAAGATGTAGCCATAGCGCTCGCTGTAGCTCAGACAAACGCAACCGTGATAGTCAGTGACTCTCAAACGGCAGTGAGAAACTTTGCTAACGGCCGCATTTCCCCGGAGGCACTACGTATTCTCAAAGGAGGGTGTCGAACAAGCCCCAGAAAAACATTTACCATATGGACACCTGCTCATGCCATCGTGGGAGACAGCAACAACGGGGCTGTACATGACGCAGCTCGAGGGCTTACCGACCGAGCTGCCATCTCAAGTGCCGCCCCAACCTCCTCCAGTGATTACGGCGTGGCAGAGGAGTGGGAGTGGGAAGACAGAATGACCAGATACAATGAAATTACAAAACATTAGAGATAACAGAGGGGCATATTCCCGCCCCCTCACCCAAAATTAACAAAAAGACAGTCTGTCGAATGGCGGCAGTTATAAACTAGGACATATCTGAATCCTGCACTATCGCACATTGATATATACAAAACTGATATATACAAAACGGACAGGTGCAAGCGTTGCGACTCCAGAGCCACTCTGGAGCATATGTTATGGGAATGTAGAGGGATTATTACTCATAATAAGTATGCGGCCTCTGCTGACAGCTTTCGCGCGCGCTGGGAAGCCGCAATGCTCAGTTCCGTACTCGAAGACCAAATGTGGGCCGTTCAGCAGGCCAAGGAAGCCGCCAGGATTCAAGGACTCCTGGCCGTAACCTAGGCGGGGCCAATCGACCAAACCATCTACTCGCCGGACTCTGAATAAAGTTCTTTCCTCCTCCTCCACCTTTCTGTTCTCCCTGTCTAGCTCCGTAATCATGAGTTGCAATTCGTCCCTTGAGTTACTCAGCAATGCAATGTCATCGGTGAAGCGCAGGTTGCTAAGGTATTCTCCATTAACTCTTATCCCTAACTGTTCCCATTCTAGGCTTCTGAAAACCTCCTGTAAGCACGCGGTAAATAGCCCTGGGGAGATTGTGTCCCCCTGCCTTACACCCTTCTTGATTGGTATTCTGTTGCTTTCTTTATGAAGCACTATGGTAGCAGTTGATCCCCTGTAGATTTCTTCCAGAATGTTTATATATACTTCATCTACGCCCTGATTCCGCAGTGTCTGCATGACGGCTGATAATTCTACTGAATGAAATGCCTTCTCGTAATCTATGAAGGCTAGGTATAGTGGTTGGTTATACTCTGAGCATTTCTCTATTACCTGATTGATAGTATGAATGTCGTCAATTGTTGAGTAGCCTGTTCGAAATCCTGCTTGTTCCTTTGGTTGATGGAATTCTAATGTTTTCTTTACTCTGTTAGCAATTACCTTTGCAAATAGCTTGTATACTACAGAGAGCGAGCTGATCGGCCTGTAATTCTTCAAGTCCTTGTCATCTCCTTTCTTATGTATTAAGATGATGTTAGCATTCTTCCAAGACTCTGGTACTCTTCCCGTCAGGAGACACCTCGTAAACAGGGTGGCTAGTTTTTCTAACACAATCTGTCCTCCATCTTTCAGCAGATCTGATGTTACCTGATCCTCACCAGAAGCTTTGCCTCTTTGCATGCTCTCCAAAGCTTTTCTGACTTCTTCTAGCATTAGTGGTGGGGTGTCATCTGGGTTACTGCTAGTTACAGTATTAAGGTCATGGTTGTCTCGGCTGCTGTACAGATCTCTGTAAAACTCCTCCGCTATTTTAACTATCCTATCCATATTGGTAGTTATTTTGTCTTCTTTGTCCCTTAGTGCATACATGCGACTTTTGCCTATCCCAAGTTTCCTCTTCACTGCTTTGACGCTTCCGTTTTTTAGAGCGTGTTCAATTCTCTCCATGTTATACCTTCTTACATCGCATACCTTACGTCTATTAACCAACTTCAAAAGCTCTGCCAATTCTATTTTGTCTGTTGTACTTGACTTTCATGATTTGACACTTCTTAATTAGGTTCTTCATTTTCTGGGACTGCTTGCCAGAGTCCCGTCTAACTACACTGCCTCCAACTTCTGCACACTTCGTAATAATACTCCTCAGATTATCATTCATTGTATCTACGCTAAGGTTGGTTTCCTCATTAAGAGCCGAGTACCTGTTCTGCAGCGACATTCTGTATTCCTGTACTTTCCCTCTCAGTGCTAGCCCATTGATTGGCTTTTTGCGTATCAGTTTCTGTCGTTCCTTCTTCAAGTCTAGGCGAATTCGAGACTGTACCATTCTATGGTCACTGCATCGTACCTTGCCAACCACTTCCACATCCTGCACGATTCCTGGGTGTGCACTCCTTATAAAGTCTATTTCGTTCTTATTGTCGCCATCAGGGCTCCTCCATGTCCACTTGCGGTTTTCTCGTTTTCGGTAGAAGGTATTCCAAATTCGTAAATTATTGCGTTCTGCGAATTCTACTAGTAGCTCCCCTCTGGCGTTTTTAGTACCGATGCCATAATCTCCTACTGCATGGTCTCCAGCCTGCTTCTTCCTTGCCTTTGCATTAAAGTCGCCCATTACTATAGTATACTGTGTTTTTACCTTACTCATTGCCGATTCCACGTCTTCATAGAAGCTTTCAACTGAAGCGTCATCATGGCTGGATGTAGGCGCGTAACCTGTACTACCTTCATCTTGTATCTTTTATTTAGTTTAATTACGATACCTACCACCATTTCATTAATGCTATAGTATTCCTCTATGTTGCCAGCTATGTTTCTATGAATTAGGGACCCCAGTCCCCGCTCTCTTCTGTCTGCCAAGCCCCGATAGCAAAAGACGTGCCCATTCTGTAGCACCGTATAGGCCTCGTCTGTTCTCGTAACTTCACTGAGCCCTATTATATCCCTTTTAACACCCTCTAGCTCCTCGAATAGTACAGCTAGACTTCCCTCGCTAGATAAGGTTCTAGCGTTAAACGTTGCCAAGTTCAGGTTCCAATGGCGGCCTGTCCGGATCCAGAGATTCTTAGCACCCTCTGCTGCGTTGCAGATCTGACCGCCGCCGTGGTCAGTTGCTTCGCAGCTGCTGGGGACTGAGGGCCGTGAGTTATTTGACGTATGCATGTGGGAGGTAGTGGCCAGATACTGCCCCAGGGTGGCCAATCCTTCTCTGGTGAGGGAGTGCGTTCCCGGCGGTGGTTACCGGTGAGGCCGCACCCCAGGCCTCTTAATGCAGTTCCATCAACATGCGGATTTTTTTTTAATCCGGTTGGGAACTGCACGACACTGGTATTTGAACCACGCACCTCTTGCATGCGAGGCGGGTGCTCTAACCACTACGCCATCGTCGCACGTTCAAATTATTTAAATTAATAATGCAAATTATTTAAGTTAATGAATGAACAATAAAACAGTGCTAAAGGCAAAATGAGAACAAGATACATAGACAGCTTGTATTCGTCCAGTGTTTAGTATTGTTGTGTTAATGTACCATCAAGCACTAACCAGCTCTGTGAGGACTTTGTTAAATCCATGCCAAAGTGAATTAGAACATTTTATTATTTGTTCAAATTTTTTAAGGACTTGATTATTTACACATGCCTAGTTTTCAGGGATAAAGTCACACGGGCTCAGCAGCCGCATGCTGCCATACTGCTTACACGATTTTTCGGTGTTTATCCTTTGAAGACAGAAACGTGTTTGGTTTTTAAAATGTTTCACCCAACGACACCTCGGCATTGCGGCAAAGCGAACTTTTAAAATCTGCCACAGTTGAAATTGGATGCACTTTTGATTTTTCTGGCTTCAGCCTGTGAAATATTCATCGAGGCAGCGCTGGTGGCTTCAACAAATAGTTTAAACGTCCAAAATTCAGATCTTCTTGTGCATTTATTCTAAGGCGCTTGTTGCTGTGCCGTAAAAACGTCCGAACTTTCAAACATGTCCAAAAATCTGCAGTTGACTGTACTAAAGTTCCTTATATTGAGGTTCAGCTATAATAGCATTTGTCCTCTGACTCCCCTTAATAATATTGCAGTTTGGGATTAAGCCTACCTATCATTGGTGTAGCTGTTTCAAGGGTGCAGTTCCGCCATGTTCTTACTGCATAGTCAACACAAAACACTTGCACCAGTAGAAGGGCTCCAACAATAATTACACCTTAGGCAACTCGTTCAAGCTTGTTCGTCAGTTTGCTCCATATGCATGTAAACTTAGCATAAACGTTCATCCAGCATGCCTTTCGTGGCAAAGATGTAGAGAGTGCTCAATGCACACAGAAACATTCCACTAAAAGAAAGTGAAATAAATAGTGATATCTTTGAGTACTACTATAGTCTACATTCCTGAGGCTTGCATTTGCACTGCGCTAGTCTGGGGGGAAAACACAGTGGCAGTGCTTCATCACGCATGAAGGGTTAGTCCATAAAGAAAAACAAAAAGTGAAGAGGAGTTTCTCAACCCCACTTCAGGACTATTCCAAGTCCACACCCACTTCTAGGGCTTTCCATGGCCGAAGCACAATCTAATATCAGTACATTAAACCAAAAACTTTACTTATTCATGTGAAAAAAAAGGTCCAGGTAAACACAAGTGCTCCAGGGTATGGAAACTGGCTGAGCCCAAAAGCCTACACAAAGTAATACGTGAGCATATGACCCAAAGCCCAATTGTGTGACACATTGAGAGCCGATGGTAAGGAGCAGCATTGCAAGCAGCTGCAGTTATTGCAAACTTACATGAAACCTGCAACAATACTTCAAGTAAAAAAAAAGCAAAGTACTAAGTCCCAGAAACGTTCTGGAGTAGCGCAACTGTACCTCTGTAAAATTTTGATTAGGTTTATTGTTGCACACAGTGATATAAACCACCATTTTTACAAACGGCTAATACATGTGAGGAATATTGCCTTTTGCAGTATTACATGCAGGCAATAACACAAAACAAACAGTATCCAAAAGAGAGATTCTACTAAAAAAAGTTTTTTAAATCTATACTTTGAGGGAATGAAATTTTTATATAGGTTTATGCACCAATTTCAAATATGCAATACATTTTATGGTGAGTTGCCCTATTTACTCTTATAGCTGCCTTAATCTATTCAAAAGTGATTTTAACTACAGAGTTCACAACTTTGACTTTTTAAACAGAGAACACAAACTTGAGAAATCTATATAATTTAAAAAAAATGCTTTTTTTAGTAGAATCTCCCAATTCTACACTACCTCTTTAATGTTCCAGCATTTTTGCTGGAGGCACAAGCTCCTCTTCATCGTCAGACAGAATTGTTACAACATCGTGTGTATTGATGCTGCCTTGAGGCTTCGTTCTCTGTCCCTGCTCACGTGCGGAGCTTGTGCCAGGCAATACAGGCAGTAGGTGAAGGCCGGAGCATGCCGTGCTCTTTCCAGCACCGGCGCCTTCTTCAAATGTCATACCTGCAGAAACAAAAGAGCTGTTCTAACCTGAACAACAAACGGCAAAAAACGGCACTTTTTAGAATCTACCCTCTTATCACAAGCTCCTTTTATTAACGCCTTTGAAAATGAATGAGCGGTACACTATTGAAAAATAGGCAGTAAAAAATACATTCATCTTTAGGCAGCGCACAAGCAGACAAGACACGAAAGAAGAAAACGGGACAAGTGCTGGTTTAAAAACCCAGTATTGAATGGGTTCGCACTCTCCCGCCTAGAAGTCCTAATAAAGATTGCGTTGACTCATCCTCTCTCTGCACTGAGTTCTCAATGATGAAGCGTACGAGTCTACATATAAAGGAGAGTGAGTGAAAGACTATTAACAAAAGCTGGTTATACTTACAAATGTGAGCGATTATTGGTAAATGAGAGTGGACACAAGTAACTGTTAGTGACTAGAAAGAAATGCACCTATGAACACAATTGAACACTAATATTTGTGAATAGAAGCAATAGTGAAAGTGAGAATTAGTGAGTACGAGTGCACACAAGCATAAATGTAACAACACAAGAGTGAGCACATGGCCTACCAAAATGTTGGTCAATAAGTACGAATGAGTATACACCAGGACTACTGATCATGGTACCTAATTACCTATTTCAATTGCGCAATATCAAATACTTCTGCGTCCCTATTTGTACTCATTTATGCACTGGCGTCCATGAAGAGGACCGATCCACACTAGAGGCGCATCACGAAAAACAGAAGTACTTTTGGCCGAGTCCACCTTTGGTGTTTCTGAGAAAACAGTCTTTCTGTTTTTTACAATAAAGACCCCGTACTTTGCAAACTGTGACAATGGTGGAGCTGCTGTGTACCGTCGCCTTATGATCGCCAGTCCTGTGAGCAGCCCCGTTTCCAGCCCCACAAGGCCTACCCATGGATTATCCGGTACACTGCTCAAGCGTCGCCTTCAAGGTCTCGCCCCCGCATTCAGCCCTCTTTAAAGGACCACCTCTGTCAACGGACACCCCTGTTCAAGAAATGGCCTCATTAAACAACCCAACACAAGCAACAGTCCAGAACCTTCGTAATTCCTGAGCCTTTTTATGGTCACGAAAACGAAGATGCGGAACACTGGCAAGAGCAGTTTGATCTGGCAACAAAGTCTAACCACTTGATCTCTGACGATGACAAGCTATTCAAGAAATACTTCGCGCTTGAAGACAACACTAAGACAACACTAAGACGTGATTCATAAACCGCGAGAGAACTTCGACAACGTAGGACGAATGTCGCCGTCAGATAGTTGATACATTCGGAAGTCAAGATCGATGTGAAAACGCGCCACGCCTACATGAATCGCGCATTCAACAGCCAAATGAGAAAGTCGTGATGTCTGCTGAAGATATGGCACGTTTGTTTCACCACGCAGATCCCAACATGTCCGAAGGGCTCAGTCATCTCATGCGCGGCGTCAAAGAAGAACTGTTCGCAAGCCTTGGCCGCAATCCTCGGACAACAGTGGACTAGTTTATTAGGAAGGCAACAGCAACCGAGCGGGCATTGCAACAGCGGTACCAGCAATACTATAGCCTCATGACTAGCGCTTCAGTAGGTGCCAGCTCTTTGACCACACCTGATGAGAGCTGACTACGCCAAATGATTGGTAGACTGTATGTGAGGAGATTTCCAAAGAGAACGCAAGGCAACCACCACTGAAGCCGAAGGTCACAGTTGCCTTCGTCGCTGAACTTGAGCACCACCTATTCCGACAGACATTCACTTAACCCGAGCATCGTTCGGAAGTGTGATACCAGCCGAACGCATACAGCTACGTAGATGCTGTTTGTCGCCAGTTGTCTGCTGAGTGCAATACCAGCCGAACGCGTACAGCTACCTAGACGCTGTTTGTCGCCTGTTGTCTTCTGAGCGCAATACCAGCCGAACGCATACAGTTATGCGGACACTGTTCGTGGTCCGTTGTTCGTGCCAGTGCCAAAGTACCATCAACCACACCCTATTGCATCCTGGACCCAACGGGATCCTGTTAGGCGACCGCCACTGCGGAAGACCGATATATGGCGGACTTCAGATCGCTGTCCTTTGTGCTATGATTGTGGGGAGTCGGGACATATTTATTGCCAGCTCGTATCAGCCAGCTGGACACCATATCAGTCAGCCTGATACTTCACGCCACAAGTTTGACGAAAGCGGTGTCTCCTTTCATGACGACTCTGCCAGCTGGCAACAAAGCTTCTCTAACCTGCCAACACGCTCACCATCACCAGCCCGTTCTTCTTCCCCAAGCCGCCGAAGTTTTGCTGATGCACCAGATGTCGGTCTCCCAGCCCACGACAGGGAAACTAAAAGCAGCGACCTCCAGGGAGAAGGTTGCAGGTCGTCAAATGGCCTAAAATCTCCCATTATTGCCGAAAGCAGACAACCCCGACAAAGGATATCGCATGGAGAACACTGTGACTGCCGAACTCACTGTGACGATTCACGGGCAAGAAGTGACGGCCTTGGTTGACACTGACTGGCGCTGACTTTTCTATCATGAGTGAGCCACTGGCCAACAAACTCAGTCAGAATGGAGTAACGGGCCCTTACATTTGCAATGCTATATATGTCTCGCCCAAGGAAGGGGGGTATACAGTATGTCGACCGCGGGGGGAGGGGGCAAGCATTGCAATAGCAATTATACGAACACTTCCAGCGGAGTCACACTTAACTGCCATGTCCAAGAAAGTAAAGCACATGTAAAGTGTAAATGTCCTGAAAGGACACTGGAAACTGATTATAGCGGTGGCAGTGCATGCGCTTTTCAGACACTCAGAGAGCAGGCGCACCGGCTGTGACAAGGGGCAGGACCACCCCAGAAAGGACTTGACAGCACACCAGTGCACAAACACAACCACACTTATATTACCTTTTCATACACATAGACAGACATGCACTGTACATAGGTGCACACCAAATATATACAAGGAATAATTGCCTTCAGCGACATGGGCGACGTGGGAGACTGTCGAACCGAGACAGTGCGCCGTTTGGCTTGGCTGCCGTGCTCAACATGGGTCGGTCCTCTTCATGACCAGGCCCACTGCCGTGGCAGCAGCACTCTGTCACCTCCCCTCGTCTGGGCCGCACCCTGACGTCATGCCAGCCGCTCGCCTGCTCTCTGCGCGTCGCATAGTCGGAACGTCGCTTGGCCTCGCTCGTGGCTCACAGCGAGGACTCAATCCACCGCTATGAATGGCGGCGCGAACAGCAGACTTCGCTTACTCCTGGGCGAGTCGCCGAGCATGAATGTCTGTTGGCCTCGTTTGTCGGTTGCTCAGCCCCATGAAGAGCAGCCGGAATAAACACACGATGTCTGCTTCCTGGGTCAGTCTCGGTTGATAAATTGATATAATTTTGAAAAAGTAACTGCTTTTTTTAGTATAATCTCCCATTTATACACTACCTCTTTATTGTTCTGGCATTTTTGGCGGAACACTGGAACACGCTCACCATCACCAGCCCGTTCTTCTTCCCCAAGCCGCCGAAGTTTTGCTGATGCACCAGAGGTCGGTCTCCCAGCCCACGACAGGGATACTAAAAGCAGCGACCTCCAAGGGAAAGGTTGCAGGTCGTCAAATGGTCTAAAATCCCCCATTATTGCCGAAAGCAGACAACACCGACAAAGGAAATCGCATGGAGAACACTGTGACTGCCGAACTCACTGTGACGATTGACGGGCAAGAAGTGACGGCCTTGGTTGACACTGACTGGCGCTGACTTTTCTATCATGAGTGAGCCCCTAGCCAACAAACTTGGTCAGAATGGAATAACCGGCCCTTACATTTGCAATGCTATATATATGTCTCGCCCAAGAGAGGTGGGTATACAGTATGTCAACCGCGGGGGAGTGGGCAAGTATTGCATTAGCAATTATGCGAACACTTCCAGCGAAGTCACACTTAACTGCCACGTCCAAGAAAGTAAAGCACATTTAAAGCGTAAATGTTCTAAAAGGACACTGGAAACTGATTATAGCGGTGGCAGTTCATGCGCTTTTCAGACACTGAGAGAGCAGGCACACCGGCTGTGATAAGGGGCAGGACCACCCCAGAAAGGACTTGACAGCACACCAGTGAACAGGCACAACCAAACTTATAATACCTTTTCATACAAATAGACAGACATGCACTGTACATAGGTTGCACACCAATTATATACAAGGAATAATTGCCTTCAGCGACGTGGGCGATGTGGGAGCCTGTCGAACGGAGACAGTGCGCCGTTTGGCTTGGCTGCCGTGCTCGACGTGGGTCGGTCCTCTTCTTGACCAGGCCCACTGCCGCGGTAGCAGCACTCTGTCACCTCGTCTCGTCCGGGCCGCACCCTGACGTCATGCCAGCCGCTCGCCTGCTCTCTGCGCGTCGCTTAGTTGGAACGTCGCTTGGCCTCGCTCGTGGCTCACAGCGAGGACTCAAACCACCGCTATGAATGGCGGCGCAAACAGCAGACTTCGCCTACTCCTGGGCGAGTTGCCGAGCATGAATGTCTGTTGGCCTCGTTTGTCGATTGCTCAGCCCCATGAAGAGCAGCCAGAACAAACACACAATGTCTGGTTCCTGGGTCAGTCTCGAATGATAAATTGATATAATTTTGAAAAAATAACTGCTTTTTTTAGTATAATCTTCCATTTATACACTACCTCTTTATTGTTCTGGCATTTTTGCTGGAGGCACAAGCTCTTCTTCATTATCAGATAGAATTGTTATAACATCGTGTGTATTTATGCTGCCTTGAGGCTTCGTTCTCTGTCCTTGCTCGCGTGCGGAGCTTGTGCCAGGCAATACAGGCAGTAGGTGAAGGCCGGAGCATGCCGTGCTCTTTCCAGCACCGGCGCCTTCTTCAAATGTCATACCTGCAGAAACAAAAGAGCTGTTCTAACCTGAACAACAAACGGCAAAAAACGGCACTTTTTAGAATCTACCCTCTTATCACAAGCTCCTTTTATTAACGCCTTTGAAAATGAATGAGCGGTACACTATTGAAAAATAGGCAGTAAAAAATACATTCATCTTTAGGCAGCGCACAAGCAGACAAGACACGAAAGAAGAAAACGGGACAAGTGCTGGTTTAAAAACCCAGTATTGAATGGGTTCGCACTCTCCCGCCTAGAAGTCCTAATAAAGATTGCGTTGACTCATCCTCTCTCTGCACTGAGTTCTCAATGATGAAGCGTACGAGTCTACATATAAAGGAGAGTGAGTGAAAGACTATTAACAAAAGCTGGTTATACTTACAAATGTGAGCGATTATTGGTAAATGAGAGTGGACACAAGTAACTGTTAGAGACTAGAAATAAATGCCCCTATGAACACAAATGAACACTAATATTTGTGAATAGAAGCAATAGTGAAAGTGAGAATTAGTGAGTACGAGTAGACACAAGCATAAATGTAACAACAAAAAAGTGAGCACATGGCCTACCAAAATGTTGGTCAATAAGTACGAATGAGTATACACCAAGTCTACTGATCATGGTACCTATTTACCTATTTCAATTGCGCAATATCAAATACTTCTGCGTCCCTATTTGTACTCATTTATGCACTGGCGTCCGTGAAGACGACCGATCCACACAAGAGGCGCATCACGAAAAACGGAAGTACTTTTGGCCGAGTCCACCTTTGGTGTTTCTGAGAAAACAGTCTTTCTGTTTTTTACAATAAAGACCCCGTACTTTGCAAACTGTGACAATGGTGGAGCTGCTGGGTATCGTCGCCTTATGATCCCCAGTCCTGTGAGCAGCCCCGTTTCGAGCCCCACAAGGCGCCTACCCATGGATTATTCGGTACACTGCTCAAGCCGTCGCCTTCAAGGTCTGCCCCTCCTCGCCCCCGCATTCAGCCCCTTATAAGGACCGCCTCTGTCAATGGACACCCCTGTTCAAGAAATGGCCTCATCAAACAACCCAACACAAGCAACAGTCCAGAACCATCGTGATTCCTGAGCCATTTTATGGTCACGGAAACGAAGATGCGGAACACTGGCAAAAGCAATTGGATCTGGCAACAAAGTCTAACCACTTGATCTCCGACGATGAGAAGCTATTCAAGGAATACTTCGCACTTCAAGACAACACTAAGACGTGATTCATAAACCGCGAGAGAACTTCGACAACGTAAGACCAATGTCACCGTCAGCTAATTGATACATTCGGAAGTCAAGATCGATGTGAAAACGCGCAACGCCTACATGAATCGCACATTCAACAGCCAAATGAGAGAGTCGTGATGTCTGCTGAAGGTATGGCACGTTTGTTTCACCACGCAGATCCCAACATGTCCGAAGGGCTCAGTCATCTCATGCACGGCGTCAAAGAAGAACTGTTCGCTAGCCTTGGGCGCAATCCTCGGACAGCAGTGGACTAGTTTATTAGGAAGGCAACAGAAATCGAGCGGGCATTGCAACAGCGCTACCAGCGATACTATAGCCTCATGACTAGCGCTTCAGTAGGTGCCAGGTCTTTGACCACACCTGAAGAGAGCTGACTACGCCAAATGATTGGCAGACTGTATGTAAGGAGATTTCCAAAGAGAACGCAAGGCAACCACCACTGAAGCCGAAGGTCACAGTTGCCTTCGTCGCTGAACTTGAGCGCCACGAATTCCGACAGGCGTTAACATAACCCGAGCATCATTCGTAAGTGTCATACCAGCCGAACGCATACAGCTATGTAGATGCTGTTTGTCGCCAGTTGTCTGCTGAGAGCAATACCAGTCGAACGCATACAGCTACCTAGACGCTGTTTGTCGCCTGTTGTCTTCTGAGCTCAATACCAGCCGAACGCATACAGCTATGCGGACACTGTTCGTGGTCCGCTGTTCGTGCCAGTGCCACAGTACCATCAACCACCCCCTATTGCATCCTGGACCCAACGGGATCCTGTTAGGCGACCGCCACTGCGGAAGACCGATATATGGCGGACTTCAGATCGCTGTCCTTTGGGCTATGATTGTGGGGAGTCGGGACATATTTATCGTTATTGCTCGTATCAGCCAGCTGGACACCATATCAGTCAGCCAGATACTTCACGCCACAAGTTTGACGAAAGCGGTGTCTCCTTTCATGACGACTCTGCCAGCTGGCAAAAAAGCTTCTCTAACTTTCGAACACGCTCACCATCACCAGCCCGTTCTTCTTCCCCAAGCCGCCGAAGTTTTGCTGATGCACCAGAGGTCGGTCTCCCAGCCCACTACAGGGATACTAAAAGCAGCGACCTCCAAGGGGAAGGCTGCAGGTCGTCAAATGGCCTAAAATCCCCCATTATTGCCGAAAGCAGACAACACCGACAAAGGAAATCCCATGGAGAACACTGTGACTGCCGAACTCTTTGTGACGATTGACGGGCAAGAAGTGACGGCCTTGGTTGACACTGACTAGCGCTGACTTTTCTATCATCAGTGAGCCACTGGCCAACAAACTCAGTCAGAATGGAATAACAGGGCCCTTACATTTGCAATGCTATATATGTCTCGCCCAAGGGAGGGGGGGTATACAGTATGTCGACCGCTGGGGGAGGGGGCAAGTATTGCAATTAGCAATTATACGAACACTTCCAGCGAGTCACACTTAACTGCCATGTCCAGAATGTAAAGCACATTTAAAGTGTAAATGTCCTGAAAGGACACTGGAAACTGATTATAGCGGTGGCAGTGCATGCGCTTTTCAGACACTCAGAGAGCAGGCGCACCGGCTGTGACAAGGGGCAGGACCACCCCAGAAAGGACTTGACAGCACACCAGTGCACAACACAACCACACTTATATTACCTTTTCATACACATAGACAGACATGCACTGTACATAGGTGCACACCAATTATATACAAGGAATAATTGCCTTCAGCGACATGGGCGACGTGGGAGACTGTCGAACCGAGACAGTGCGCCGTTTGGCTTGGCTGCCGTGCTCAACATGGGTCGGTCCTCTTCTTGACCAGGCCCACTGCCGTGGCAGCAGCACTCTGTCACCTCCCATCGTCTGGGCCGCACCCTGACGTCATGCCAGCCGCTCGCCTGCTCTCTGCGCGTCGCATAGTCGGAACGTCGCT